>MU226991.1:434612-469584 GCA_018584345.1 Thuja plicata
CTATCTCTATAGATAAATAATGAGTTCTTGAGAACTATAGTACAATAAAAGAAGGGAAGTCTTCCAAAATATGTTTCATCATCTCATGCTCAGTTCAAGAGTGTGCATCTTACTAATTCTTCTTATAAAATTATTTAATATTTTATAATTATTTTTTATTGACAACTTGAGACACATGAAAAACTATCTTCTAATTTTTCTTACAAATTTCTAGATGAATTTTTTCTTTTGGGATAGGATTGTGTTAAGCATCTAGGAACAAGACTATCTCCATTTTTATTTTTATAATTTTTTCTTCCAATTAATGAAATTGACTCCCTTTACAGAATCATTTGTGCTTAACATCATTGTTATTTTTATCTATCAGATGGGGTGATGGTCCAGATGTGTTCAGTGCTTTGATGAATGAAATTTAATGCCACCTTATGGAAAAACTCCTCCCTATGATTCTATGTATCCATCTGGAGGAATTTATGGCCATCCATCAGTACCTCCTGTAAGTTCTAATACCTTGAGTTTTGTCATTCTTGTCTTTTCAAATATTTAATACTTATAATTTGAAAGTATGCATATGTCTATCTGATTTTTCTTTCCAGGTAAGTCAATAATGAAGGAGATGGTCACTCCCTTTTGTTACCTAGAGTTTAGCATGTATTTTTGGCTATTTTTATTGTGGACATATGGCCCATTTTACTAACCTAAGTTTCTAACATTGTGGTCTTGTTTGTAACTTTAGGGTGCACACACATTCACTCAATATGGAATCCCATCAAATGGTAATCCTATAGATGTTGTAATGGTAATTACTGAAATATTGTAGGCAATAATTATATGAAAAATGATCATAAGAATTTTTAGCACTAAGTTGTTAATGTTTTAATCTTTTAAGAAATTTTTTGAATGGAAATT
Source organism: Thuja plicata (assembly GCA_018584345.1). Taxonomy (NCBI): domain Eukaryota; kingdom Viridiplantae; phylum Streptophyta; class Pinopsida; order Cupressales; family Cupressaceae; genus Thuja; species Thuja plicata. The sequence continues at coordinate 435,522 of MU226991.1, forward strand.
TGATATCTACTTTCTGTGGATAGACTTCAGTTTCACAAAACACAGATGCAGAGCCAAATTCCTTGGGAGGTAAAGGATAGAATTCAATGAAGAGGGTAAAAGGAAGTTTGGGAAAGCTCAAAAAATTTACAAGTAAAGGAGAGGGTTGAAAAGAAGCACCTGTTACTGCAAATGGTGCTTTATCAGAAAGGTAGATATTCAAGGCTACTAAATTTGATAAACTTATTAAACATTAATAATCACTGGGAAGGTCTAGGATGCTGCTTAGATAAATCAGTTTCTATTCTAGGTAACTCCCATTTTCTAACCTTCTTATGTTTATAACTTATATGTTAGTGATCTAAATAGAACTATCAGTTTCAGTGGGCACAGTGGTAGTGAAGGTTCAAGTGAAGGTAGTGAGGAAGGAAATTCACTAAATGTAAGAAAATTAGTTCTGTATTTCTTGTACAAAAATGTATGGATGCTGATCTCATTATTTTCTCTCATTTTTGGGTTACTTTGGCAAATACCCTTGTGTATTTATGTATTATTTAACAAAGATGTTGTATTCCTTTCTAGATATGTCTCAGGGGTTGGAAACTGGGAGGAAAAGAAGCTTTGAATCACTAACCATGAATGGTATCCTTATTTCAAAATTTTATTTAATTATTTCACTTTAGGCACTTGATGTATTTTCATGAATCCTACTTCTACTTATCAGACAGTCACAGTCTTCTAGTTTTTGGATGAACTAATTTGGTAATACTAGTTATTTTACATTTATTTGGCCAACTACTAATGAAATTATCCCAATAAAGCAAATGAAATCATGGTTCCAAAATAAGTAAAACCACAATTATTGAAAATAGCAACACTAGGACACTAAACTCTTAAAAACTCTAAAGTGACACTAAAAAAATACATGCGATGTTGAACCGTCAGAAACTTCTAACGGCTCGATGTTGCATGCATACCAAATTCATCACACATTTTTTGTAATTGTGACACTAAAAATATGATGCCTAGGTGTCGTAATAGCGACAGATAAAATGTAATGACAACATGATAAACATTATAGCTGGCTTGTATTGTGACACCTAGACGTCACTTTCTTCAGGCGTGCGATGAATTTTCTATACATGCGACATCGAGCCATCAGAAATTACCGACGGGTTGACATCGCATGTATAGAAAAATTTTCGTACAACTAAAAAAAGTGACAGCTAAGATGCGATGCCTACGTGTCGTAATAGCGACAGATAAAATGTGACACTGCCATGTCGTAATAGTCGACTCGTATTGTGACGGTTATTACCATCATAGTCGGCTCATATTGTGATGGTTAGTACTATCATAGTCAGCTCATATTGTGATGGTTAGTAGCATCACAATAACAATAGATAGTTTAGTCATCGTTGTTTCTGACACCAAAACTGCAACACTGGTCTCTGTCACTTGGCCGACGAGATAGTGTCAAAAAAGTGACACAAAACCATCGCAAAATGGTCCCAAATGTTGTAGTGTGCAATTTTATTCTAAAGAGAAACATTCCAGTAGAAATTTTCCAAAGCACATGTGAAGATTCTCTTTTCCTGATCTTTTGGAGCAATCTTGATCTGGTTGTATTTAGAGAAACCATCCATGAGGGAGTACATTTCATACATAGCTATCATATCCACAATTATATTAATGTTAGGAAAAGGAAACTCATCCTTTGGAAAAGCCTTGTTAAGATCTTTGAAGTTTGTACAGACTCGGATAGCATTGTCTAGTTTTGATACTAGTATAATGTTTGAAATTCACTCTGCATAGTCAATAGCTCGAATGAACCCATCTTTTAGTATCTTCTCTACTTTAGCCTTTATCAACAAAGCAACATGAGGATGCATTTTTTGGAGCTTTTGTTTCACTGGTTTGACTCTTGTTGTGATAGATGAATTGTGCATAACCAAATTTGGATCTAAACATGGCATATTTGAGTAACTCCATGCAAATTTGATTTTTTCTCTTTAAAGAATTCAGTGAATTATTTGAGCTCTATTGTTGATAAAGACTATGCTACATGGATGATGTGTAGATGCTCCTCTTTCCCAATGTTCATAGGTTGTGTTAGTTTGATCAGTACTGAAGACCGTTCTTGGAAGTGACTAGGTAAGATATCAAGTACCCCATCCTTTAGCACCTTAGAGAGGTTTTCACCATTAGGTGCATCTTTCCTTTTTATTATTTTGTATTCTAAAACCACCACAATGTGGTTTTCACCTTTAGAAATTTTTTCTTTTTCATTTTAGTTTTATGACTGAGGTACTTGATATCTACTTCATTCATATTCACACTAGTTTTTCTGGTGGAAGAATTCACAAGTTCAACAACGTTGAGGTAACATGATAGAGCGTAGTCATTGGGGAATGTAGGGATGTTTATGGGTTGTGTTTGCAAACCCAACTCAATGAGTTCAGGATGTAGGAGGGGTAATGAATTGGCAGGTTCAAGGGTATTCATAGTATGTTCATCATAAACCCAGACCCTCACATAGAGACCTAAATCAGTACCATATATAGATGTGTTTAAATCAGCAAGAGCACTAACGACATCATCAAAGCCCATGTAAGGGATACAAGGATCTAACTCCTCGGACCTAGACCCTTAACCTTCAACTAACTCAAATGGAGTTACATACTATTGCATAGTATCCACCTCCTTGTCCTGAGTCCCTTCAGACAAACTATCAAACTCATACTCATGAGAGTCTTTTTGAGCATAGTCTACCATATTTAGGAAATTAGTGAATTCCACTTGTTTCCCCTAGTTTGGATGAGCTTTGTCTAAGAAATCTAATATGGTTAGATTCCCTTCTTCTGTATCTGGATCTTGTTCAGATCTAGTGGTCTCTACATGATCAGAAGCCATTTGTGATTCCTCTAGAATATGCTCTTCAGTAGCATTGACCTATGGTGTTTCTTCTCCAAAGAGAAGGGCCAGGATATTGGGAGGAATAGGATAAGGATACACATCTTCCTCATTAGAATAATATGAATCATCCCACTTGTGAGTGGGTGTGTCAGTGCTTTTTTCTTTTGTGTTTTGTTCTTCTTCATTTAGATGAATATGATGCCTCTTTCCTTTATCTAGGCAATGTTTTTCTCTTTGTTCTTTCCTTGATAAGAACCCTAGACAAGTTGTGTCCCTAGGTCATCAGAATTCAACAAAGATGAGTTCCTAGAGTCCATTCTGATTACATCCAATGGGTTCCTTTTTTGAATAACCCATTTTTTCAGCTAGTTCATACCAAACTCAATATGTTTCTGGATATATTTCACATTTCTTTATCTCATTGTTTTTAGGATCCTATATAGCCATTCCAAAATGGCTTGTTATTATTTTTCATCCTCTAATGATATGTTTCCTTTAACAAAGTCACCATTATAGATTTCTAGAGATGTTGTTGGTTTCATCTCTTTCGAAGGTCTCCCGTAAGACCTAGTTGATGTGGAAAGAGACATTATTGATAGTACGGGTTCCACTACGTATCCACCCATACCAGTGTCCTCTATCTTCAACTTATTTTCCATTTCTTTTAGTAAGTCATTTTTTGAATCTGAAGTTGAAGCTTCCCTGTTATGTGGTATGAGAGTATCTATCGCCTGACGTAGTGCATTATATGCATAGCTAGTGTCTGCAAAAATGCTAACTTTGAGACCATTGAATGGAAAATTGATGCACTAATGGTAGGTGGATGTGACATCTTGCATTTAGTGAATCCAGGGTCTTCCCAATAATATATTGTAAGCCAATGGAAGATCTAACACTTGGAAAGTGATATCCCTCTCTACAGGACCCACTTTTATAGGAAGTGTTATGAGACCTTTGGAAGACCTCTCTTGTTAATCATATGCCTTTATGGTAATTTTCTTCTTTGGATCAATGGCATATCTTGAAAATCCCAATTGTTCAGCCAGTTTGTATGTACAAATGTTCAACCCTGCTCCTCCATCTATCAAGAATTGCTTGACATAATTTTTATGAACCATGACTTCAATGTGTAAAGTAATATTACATTTATAACTTAAGGAGTTATCATCTTCCTCTGAAAATGATAGGTAGTGTGGCTAAGTCAAGTGACTAGCCATAGATTGAAACCAATCCAAATCCAAGTTTGTAGGGACATTTGAGGTTGAAAAAGCTTTATCTAAGATCTCTCTGTGAGTCGGAGAGATTTTGAGAAATTCAAAGATCAAAATTTGTGCTTTTGTTCTTTGCAATTTCTCGACGATACTATAGTCTGCAACATGGGATGAAGCTAGTTGCTTAGATTGTGACACCTTAGAGGCATTCATGGTCAATTGTTTTTTGTTTGGAACCCATTCTTTGGATGCTTTCAATTGATTTTGAGATGAGGAGTTTGAAGATCCTCCTTTGCCCAAGGTGACCTTTTCTTGTGCTTGGGTCATGGCATTTACTGTTCTAGACTCTTTCTTATGATTTTTTACAATGATAACATTACAATACTTAGGAGAGACATGCTCAATCATGTGGATGACATTATCATCTGGGGTGATCTATGTGTGATTAATTCTAGCACCTTGTTTAGAATATTTTTCTTTCTCATACCCGGGCAAGGGATTCTTAAATTCCTTATGATCAACATTCATTGCATGATTATCAACTGTGATTGTGTCACTATTAATGAAGTCTTGGATTTCATGTTTTAACCTCATGCATTCCTATGTTATATGTCCCTTATTTCTATGATATGCATAGTAATCATTGTCTCTCCACCATTTTGGTTTTACCTCTAGTTCATATGGCTTGGAGTTATTTGGCAATGTGATCATTTTGTTTGACAGTAGAGTCTTAAGGGCTGATTCACCCAAAGGATCAAAGTCCCTCTTACATTTTACCCAAGGATTTTCTTTCATGAGGTTACTAACCCCTATAGAGAGTACCTTTGTGGTGTTATCACCATCTTTAAGGGCTTTTGAGTCACTTTTCAATTTGAATACTGTTGTTTTGGGTTGGGGAGCACCATTATTGACTACCCCATCATTCACTACATGCTTGTTTTTATTCCAGTATTTGGTTTTATGTTCGGAATTGGAATTAACTTTGATTTATTTAGAAAGGGTAACTTCACCTTTCTTAACAAGCACAGTTTATATCTTCATTTCACTCTTCACAAGTTGATGAAAAATTGGCAGATCTTACATCTGAAGATGATAGCTATACTCTTCGAGTAATGCATTGGTAAATATATCCACCTTTTCAGACTCAGGAATGAGTTGTGGATATCAAGAGAAGACTCTTCTCCATCGCTAAATAAAAGTCAAGAAAGATTATCTCATCTATTGTTGGATACTACATAATTTGATTATAGACACATGATGGTGTATGTTATATGAATACTGTTGTAAAAATAGATTCACCAGTTCATCAAAAGTTTTCATTCCTGTAAGAAACTTTGAAAACCACTCCATAGCTTGACCACCTAAGCTATGATGAAAGAGATGTATGAGATATGTCTGCTCATGCATAAACTCTGTACATAAAGTAGATAATTCCCAAATGTGATCTTGTGGATCAAAATGACTGCTATACTTGTCGAATCTAGGAATTTCTACTCAATGTGGAAATGGAGGTAAGTATAGGTCCTTGACAAAAGGAAATGCACAAATGGTGTCCATAGACAATTTATTCATTGGTTTCTCTTTTTCCTATTTCATTGGCTGGATCTCTATTTGTAGAGTTTTTATTTGTTTGGTCAAAAGAATTATGGGAGTTTCCTCCTCTCTCGCAATGATATCTTATGCTTTGTAATGAGAAGGAAGTTGATCTCCTTGTTGAGCTAATTCTAAGAAATATTGTTGTTTTTCTTTCTTTATGAGAGCTCTCATTACCTTGAGGAATTCTTGGTCTTTCATAAATATGAGAACCTCCTCCTCATCAATTTCAAAGCTTCTTGAAGAGTGTCCAATGCTAGTGCTATGATTGTTATGCCTAGACCTATCTCTACCTCATCTTTCTTCTGACATGTTGGGTTCTAGTGATCTGTCACGAAGAGAAATTGACTTGCACTTGGTCTTTACCTATGCCAAAAAAAAGAGGGTTTTCCTCAAGATACAAACACTATCCTCCTTAGTACAAGGGTGACTAAGAGAACTCCTAGTATGTACTAGCATTAATTGACTGAACCACCTAACTAATGTTGGAGTAAAACTAACGTGTCAACTAAGTCAAAAACCAAATGAAGATGAAAACAATATATGTCAAAATAATAAGGAGAAGAAATGACTCCTATCTTGAGTCAAGCTTAACAAACCTGCTTTCACAACTCAGAATAAGGACAGTGTAGACAAAGAACAACTAAATAGCTATGGATTAATCTATGGACTAGTACAACTATATCAAGGTTTCGTGACAAAAAATTCAAATTAAACAAAAGATAGTTACCAATGACAAAACTAGTGTGCACGTTGTGATAGAACAAATTTCATAAAACTCTTGATAGAACCTATATAACTAGAGATCCTATACAAGCACATATAGTTCTCAATAGGAGTAACACATAGGTCTGATATGAGAATCATTGTTAGACACCAAAATGACCTAGTCTCATATGAGTACTGGGTCTGATACGAGTAGTGGGTATATCAGATATGAGAAAATGGTGATAATGATCCTGACTCATATGCACCAGGATAGAAACCCACAATAATCGATAGTTTAACACCTATAAGTGTAGTTTTTGAAGCGTATGATCATTTTGTTGTTTGTTTTGTTTGTTTTGGTGTTTATTTTGATATTTCACTCACGCAAGACACATCATGAAGATACTATAGAACCAAGTACAACAATCAAACCCTATTCCCAGGTGGCAAGAAATGGACAATACTTGTTTGAATCCTCTTACAATAAAATACCACATTCAAGTCAGAAAATTAGAATCTTGGTAGCACTGGTTCCCCTCCATGGCACACACTTCTCGACCCTACCAAGCTTCAAATTTCTCAAGATCCATAGATCCTGATAAATTTACTATCTCAACAAGAGGGCTACATGAGAGGTTTCTTAAGCATGCACATCTCACAATGCGCGTATCAACAAGTAGAAAGGATTTTGGCCACTATTCTAAAAAAAGGTTTTAGTAAGGGTCTTCTTTTAAGTGTATCATCTATGTCTGCGCAAGCATAATTGAATCATTGCAAACTGCAAGCTACAAACACACACTTCAATGAATCATTGCATGGTTAGTTAATAAAACATGAAAATCAAGATATAAAACCAATTAAGCTATTCGAAATCTACTCATTTCCTTCTAGTAGGTAGGAGTTTGAACTTTTCTCTCAAGTCATCACAAATTTTAGTGACTACACCTATTATAAACAAAGGATTTGAAGAAGCTAAATGATTGATCTAGATGATATGAAAATGCAAGATTGATTCAAAGCTAATTAGATTGACTTTAAAGCACCAAATTGAATGTGATTGTTATTTTTTAAAAGCCCAAATTGAAAATTGTCTAGATTATGAAGTTTGCATGCGACTAAAACAATTGACAAAACTAAGTAATTGAAACTAAGAATGCAAAAATGCTTGAATGCTTGAATGCTAAAAATAGTATAATAATGATAATAAAATCTAGGTCTTGTGTGAAGGAAAATAAGTTCTCTTTTATAGAAATATCTCTCAAATCAACGGTCGAGATTGAAAACAAAGAGTGGATAGGATTCGATTGAATAAGCACACTCGACGTGCAAAGAAGATGATTGGTCAAGAGATTTAGTTGACTGGACCGACTGATCAGTTATTTTGGAAACTTCCAAAATCAATTTTCAGTTAACAACTTTGTTTCCAAAATGAGAAAAGGATAAGAATAAGTTAACTCAATAAAATAGATTTGTATCTAATTTGATAATTAGTTAACTAAAATTGATGACATCATTTGCATTTTTTAAAGATTTAATTGATTTTAAATGCACATTTTGTTTTTATTAATTAATTTGATTCCTTTTTTGGATTTTATTGACAATTTAGAAATTTTATTTAATTAATATATTAGAATATCAATTAAATAATTAACTTAAGTTTTATTTTCCAATGTATTGTATTTTTAGGAATTAGTTAATCAAGTACGATGATTAATTAGGACCTCGGACTTAGGTCGGATCAGCTTGAATTTTTATAGATTTTCTATTTGGTTTAGGACTTAGACTAATCAAGATTAGGGTTTCTTGATAAACAATTAAGATTAGGGGTCTAGGGTTTTGATGACCATTTCTAGGTCATTACAACATTTACCTGATTTCAATAAGGTATTTCAAGTTGAGTGTGATACAACTGGTAGTGCAATACGAGTTGTGTTGAGTCAAGAAGGTAAACTTGTTGCTTTCTTTAGTGATAAGTTGAATGATGCCAAAAGGAATTATTCTGTGTATGATCAAGAGTTTTATGCTATTATTCAAGCTTTTAAAAAGTGGAGTCATCATTTGATTCCTAAGGATTTTGTTTTGTATACTGATCATAAAGCTTTACAGTTGTTGGGAAGTCAACATAGGTTGAATCAGAGACATATGGAGTGGGTTGAATATATACAGAGTTTCATATTTTTCATCAAGCATAAGAGTGGAGTTACTAACCGAGTTGCAGATGCACTGAGTAGAAGACGTTCTTTGTTGATTGAGATGAAGGTTGCAGTTCTTGGTTTTGATGCAATGAAGGAGTTGTATTATACTGACACTGATTTTTGTGAAGCGTTGAGAGAGTGTAGAGCACCAAATCTATCAAAAAAACCAAATAAGTTTGAGGAGTATTTTATCTAAGAAGGTATTTCGTTCAAAGGAATTCAGTTATGTATACCAAGAAGTTCCATGAGAATTAATTTGATTAAGGAAAAGCATTGTGGTCAATTGGCTGGACATTTTGGAATTGATAAGACATTTAGTTTGCTTAAGGAAAAGTATTATTGGCCACATATGTATAAGGATGTTGATAATTTTTTAAGGATTTGTGGAATTTTTCAAGTTGCAAAAGGAGTAAGTCAGAATATTGGATCGTATACACCTATTTATGTTCCTAAGAAATATTGGAGTGACATCAGTATGGATTTTGTTCTTGGATTACCTAAGACAGCAAGAGGATATGATTCCATATTTGTTGTTGTGGATGGATTTTATAATATGACACATTTCATACCATGTACAAAGACATTAGATGTTGTGCATGTTGGTGATATTTTCTTCAAACAGGTTGTTAGATTGCATGGATTACCTAGAATTATTATCTTTGACCAGGATATTAGGTTTTTTGGTTATTTTTGGAGGACTTTGTGGAAGAACATGGAAATTGAGTTGAGGCTTAGTTCTACATTCCTTCCATAGACAAATTGACAGACAAAAGTTGTGAATAGAAGCTTGGGTAATGTGTTGAGATATTTAGTTGGAGATAAGCCAAGTAATTGGGATATGATATTGGCACAAGCTGAGTTTAATAATTCTATGAACATGAGTATAGGAAAAACAACTTTTGAAATTATTACTGGAATGTAGGCTAGAGGAGTATTATATTTGAGGAATATTGTTGGTGAATAAAAGAGAAGTGTTGAAGCGGAAGTATTTGCTAATGTTATGAAGTCTTTACATGAGGAAGTGAAGTTGAATTTGGAACAAAGTAATCATAAATATAAGGAAAATATTGACAATTCTAGGAGACATCATGTTTTTGAAGTTGGTGATGAGGTGATGGTACATTTGAAGAAGGGGATATTTCCTATTGGAACATACAGTAAGCTGAAAATGAAGAATTTTTGCCCTTGTAGAATTTTTAGGAAGTTTGGTAGTGGTAATGCTTACAAAGTTGAGTTATCGGATGACATAGATATATCTCCTATATTCAATATTGTTTATTTTCATAAGTATCATGAGTCAGATGATGAAGTTGTTATACTGGATGATTATCCTAAGAAGCGGGTTGAAGAGGTTGAACAGATATTGGATCAAAGGATAGGTAAGAGAACAAGAGGAAAATATTACTATGAATATTGGGTGAAGTGGAAGAATAGACTAGTTGAAGATGCTACATGGATTTATCAATCTAATTTGGATTCATCATAGGTTGTGGCATCTCAATGATTCAGGGGAATTATTTCTTTCAACCTCGGGTGTCTGTGGATGAGCATCCTAGGTTGCCTTTCTATCCTTCTCATCTTTGTTCATTCTACTAGTAAGTGATGAGTTGTAGTGTTGTCGAGTGTTCCTATATGTGTTGAGTAAACCAAGTGTTTTCTAATACTTGGTTCTTCTTTGACTGAGTCTATTTGTGATTGGTTCTAGTTAGAGATGACTTATGTATTTAATTTTAGACTATGCATTTAATGTTAGGATCTTCTCTTGGGATGTGTGCAAACCTTTTTATTATTGACCTTTTATTGTGTATTAATCTAGAATCATTTGTAAGATGCTTTGGAAAGTTTAAATAGGGATGTGTATGTGTAGGTTAGGGCAGTTTTTGGAGAGCAAGAAAAGTAGAGTAAGTAGAAGATAAAAAAGTATGGATTTTCATTAATCTTGTTTGCCGTAACTGGGAAGGCCTCACAGCTGGGTATGTATGCTGTAATTGGATGAAAATTAGATGAATCAATAAAGATAGTTGTTGTTCCTTCTATCCTTGGTATTTTTATCTATGTTGTTTTCTTGTGTTGTGTTTACTCAACAAGGTGGCTGGATAGTTGGGTGTGCCTTTGGCCCTAGCTATTCTAGTCCTTCCTTGCACCACCACAAACCAAATACAATGAAGAATAGTAAACTAAAAGATGAAGCATACATCGAGAACATCATAAAACCATGATTTTTGCATGGAAACTAGTTTAAGGGAAAAAGAACAGTGGGGATGGAACCCAAAAATGATTAATCTATGTAAGTAATAACCCTCTTAAAGGTTTGATTATAATAAGGGGAATGCACATGAATTCAGGTACACTACCTAGAGATCAATTCTCTCATTACAAAGTAGGGAGGCTGGTGCCTTACATAAAGAATTATAATCTAGAAGATGAACTGAAACATAGCATTAAATATGCCAAAGTAGTTCCATGTAGGTGAAGTATATAAATCCTTTTCTCAATTGTCAACCTAACCTCTCCATTCAGGTCCTTCGCATATCTAACATATCTAACAATCATAACAATATCATCTTTTCCCATCACACACATAAATAAACACATAACTCATTCTTATATATTCATGATAAAAAATAATTCTTTCATTGGTTGGCCTCAAGAATAAAATAGATAACATGTATTGCCAGCCAAATCTTCAAACATAACATCTTCCTAACCTTGAACAATGACATAGAAGTCTTCTACTATGTTGACTCTACAAACAAAAATACCAAAATAATTAATCCCATCAGCCAGATATAATTGTAGATCGATCTATCAACACTCCATCACTATTTACCTTTGATCATAGGAAAACCAATGCTCAAAATATGGTAACTTGATCACCTAAGATTACCAACTACTACGAAGCTGGAATAACGTAAATTAGACCTCATTGAAGCTCCCCATAGGTTTTCCGATAAAAAATCAAAAGTATCTGTCCATACCAAAGAATTTACAGTACCATGTACACATCCCATGTTCTTGCATACTTAGCCAATTTCATCTTCAATCCATTGGTATCAAAATAATATGATTAGTTACCATCTAAATCATGTATGGTTTCAATCAATGAAAACATACAAGCCATCAAGAGTAGTGTCTCTTGCCAACAGCATTGGCACACTGCCAACAATCCCCCCAATGTCAATCATCGTAGGATCACGTCACTCATGGAGGAGATTCAAACTTGTCACCAATCTCTGATACCACTTGTTACAAGTGTAGTTGTTATTGCACCAAAATATTAACCTTTCAATTCCTGATACAACCACTAGACTTATAGGATTTATAGGAGGAATTTAAGCCATATCACAAATCTAATGAGGGACGTTGGCACACAACCAACAGTTAACACATTTAAACACCTTAGTAAAAATAAATTTTGGGGTGTTCTTAGCCATTTTTATAAAGAAACCATAAATAACCTATCAATTATGACTTTAAAAAATAAACATAATTTTTTAAAAATATTTAATGTGAAATAAAATTATTAGATTGTATAATATCTTATGGATTTAATTTGAAGTAAAAAAAAAAACCCGTAGTATTTAGAGCATAATGTCACAATAATGTAGAAAAATTACCTTTGATAGAAATTCCTACAATTTTATAGAAAAATGATGTTAAACAAAAAATTCATTTAAGAGTGGACTTCACTTCTTATGTAAATTACCATACACAAGTAAAGGATTAAAGTAAAAGTTTAAAGGAGCTCTCCTAGAATCAAAGATGACACCAAAATGGAGGAATATTATAGACATAGTTTAGGACATGTGAATCTAATCAGCTTGAATTAATGAATGGGCAATATAAATTCTAGTAAAAAGGTGAAGAAAACAATTTATAATGGGTTAAATCTAGCATATTCCCTATATCCCTTCAAATTCTAAAGTTGTTAATAGACAACCAAACTTTATGAATCTCAAAAAAAATTTATAATTTTTGAAAGAAGAATTATAGAGAAAACATGTACATATATTATATAAGATACCTTAAATATCTAATTTTATAAGAACATTAATATAAAAAAAAAGTCTAAAAAAAATTAAAATGAGGAGTGTAGGAAAGAAGAATACAGAATAAGATAGGGTCTTTTTAGATGAGGGAGATGTTGTAGACGAAAAGGATGATGAGGAAGATGGGATAGACTTTGAAGAAGTTGGGGTTGTAGTCATTGTGTTACACTGGCTAGTTGTGTATCTATATAAAGGATTTTTGTGGTAGCATTGGGCTTTGTTCTTATGCAATGCTCGATTCTTGTTAATATTGTTGCTTCAAAAATGACTCCCCTTTTGTGGGTGTTTGGAATGCATAGTCATGTACCTGGTACCCTTTCCTCTATTTGGATTTACAGGAAAAAAAGGGATCTCAATTTTTTCTGGTGTGTTTGCACATAGGAAACATTCAAGTAATCAGGGCTCAGCTTTATGCCTTGGTGCTTATGTTCCTTTGCAATATCAAAAGGATGTGACATTCAAGTCATCCTGGCACTTTATGCCTTGGTGCTTATGTCTATCTTCAATATTTAATCTAATCAAATTCATATTCATATCCTCATGGTTGCCTCACTAGTGAGGGTTGTATCAACATTCCATGTCCCAAAGGCTCATTGATGAAAAATAGCTTTTTAAAACAAATGACTAAGTCCTCAGTTTCATTCATGTTTTTTTTTTTTTGCATTTCAAGTGTTTCTGGCATGATAAAATTTCTCTTTAAATTGTATATATCTTATGAGGGCGTGGAACTTCAATTTGATAGTCCTGGGTTCATTTTTGAGATCAAGATCAAAATCTAATATCAACTTTTCAGTCAAAATCTGAAATCAAATTTATTATCAAATGGAGTTGACCGCTTGTGCAATTGATCTTCATAACATCAAACCAACTCAGAATTCTTTCTAGTCATTTCTCAATCTATGTCCTCAATTTCTATCAATTATGGTCAAACTTGGTCAACAAGACCCTAATCAAGTGTAGAATATGTTCCTAAATGTATACACCCAATCAGATTCAGATCAAATCTTTTCTATGTCATCTCTACATTTTGATTACCCTCCCGAGGGGCCATGATAATTACATCTTCTTCAACAATGAAGTTGTCAATCAAACAAGACCTCATTTCTAGGAGAAAATAAACCTCATTAGAATCCATATCAAGTTGAGGTTTCTTTGATCCTTTTGAGAGAGTGATTTCATCACTTCAAATCAAGTCACTCAGAAAAACATCTAATCTATTGCAAGATAATCAAATCTCTAGGGGCATATTAGTTTAATCGCAACACATCAATCTAATATTTTCCTCTTAAGTCTGATAATTGGATTTATTAGAATCAATATCAACTCAATTATCCATATCAGTCTCTTAATGATAATAAGTTTCATTGCACCTTATCAAGTTCGTTATTCACTTTATATCAATCTTATGATTTAAAATCTTTCTAACATTGATCAATTTCATCGCTTCACATCAAATTGGTTATTTATCACTATCATCATTGGATACATGATAAGTCTTATCACTTCACATCAGTCTGTGAATTATGGTCTTTCTTCATCAGTTCTAGTTTCATCAAGTTCACAATCATTTTCTTTTGATTCTTCAATCGGTCTTCGTCCAGTCAAGCTTAGAGGTCATTTCTCTCCTCGAGAATATTTTCATCGCTTCATATAAAACTATTTTATGCTTCAATAGACATGATTTGAATTAATGCACTAATCACAAATCAATTCAAACATAGGCAAATGGAAACACCCAAAAATAGTCTTCTAAACTATAAGCCCTTAATCTCGATTATTCGATCTTTAATCATCAAAGTCCTAACCAAAGGCAATTGTGTTCATCAATCCAACCTGGTATGATCACTAGGTTGTATTTAATCACTAAATAAATTAAAATCTCAAATATCAACATTATTTGGAAATTAAATAATTTTAATCATATATAGTTTTTAAATTAATTAATTTTCCATTAAATCATAAAAAATGTATTAATTTGAGTTCTAAAAGACTTAAAATTTTGAGAAAAAGGAAAGATAAATAAATCAAAAATCAAAACTGGAGTTGAAAAAGGAAAGATGAATAATTCAATCATAAAAACATTCAATAAAGCTTATCTCAATAAATCACTCAAGAAAGTAGCCAATCATCTCAAACTCACATGGATTGTGCTAATTCTGGGAAAATATTGACCACTCCTTATGAGTCAATCTTGACACTCGCTTTTATCTGAGTTTTCTATAAAATCAGGCTCTCACCTCTCAAATCATATACAATGAGAGAGAAACACAATATATGATCATCTAGGAGAATATTGCGATTGAATAGTATTATTATCATGCTAGTTTGTTCTTGATTTATCTTGCATATTATATTTTAGCATTGAATCATTGATTTAATCTAGCTTAATTTGCTTATTGTTTTGCATTAATATAGATTAGTTTTCATCATAGTTGTATTCAAAAAAATCCAAAACATAGATTAATCATGCATTTATTTTTAAATCCTCCATCTTGGTGTAGTCAAGTCACTGGTAATGATTGAAAAATATAAGAACAATCATACTCACATAATTTAGGAGGTAATAGATCGATTTAATATGGTTTAAATGTTTTTATCTGATTTCATTTATCTAACCATGCATGTAATGATCTATTGAGTGTTTGTGACAATTAGGTACGCAAATTTCACACACACAAATTACGCAATTAATTTCAATATTTGGATTTAATATTAATTAAATCTCAATTATTATTATAATTATTAAATCACTTAATTATTTATTTGTAATTAATAATTACCCTTTAATCATATCCAAAATAGAAAAAAAATGCAACATCAATCTAACTAAAAGTATCCAAACAGAAGAATCAACAAAAGAAAAAGAAACAAGCATACACAATAGGGCTCACAAATTCACATCACCTTGACCACTCCAGATATGATAGTCAGTTAGATATTGTCCACTCTTAGGAAAAAATATAGGTTTAGGATAAGGTGTAGGCCTGAATGCTGTCTCCCCCATTTTACCATTGAGACACATGTAAGGGCATGCTCACTACTGATAATTCAGGGAAGACAATGTTGGGTACCTGCAAACTTGTCATCACAAAGCCAAACATGTACATGCATATTTATAACATGAAATTGTAGGGATTATTACATCGTGTGAATCTCTCAAGAATGTGAATACAACTTCCTCCCTTGCCATATTAGGGATGTCAAACAAAAATATAAACCATACATACAATACATACAAATACAAGTATGGGGTCAGTAAAAATATAAATATACATAACATCATCATAAGAAGATAAGAATCATAATCTAACTATCATGATATAATCACATAATCCAAGTATCAAAGTAGTGCATCATCAATAAATATTATCATAACATCAAACATCGTCAAATATAACTAAAGATATAAAATGCACATGAAAAGTGACCTAAATTGAAAACACAGGAGATGGGTGGGTATTACAATGATGCTATAGCATGTTCTTGAAGTATGTGCTTGATGAGTTGGTGATGAACATGGATCAAAAGGATCAGATCGATATAATTTTTCATTCAATAATAATATATTTATTATTATCTTTTGTTCTTGGCCGACTTGGTTGGTAAATCATGTTGCACAAGTGCTAACGCATTAATTCAAAGAGATTTATGATCTCAAGGTGGTTTTTATAGGTAGTGGCTATGATTTTATGATCAGAGATGAATTTGAAACATGAGATTTGATGTGATGATTTGAAGAGATGGAGAATTGGGTTTTGCCAACCTAGTTCTTGATATAAGATGATGAATTGGGGAAAAATTAGGGTGCAGAACGAGGATGTGAATGTTAGAGATTTATAGAAGAGAAAGAGCCCAATTCAATGGTGATTAGAAGTGTTTCAACAAGGGGTTGAACAAAGATCTACATTGTACTTCAATGGAACTTAATTTGGCATAAGGTATATGTTGCTATCCAGTTTACAAAAGTCTAGATCATTATAGTGATTAAATTCTAAAGGAGCGAGTCTTCCTTAGGGTTGTAGCTTGAGGATTTTCACTAGAATAGTGAACCGGAATGCATGTGCATTCCCCATTATTGTAATAGGTTTATACTTCTACCAGGGTATTTACTTATTGTAGGTAATTGACCCCTCTATAATTTTTCCCCTAACAAGGTTTCCATGATAAAAATCTTTGTGTCAAGAATTGTGGATGTGTTTTCTGATTTTTGGATGCTTCTATATTTCATGGTTTATTAATTATATATGATCTTAGGATTTAACGCTTGAATGTTTTAAATGGTTAGGGTTTTGCAATTGAAGTTCAAGAACAACTAATTAACCCCCCTTAGTTTTTCTTTTCCATATTATTAACAAGGATTGATATGATATGCCCAATCAATATCATCATAAACAAGTCAATTCATTTACTTATTGCTTGTTACCGTCTCTTGAGTTTGGGATCATTGAGCATAGGAAGAATCTATTAAATCCCATTATTCATCAAGTTTTGCTTTATTAATAGTGGAACATGTGAAGTACTTGTCTATCCAACCTAAGTTGCAAAAGGTTGAAAAAAGTGAGGTACACCTTTTACTATGTGCATTGATCAAATAAATTAAGTAATAGGGAAGAGGAATAGAGGATGATGAGTGAATCTTGGACAAGGAAGAAGGGGATTCAAAGCGTATCTTTGCCATCTGTACCTCAAATGAAAAATCATCTAAGAAATCATTGAATAAAAGAGAGAAAGCCTACATCTCGTGTAGGAGGATCCTACACTAAGGAAGACAATGTGGTAACAAATATGAATTATACTATAGAGAAAAGAAATATGACTAAATCAAAAAAATTGGTTGTTAATGTGGAAAGTAAGTTTCATATAGTTAATAGAGGGAAGAAGAATTCTCCTACTGATGAGAAGTAGGAGAAATGAAAACCTTAAATAAATGGGATAATATGGTAAAAACCAATATGAGGACACACCTTGTGACGACTAGGTGCCTAATTTGCATGTGGTGTCTGAGGACTTCAATTTTCTTACTAACCTAGATGAAATATTAATTATTCATGGATTGGACAAAGATGGTGTACTAATAAATTTTAAACTACCTAATTTATTCCTTTTGGAGATTAATTAGTTAAATGTGAGGTTGTCCTCTCTACAAAACAAGATAGAGACTAAGGTGGTAGTGAGGATATTCTTATAAATAGTGAAGAGAAAAAAAAAAGATTTTGAGTACCTTGGAGGTAGTGGCTAAATATGTTAAGCTATTGAAAAATGACTATGGGGTAAAAGCATAAAGCTGTGTCACGTTTCAGGACCACTTATCAGCACAACTAAATTTGAGTATTTCTAAATAAAAATTAATTTTCGTCAAACATATGGTCTAGCTAGATTCATTCTAGCTAAGCTAGATAAGTGGTTAAACTTTCCCAATAGAAAATTTCTATTAAATGCATGTTTATACCAATTACCAAAGAAATAAAATTATTTCAGAAAATCGATGTTTCAATAACCCCTACCCTTTTTAATGATTATTTTAAAAATTATAAAAAATACCCTTTTGTAGAGCTCAGAGTCAAGATTATTGTCATATAAAGTTTATAATATTTTGATTAGATCTAATATATTATAATTTCAAAATACAACAAGTAGGTATTTTAACATGCAAGAAGATGTTGCTTCAAATAAATAAATAAAAATAGTAAATCATATCAAAAAAAATAAAATTTATATTTAACACTAAAGGAGAGAGTCTTCTTCAAGAATATATAATTTTTTTTCTAAATGGTGTAGATTTGATAGGGGAAATTTGAAGGGAGATGAAAACTGTCGATTTCAGATAAGTTCGACTTTGAGCAGTTATAACGGAGAAAATATACATTGAAAACCAATCTTTCTTATTTTTTGCACTAGATATACATTGTATCTATAAAATATTTTGAAATTAGAGGAAAAATAGATTATTTTCTTATACTTGTTTAGAGGGAACTCGACCCCATATTTTCAGCAGTTTTCAGCACTAGAAAAATGGACTTCAAAAATTAAAAAACTATGTACATTCTTGTTCAAACAATTTAAAAAAAATTACAGACATAAAAT
Source organism: Thuja plicata (assembly GCA_018584345.1). NCBI lineage: Eukaryota > Viridiplantae > Streptophyta > Pinopsida > Cupressales > Cupressaceae > Thuja > Thuja plicata. Next base: position 454,257 of record MU226991.1, read on the forward strand.
TAATCCATTTTTACACATTTCTTTAGTTAACACCATCCTCAAATTCTAAATACAAATGCTACCTTTTATGTCATTAAAGTTGAACAGTTTGCATGTTGTGGTCCTTTTCCTTTATAAAAGTGTGACACAAGTTTGTACTTTTACCCTATGAGGTATGGATATAGAAGCTTTTAAGGAGAAAACATAAATTAGATTCATCAAAACCTTGAGAGAGTTGTGGAGGTGAGAGATACCATGATTGAGAACAAAGTTCAAGGGCTTCACCTTCTAATTGAAAAGGTTAATAATTTGAATGATGGAGATTTTTCTATGGTTAAAGGTAGACATGGAACTTCTTAGACAGTTAGGGATCGAGTTCACACAATCATAACCAATCTACGAATCCTTTGATGCAAAAATATTATGTGTAGGAGGTGTGCAACCTACATAACTAGATATATTAATAGGAGCTCGAAGATGCTAAGATCCTGAAGTAGTCAGAGTATTGTACTGTGTTATTTTTCTTGTTTTGTTTTGTGTTATTTTTTTGATAATTTGTTGTCATTAAACTATGCTTTTTCATTTAGGAAATGTTTCTTTGTAAAGGGTTTATTAGTCCCTTCAAAACCTATTTTACATTTCATCAAAAAATAAACAATTTCCTTGCAACTTAAATTAAATAATAAAAATATGTCCTTGCATTACTTTACTTATTATAATTTTCAAAAATTAAAACTTATATGAGTAAGAGATGATCACATCACAATCTCTATCATTTAAACAACAAATTTTTGACATAATACTATTATATTCCAAATGCAATACTTTACCATTTTAAATAAACATGTCTATCATACTCCTCTCTATATATTTTGATGATTTATGCAAATGAGAAAACATTACCACTATCTTCATTTATACTTGCAATGTTAAAATACAATTATGGCATATGTAAATGTATGATGGTGTCATGTCAGAAAGTTAGTTTAGGAAAAATAAATTTTTGGTCGATTTCTCTTTTATATTCGAGTTTACTCTTATCAAAATTGTAACATGGTACTTACAGTCTTGTAATCAAGAGAAAAAAGCTACATTGTTTAGATGATGAATTAGAATTTATTTATGAAATGGTCTTTGATATAAATTTGACCCATTTTAGATACCCAAAGCATGATGAAGGTGGACCTCTACAAGTTTATCCTCTTCAAAAAGTCCCTCATACTAGTGAGGGTTGTTGTTCACAAGTTATCTTTGTTCACATTGATTCTTATAGTTCTATTCCTCTAGAAGTTGGTCTAAGCATTTGAAATAAAAGAGGGCTGACAATTTATTTAAGCAGGAAGAAATACAGCCAGAAGGTGTCAAACAGCCCTATCAAGATCCACTAAATGATCTAACTAATGAGATAGGCCCTAAGGTAATTGAGCCATATTTATAATGTTCCAAGAAAACATATAATCAGAGGCCCATTTTTCCAAACAATCAGCAACACCATTCCACTCTCTAGGGATATGGGTGAAAGTAACAGAATCCAAAGAAACACACAAATGAAGAATCTGGTTAACAATCAAGCCTAACTTCTAGCTAACATCCTTAGAATGCGGGTGAGTCAATAGGCGAATCACCACCTATGAGTTAGATTCACAGATAAGCCTTCGTCATCCAAGGTCACAAGCATGCTCCACAACATACAAGATAGCTATGGCCTCCATCAGGTTGTTAGTGTGATGACCTTTATAAACTGAAGATCTCCCCTACTATCTCTCCCCAATCCACCAATTCCAGTATGGCCTGTATTTCCTTTGGAAGACCCATCTATGTTGATTTTAAGAGTACCTTGCGGAGGAGCACTCCACTTCCCAACTCTATTTATCTTTTGCAAAGGGTTTTGATAGGTCTTCCTCAAATGCCTACTTTGTGGAGGAGGAAAATTCAAGCAGTTATGGACAAAAGCATCTCCAGGATCTATAGCCTCCATAGTGTCACATTTTGCAAAAACAATTTCTCTCAAAGAGTGGAGAATCTTCCACCTCAAGTAATGAGGCTCCAAGGATACATCCTGAAATATTATTTGATTTTGCTCCAACCAAATATGCAAAATAAGAAAGGAAGGTCCAAGATTCTAGGCAACCTTAAGAAAGGCAGTTTTCACAGGAGCCTTACCCTATCGAGAAAAGAACTCTGCTAAAGAAGAGACATGCCAACATGATTGGTTCCACACATTCCACCAAGAATGCCACAAATGTCTAGTGAAGGATCATTGGAAGAAGAGATGAGAGATTTTTTCCTCACTAGAATGACACAAAACACACATCGAAGGTCCCTGAAAACCATGCTTGCATAAATTATCCTAGGTGAGGCACCAGTTGTGATCCACTAGCCACATAAAAAACTTGCACTTGGGCCAAGAATTCTTATACCAGACTTCTTTCCACCAAGGCACCTGAATTGCACCAAAATTATATCGGAGAAGTTCCACATAGCCAACAGACACAGAGAATTTCCCAGAAAAATCACTTCCAAGCTAAAACATCATGCCTGACCAAAGAAGTACAATCTCAAGCTTGTAAGATCTGAACCAGCTCTCGCTTATCTTCCTCAGAACCCCCTAGAGGCCATTCAGAGAAATGTTTTCAACGTGTCAACCCCTCTTCACATCCAATCTTATATTGATCGATAGTGTCCCAACTAGTAGCAAGAAAAAAATCAGAAAGGGCCTGAAGATGAGGATGAGAGGAAAGGATAGAGAGGTAACCATCCCAAGAGTCGAGCCAAAACAAAACTTGAGATATAGAGTGACAGATCCAAAAGATACCATCTTTAACCAACTAAGCTCCAAGTGTCAAAGTATTCCAAATCATAGAACCTCTCCCCAACCGAGGAAAGCATGGAATATTAAAGCCATCAACTCCAGGAAGATACTTATGGGAGAGGATGCAAACCCAAAGATGATGTTGATCAGTACACCACTGCCAATAAAGCTTAGTAGCAAGAACTTTTCCATTAAGAATAGCAGACTGAAAACCAAGGCCACCCTCTTTAATTGGTTGGCACACAATTTCCCACCTAACAAGGCTCCATTTAGAAGTTGAGAGATTCCCACTCCAGAGAAATTGATGGGAGAGAGCATCAAATTCCTAAAGGAAGTGCATAGGAGCAGCCTGAACAAAACACCTATAAATAGGAAGGGCCTGGATAACCAACTTTAAAAGAGTCAAATGAGCCGCAGTAGATAGCCAATTATGAGTCCTAGTGGCTAACTTTTCGATGCAATTTATCAAGCAAAGTTTTCCAAGTAGATCTAGGATGCCTAGCCACCGTGAGAGGGATACCCAGATACACAAAGGGAAGCAAGCCAATTGAAAACTGCATAATATCAGCAATACACCTCTGAATAGCTTGAGGTGTATTGAAGAATAAAATGGAGGACTTATGCTCATTAACTTTCTGACTAGAAGCAGCAAGGTACACATCCAAAGCTTTCCTAAAAGAAGTAGCTTCCTGAACATGAGCCTGTCCTATAAGAGAAGTGTCATCCACAAACTGAAGATGAGAGAGATGAGGCAGGCCACCACCCCAATGTCACCCATGAATCAAACCTTGAGTAACATGAAGCTTAAGAAAGCGACCTAGACCTTCAGCCAAAATGATAAAGAGGTATGGGGAAATAGGATCTCCTTGGCAGAGGCCTTTGGAGGCACCAAAAGGCTCTAAAGGCTCGCCATTCATAATAACAAAGAAAGAAGATGAAGTAACACAACTCAAAATATAGCTCACCCATTTAGGGCAAAAGCCAAAGGCTAGAAGGATCTTTTGAAGAAAACTCCATTTGACTTTGTCATAAGCCTTGGCCATATCCAAATTGATGAACATAGATCTCTCTTTTGAAACTGACATGGAGTGAATAACTGGTGCAGGAGCACCTAGAGATAGGAACATTTCTAGGCTAGAAGGTATTTTTGGTTTGTAAGCTGTTTTGTTCTACCATTCTTGTAATGACTAAGGTCAGCCAGTGAACAAACACCATAGCTGCTTAGGTAGTTTTTTCCTAGTAAGGATGTGTGTTGAGGTATCTTATAAACTTCTGGAAATGCAACAAGGCTCTAGCAAATAGAGATCAATGCTTTGCAATTAAGTTATACTTCTTGTTGGTGATGTACATCAGTTTCTATCCATCAATTTATGTTCATCGGCATGCTCGTGGGTTTCTTTTCGTCGGCGATGATTGTTGGTTTCTATTCACCGACGATGCTTGTTGGTTTCTATTCGTCAGCGATGCTTGTTAGTTTTTGATTGTTGGCTATGCTTGTTGATGGTGGTCATCGGTGATGCTTGTTGGTGATGTTGGTCATTGTCTTTGTTTGTTTTCGGGGTTGGAAATCGACGATGTTTCTGCTGTTCAAAAAAGTCAATTCTGGTGCTCGGTACTGTCGGTTAATGACCCAGGAAATGCGGGATGTGACATTTGTGACTAGCTGGGTCATTTGCAGTGACTCTCTATGTGTCATTTTTTATTGAAAGGATTAGGGACACCTATTCCTATTCTGGAAGGGTCATTTATTGCTCTGTTTGGCCGCCTTTGCTGGGTGGTTGAAGTTGTCCATGAGTATCTGATATTTTGGATATATTTTGATGGATGTATATATAGCTGAAAAGATTTTGTATTAGAGAGAGAGGGATATAGATAGGTTAAAAGAGGAGATAGACACAAATCACATCATCCTATAATAGTTTAGTTCTTGTGATTAAGAAAGAACATATTTAATGGATTCTGTGTGCAGTGTGTGTCGTTGTGTTCTTCAGGTTGAACCCATCGGTTTAGCTTGGGAAATGAACCTGTCCTAATGAGTTCTTTAGCATGAAATAGTATATTTATGGTGTAAGGCTAGTCTAGGGAACTTGAGGTGAAGATCTTAGTGACTTCCTCAAGCTAGGGTGAAATAATACCCTATAAGGTCTGTGCAAGAGACCTTAGAGCACAGTTAAGTTGACTGTCTATAACAACTGGAACTGGGCACTTACATCAAATTGGTATCAGAGCAAATTTGAGAATTGGGCTTATGTTGTTTGGGTGTGATTTTTAGAAGATTCTGTGAATTCATCCAATATGGTGACCAAAACAGAGCTATCAAGGAAGTATATCCTTGTAGTTGAAAAAAAAAATAGTCAAGATGATTTTGACAATAGAAGAGAGGGTAATCTATGAGGCATACAAAGCCTTTAAAGCTTCAGAAAGAAAGCACAATGAAGAAGTAGAAGCAAAGAAGAAAGAGGAAGCAAGAAACTAAATAATAGAAGACATGAGAAACCTAAGAAAAAGAATAGAGGAAAATGAAACCAAGCTAATGGTAACTCAAAGAAAGTTATGTGAACTCCTAGAAAAGGAGAAGAGAGACGAGTTCTTGTGCAAGAAACAAAAAGATGACCAAGCACCTATTGAGGAGAAGATTCCAGATGTTGCAGATGTTGTTAGTGATAAATCAGATATGGTATGTGAAGATGAGGATCAGATAGAGGTCAAAGTTGAAGACAAAGTGAAGAGTTGTCCATTGGCAGGACAAGAGGAGCAATTAGATCTAACAACAAAGACTAAGCCAAAGGTAGTGGAGGAATCTCTTGGTGTAAGGGGTTATACATTTGGTGACAAGAATTTTACAGAGGATGTTGTTGAAAGTAGCAGGGCTATGAGTCATGAGAATGAAAAGGAGACTCAAGTTGGGACAGTCATATGTCCTATAGAGGATGCACACAAACAAGGCATCTCCCATGAATAAATGGTGGACCAATTAAAGGTTCTTCCAAAGGAAGGAGTGATGATTTTTGATGGCCTTCTGATTCATCACGGTAACCAAGAAGTACCCCCGAATTTGAAGATAAGGAAGAGGTAATCCATGGGACATGGATTCTTTTGCACCCTGGGAGTATGGTGCAGGGGTGCCTAGAGATAGCAGAAATTCTAGGCTAGAAGGTATTTTTGGTTTGCAAGGTGTTTTGTTCTACCATTCTTGTTACGATTAAGGTTAGCCAGTGAATAAACATCATAGTTGCTTAGGTAGTTGTTTCCTAGTAAGGATGTGTGTTGAGGTATCTTATAAACCTCTGGAAATGCAACAAGGCTCTAGAAAATAGAGATCAATGCTTTGCAGATAAGTTATAATACTTGTTGGTGATGTCTGTCAGTTTCTGTCCATTGGTTTCTATTCGTCAGCATACTCGTGGGTTTCTATTCGTCGATGATGATTGTTGGTTTCTGTTTGTCGGCAATGCTTGTTGGTTTCTGTTCGTCGGTGATGTTTGTTGGTTTCTAATCGTTGACTATGCTTGTTGATGGTATTTGTTGGTGATGCTCGTCGGTGATGTCAATTGGTGTCTTTGATTTTTTTTAGGGTTGGAAATTGATGATGTTTTTGTTGTTCAAAAAAGTCAAATCTAGCGCTCAATAATGTCAGTTAATGACCCAGGAAATGTGGGATGTAACATTTGTTACAAGTTGGGTCACTTGCAATGACTCTCTATGTGTCATTTTTTCTTGAAAGGATTAGGGACACCTATTCCTATTCTATAAGGGTCATTTATTTCTCTATTTGGCCACCTTTGCTGGGTGGTTGAAGTTATCCACGAGTATCATATATTTTGGAGATATTTTGATGGATGTATATATAGCTGAAAAGATTTTGTAGTAGAGAGAGAGGGATATAGATAGGTTAGAAGAGGAGATAGATACAGATCACATCATCTTGTAATAGTTTAGTTATTGTGAATAAGAAAGAACATATTTAATGGATTTTGTGTGTTGTGTGTGTGTCATTGTGTTCTTCAGGTTGAACCGGTCGGTTTAACTTGGGAAATGAACCTATCCTAATGGGTTCTTTAGCATGAAATAGTAGCTTTACAATGTAAGACTGGTCTAGGGCACTTGAAGTGAAGATCTTAGTGACTTCCTCAAGCTGGGGTGAAATAATACCCTATAAGGACTGTGAAAGAGACCTTAGAGCACAGTCAAGCTGACTATAGTAACAACTAGATCTGGGAAGTTTTACATCAATAACTTTAGAAGCAACAACAACCCCATCAAGAATCTTTCTACCAGCCACATAACCCCCTTGCTCCTCAGAGATCACAAAAGGAAGACATATCTTAAGTCTTTCCGCAATCAACTTAGTGATAATTTTATACACCACATTGCAAAGGGAAATGGGGCAAAAGAACTCAAGATTTTTAGCCCATTCTTTCTTGGGAATGAGGGTCAAAAAGTTGGAGTTCAAAGCATGAAGCATCTTCTTATTCTGAAGAGATTCCCTAACCATCTCCAAGAGATCCTGATTAATAATATCCCAAAATTCCTGAAAAAATTCCACAGGAAAACCATCAGGCCTAGGAGCCTTTCCAGTATTCATCCAAAAAACAACTTTCTCAAGCTCTGTGATCAAAATTAGACAAATAAGAGAATAATTCATTGGCTCGGTGATAAGAGAAGGAATGCAAGACAAAATCAAATTATTCTCTTCATCAGAAGGAAACGAATCTTCAACAAAAAGAGAAGAATAAAAATGGTGGGCTTCCCTAATCAGAGCAGCTTGAGAGGAAATCTTAAGTCCTTCCGAAGTAACAAGAGAAGAAATACACCCCTTATTACGATGAGCCTAAACTGAATGATGAAAAAAAGTAGTATTTGTATCCCATTTCTGCAATTAATCAATGTGAGCCTTCTGTTTCCAATAATTCTCCTCACGAAGCTCCCATTCTTCCACATCCTGCAAAGCCTGAGAGTCTTCCTTGCCAAGAACAACAGTAAGGCCAAAGTCCCTAATCTGGCAAGTAATCACTGCAAGACGATCAAGAGAATTCTTCTTTCTAGAGTGGAGGTTCCCAAAACATGAAGTATTCCATCTCTTAAGATGATACTTTACATATTTAAGTTTCTTCTCAAAAACAAACATAGCAGTGCCATAAGCTGGTCCACCCTCTCTCCACCACTTAGCCACCAAATCATAAAGTGAAGAGTCACAAAGCCACATAAGCTGAAATCTAAAAGAATACCTCTTAAGAAAATTAACATGAGAAGAAAATAACTTAATTGACCAATGATCTGAACCCCTCTAGTCAAGAATTTCAGAACTGATAACCAGATTACCTCCAACCCAGAAACAAGAAACAAGAAATCTGTCTAGAAGTTCAGAGATGGCCTCATGACCATAGCGTCTATTGTCCCAAGTTAAAATCCCATTTGAAGGCTTAACATCAATAACAGAAAGAGCATCCACATGGGATTGAAAAAGAATAGAAGCAGGACCAAGCCTAGGCAAACAACCTCTTTTCTCCTCCAAACATAAAACTAAATTGAAATCCCCACCCAAAATCCAAGGGAAATAAGGAGCACAAGAGAGAACATACCTAATGTGGTCCCAAAGTCTAATTTTTCCACGAATATCAATAGGAGAATATACATTGGTAACAAGAATACTCTCACCAGAATCCAAAGCGATAGTGACCATAAAGATGCAATTATGACTAGAGATCCACCAAAGGGGAAAAATCTTGTGAGGGTTCCAAAAAAGAGCAAAACCTCTAGAGTTACCCTGCGAACCAATACTCTGACACTGACTAGCATACCAAATACGTGGAGCACACTGATGCATGACCTCAATAGAAACCTTCATCTCTTGAACACAAAAGACATTTGGACAATGAATTTCAATCAAATCAAGAATAGCTTGTTGATGGGAGGTGCTATTCAACCCCCTCACATTCCAAGAGAGAACTATCATTGAGAGGTTTGAGAAAAGTGAGCAACAATAGGTTTAACCAACCCTGATTCCACCAATAGGTCACTTGTAATATTAATCTTATCATGGTTCGTCTTCCGTCCCTTAGCAAATTTACTAGTAGTCCACCTTTCTTAAGGGGTCATTGTTGAACTCCCAACTAATGAGAAGATCCCTTAGCATGAGAAGCAGATAAAACCTCCCTAGCTAAATCTGTCAAAAAAATATAATCTTCTATGGGATTATCCAAAGTCACCTATTGTACCTAAGGGCCTTCTTTTTGAACATGATCTAGCACAAGAGTTGGAGAAATCACCATACCCACTCTAGTCGTAGTAGAAGTGAAAACATTTGAAATCCCTTCCTCCAGAGCTAAGGAATTGAGAACTTCAAATTTGTTGAAACCCCCAGCTGACTGCCTATCCTTAAAAGGCCTCTTTTGACCCTGATTTCCTTTAGCTTTAGATTTAACTAGCACAAAACCATCCTTATCTTTAACTATAGCCTCCTCTCGCATGGGAGCTTTCCCTTTATCCTCACTACCAACAGGAAGAGGAGCTAAGGAAGGGGAATGAGAAGAAGGAGCATCCTTACAAATTTTGGGGCACTGCTGCCAGAGATGGCCATACTCATGACAGAATCGACACCAAAAAGGGATAGATTCATAATCCAACTGTTGAATCCATGATGCAAAACCAATATAGATTTTCAGCAAATTTGGTAGTGGATTATTGAGATCAATCTCGACACAAACACAAGCAAAGGAAATAACCTTTTTATCCAGAGTTTGGGTAGCAACTGCAGCAGGCTTCCCCAAAAGAGAAGCAACCCTCTGCAGGATATCCTCTCCCCAAAATTCAAGAGGGAGGTGAGGCAGGTGAACCCACACAGGAACTCTAGAAGGCATCTCCTCAGCCAAATTAAAACCCATATGCCATGGCTTAATAAACAACCCAGCTTGATTGTAAAAATAAGGGCCACCTTCAAACACCCTATTACAATCTGCCATATTGGTGAAAAAAACCATAAAATAGCTATTAGCAGCCAACATAATATCCAAATCACCTACAATCTGCCATGACCTCCGGATCGAAGCTTGTAGTGTAGATAGAGGAATGCGAATACCAAGAAAATTACAAATGAGAGCATTCCAACTCTAATAGGAGACATCTTCCGACACTGAATCATAAGAAATGACTAAAATAGGGCATTCATAGCTTCAAGGAAAACACCCATTAATCTTCTTCATCTTAGGACCCTCACTCGCATAAAAAGTCTCAGCCTTTTGTGCATGCATGGTAGATGAAGACCCATGATGAGTCTTATCACAACCCGACAACACCAATTCTGAGGTCATTGAAATCCCTACCATTTAGAACCCGAGCCACAAAAACCAACAAAGGAAAACACAACCCCAAATCCAGTACCCATATAGAACCAAAACCCACCACAAAAAATGTAACTCTTATACAACCCGAATGCAGCCCACTAGCACACACCTTCTCTACCCCTGTACATAGGCAAACACCAAAAATAGCTAGGGCATAAAGATCCTAGCCGTAGCCAACAGAAATCCCAGTATTTTCCACCATCCTCTCACTACTGGTTTCCCTCTGCACCCGTCTAAGCGTTTGGGAATCATTTCATCCTAGTTATATTTATGTAATCTACAATATGTGGATATGTAGCTATGTTAATTGACCCCTTTATCCTCCCTTTATGGTGGTCTCTTTTGTATTGACTATCTATAGTTGGGACTTGGCTCTTGTATTTTTTGTAATGGTTTTGGTTCGTGAGCTCTTTTGCCCTATTGGAAGTTTTGGGTGTTATTTATAGTTCATGGCTTTTGGAAACTTTTTATTATTTATTATTTCGTATATAATATATTAAGTGGTCTAAGTCACTTAATTATCCAAAAAAAAATCTAAATTTGACTCATAACTTCATTCCTAAATATTGGAGGCATATTTTGATTACTTTTTATGTCACAAGGTACACATGAATATCTAGAAAGGATGTTTGGAAAGCATTTCATCATGGGGAAAATGATTCATAAATAAAATTCATTCCAAAAATTATAGGGATTTATATATTCCTCCTTGTACACCTTATTAGCAAAGATATCTATGAAGTGTTCTACATGTGCTAGTAGTTGATCTAATATTTTTGATGAGAATTTCAAATCTTTCTTTCTCACTCATACAAAACATCAATGGATGTTTAAACACCCAAAAAATTATAGTTTATAATTTTTTTTAGAGGATTTTACTAATAATTTGAAACCACAATGTCATTCATTATCTCTTATTGCACTTATTTATTTTAAGTCATACAATAAGAACTATCTCCCCTCTACCCTAAGAGTCATTTATACCTCTTTTATGAACCCAATTCTAAATTACCTTTATAACAAATATTCCACCCAATAGCAATTAAACATCACTTTTCCATTCTACATTCATAAGGGAACATTGAAACTATCTCCTAATTTCTAATATTAGCAATAGACACAAAATTCAACCTATGTTTCTACTCTGCCCAAGCATTCTTTAAATATAATATTTACTTTTTTAACAAAAAATATTGATATTTCAAAATATACATAATATTTGACATTTAATTTAATCATAAAATACAACTTTATTCTAATAACTAATTATAATATGCACCACTTTGTAATTCCTCACAATTTCTTTATTCTTATAATTTTTAATAATGAAAATGATAAGAATAACTTTTAATATCTTTTATTAATTATAAAATCTTGAAAATCTATAATCAAATAACAAGAGACAATTACCTATGTTCTAATTTCAGCATACAAAATATCTTGTATTGACATTCCCTTCTTTATCACCAATCCACCTCTTCAATGACAACAAATGTCACTCTAACCTCAGCATACAGAATATCTTATATTGAAATTCCTTTTCCTTGTATCATCAATCCACCTCTTCCAGGACAGAAAAGTCACTCTAACTTGATTACCCACTCTACTTGATTAACCATGTCTCACAAAAGGTTAAAGAAGGAATACAGTCATGGAGATGGAGATTGCTCTTTCACAAATATTTTCTTGGATCTTCTTCTAGAATCCAACTTGTAGATACCCATCTCAAAGTCTAGTTACAAGATTCATAAGCATAGGATTACCTCGCAAGACTAGAAAACATGTTTGAAAGAGCAATCTCCATGACTGTATTTCTCCATTAATGGGTAATCAAGTTAGGGTTTACTTTACCTAGTTTTTGTTGCATAGCCCAACATGGTATGTGCATGCTGACGTAAGAGTGCAATGGTTTCCTTCCAATATAACTGGCCACTGCTCCATGTTCATTCTTGGGTCCTTTTCAAACGGGTCCAGTTTAGAGAATTGACGAGCACAAAGATGAAACAGAAGGCACTATAGGCAAGTACATAGAAGAAACTAGATAAGAGATTCATATATTGGACGACAGCCCCATGGGGAGCACTGCAATTCTCAGTAAGCACTCATAAGACATGGACTATTTTGAGTTTGGAAGATTTGTGTCAGAGTTGTAATGATATTCCATCAGTACGTTTGTTCCAAAGCTTCTAAATAGAGGCGGCCATTGTGTGTGTGGAGGGACTGTTTGAGGATGTGAATTACGTGGTATCTGAACTTCTACAACTCAATTCAATGTGAACACCACATGATACTTCCGCATTTGAAGGCTTTCATACACCGCCCCATCTTCAATTGTTTTAATCATTTGTTTTAATGTACAGGTGGGGGCAATGGCAATCGCCTCTTTGGGGCTCACAAGGCTCTCTATTATCTAAACAGTTTACCAGGTCTGTTCTGCAGTATCAAATGTTAGAATTTGGATCGTACAATTGACAGATTACCCATAAAATAAGTTTATGTCAACTTCAAGCTCTTGGACGCTACAGAAGGGTTAGCTCCATGTAAAATCTATGGTCATTTTTTGTTGCTTGGTTACTTTCCAAATTGTGTCTAAGAATTCAACAGGAATGGTTGTTTTGTATTTTAATTGTTGGTCGGTTTTACTTTGTAGATTGTTAATGGTTTTGTGGGTGGTTGGTGTAGCCGTGGGTTCTTCCATATCCACTTTGATGATGCAATTCTTTGAATGTTTGTGGAGAAAATGCTCTCTAGTGAGAGTGAAACGGTTGAAAAGGTATGCAGATTATGCTAGTGTTTAATCTTGTATAGAAGGAAAGCTTTGAAGACTTCCACCGCCATTTTAGCAACCTGTTCTCAAGAATAAAAAAATTACTGGGGGTACTACAAGCCAATGATTTCTTAGGGTTTTCTTTGCTTTTGGGGGTTTTTGAATCTGCTTGGTGTGGAATTTTATATTTTGGAATTTCCTAAAACTGAAGCTATAGCTTCTTGAATAATCTATTTTAAAAGATGTATTACTATTTAGTCTCGTACATAGAATTTTGTAAGTCTTTAGCCCCAAGCACAACATAGAGTGAAAGTGAAAATGGTATATCTCAATGGCTATGCAATGTTCAAACCATTAATAATGTTATAAAAATAATGGAATTATTAGAGAGAGAAAAAACATGATTTTAAAAGATATAGATAAAAAAAAATTAAATTGAGATAAATTTATTTTGAATTAAATTCAAGATATGATATTCAAGATTTATTATTCATGATATTTTTTTTCTTTTTATTATTAGATAAAAGTGTTTTTTTAAATGTAAATTCTAAAAATAATATAATATATTTACATATTTAGTAATATTATCTTTTAGAGAAAGTATTTAATAACTTTAAGAACACTACATAGCTACGTAATGATAGAGCTTCTTCTTTAGTGTTATGTTTTGGGATATCAAACATTACATAAAATAATGTGAAGAATGAATACATATAGATAAGGAATTACTATGAAATTATGAAGTTGGGTTAATTGACTAAAAAAATTTATAGTAACTTTCAATTCATATAAGACCTTTGTGGTATTGACTACCTCAACAACAGAAAGTAACATGGACTAGATTTTATTTATTAACGGTGTTAGGATTAGAAGACAGAAACTAATAGTTACATGCAAATATAACCAATAATTCAAATGAACAAAATATACAGGAGTAGAATGGGAAGACACAAATTTAACGTGGTTCATCCAATCTTGAGCTACGCCCACCAAACAGAGAGTCCAATATTATTATCTAGCAAGTTCAACTAATTACAACCAATGGTCCCTTGGAGGTCAAATACCGTCGCAAGTGCTATAATACTCCTTCACTCTACAAAGCCATAACCCTAACACTATTTTTATTATAGAAAAATCCTAACCCTAAAAATTGCTTAATGAGTCAACCTAGAGAAATGCTTAATGAGTTAACATAGGGGAATTTTTGACGAGTTAACCCAAAAAAGTGTACAGTACTTTCCTTATTAGTCACCACAAACCAATAATTGCAGCCAACTATATGACATTTTCTACATAACCCATAATAGATCTTATGCAAATAAACACTTAGAATCCACATCCAAGAGAATAGACAACATGTCCACAAAATGTGACACAGGATATATCCTAAGAAAACCCTCTTGAGGGAAAAAAAAAAAACTAAGCCTTCAAAAAGATCCATCACCACGTATTATTCAACAAAACACCATTACAATACAACCATAGAAGCCTTCAAAGACCTAGCCACAACCAAGAACTCCATGTGAACAAGCATGAATCCACACAACCCATGTCATGCTTCCAACCTTCATAAATGCTACCTTGAATAACCTATCTAACCTCAACAACTACTCTTGTGGTTGCTTTTATAGAAACAAGCTCCCACAAAACCACCAAGTGGTATTAAATAAACCATGTGCAAAAATCATGTGCTACCTTAGCCCCATTAACCCGCATCTAATATTGGGTACATTTTAATTTATTTCCCCAATATTAAATAATTACATCAAATAATATTGCAATATTACAATACAAATCATCATGAATATCCCATGGGAATCTCTACATGTTGCACGTCCATCTAGGTACAACATTTACATAACAAAATGAAATAATACAATAATAAACATTATTATGCAATGTGTACAACACACATTCTCCCATCAGATGGTTTTTCACATGCTGATGAGATTGGGTGGTATGAATTCTGTTAAATGAAGGCCTTAGTAAAGCATGATACATTGAGGTTTTACAAGTTATTCATTTTTATCTCTGCCATACTATTTTACAAGTTAAATATGTTTGAATGTATATCACACAACCCAATGATAAATGTTTTTTTAAGAACCACATAAATAAAGTGGGAGATATATAAGTTTATTTGTAATATTCATATTAAGGAGGATATAGACTTTATTTCTATTTGATGGAAAAAAAAGATAGTAATTAAATCGATCAGATTTCCACAATCCATAAGAATTTTCAACTTGATTTCTAGTTTTCATTGTGTCTAATTTTTAGCATCGACATTTCGGATCACACTCTGTGATCCATCATCAGGATAAGAGCAAAGAGTATGAAGGAATGTAAAAATAAGATGTAGACCAGGCCTCACTTAGAAGATAAAAGAGAAAGGGGGGGTTGGTGAGAGAAAGGGGCACACAAAAC
>MU226991.1:471637-493840 GCA_018584345.1 Thuja plicata
TTGATGAAGTTGACAAAATGGTTAGAGTCCTTGACAAAGGAGTCAGAATTACCCACCAAGGGCGAGATTAATTTAGCAAGGTGAGATGCAAGAAAGTAGGTGGGTGACCCTATTGTGTCCACAATCACCCTCAAAGGAATTCCTCCTTTGTGATGTTTTGGCACACCATATATGCGAGGGGTTATCGCCTTGGTAGGAAAAAGTATTTTTTTGGTTGCATCATCCAAAGAGGAGTTGGACATATGCATGTCTTTTTTTTTTTTTTTTGGTCCTTTTAGTTTTCTTTTTAGTTTTCTTTCTTCTTTTTATTATTTATTACTTCTTGGATCTTAGGCTCTTCCCNTAGCCCCCCTCATTTTGCATGCCCCTTTCTCTCACCAACCCCCCCTTTCTCTTTTATCTTCTAAGTGAGGCCTAGTCTGCATCTTATTTTTACATTCCTTCATGCTCTTTGCTCTTATCCTGATGATGGATCATGGAGTGTGATCCAAAACATTGATGCTAAAAATTACACACAATCAAAACCATAAATCAAGTTGAAAAAAAAAGATAGTGTTTATATTTAAAAAGTGGCAACTTCACTCAAGATTTGTTCATTTTCATAATGAGAGTGAAAAACATGAGATAGTATCTTTTAGGGAAGATACATTAATGATCAAGAGTTGTGAACCATTCTAATTTTCCTAAAATATTAGATTTAATTTTGATAAATGTTTTTGGATAATCTATCATATCTTTTGACTATATGATCTTGGATCTTGGATCTTGGAGGAAATCTTGATACACATGGATCATCTTTTACAAATTTTCTAATATAATTTGATCTTTGTCCCATAAAGAAAAATTCTATGACCAAATTAAAAGCTATCAAATATATGTATTAACTAACACCACCTTATTTATTATCAATTAACTCACAAGAGTGGGACTTCTATAATGTTTTGTAGATGCTAAATGTATTTGTATTGTAAAAGGAGCCTAAACATAACACTTTTATACACATATCACAAAAATTTCTTACATGCACATTGCTGACATTTAGCACGTAAATAATTCAAGGATATCTTGTTTATTGATTGTAGAAAAGCATAGAAACAAACATCACAATATTCAACATGTATTTAATCTAATCTTTGCCTCTATGGACAATGCTATAAATATTCAGAAATGAGCTATATGAATGCATCAAATTGGATTTTATTATAAGACTCACCTTTAGAGATGTGTGACATGAATTTCTTGTGCTAGATAGTTCTTTTATATATTTGGTGTACTACCTCCTTATTTATATCGTAGGATGGAGAGAATATTCACCATTTAAAGACATATATTATGGTCATTTAGCTATTAGATAATAAATCCCAATAAACTTTAGAATTTAAACAACCAATTTATTAATTTATTACATTATAATAACCCTCATTCTCACTATGATTCTTTCTTATTATTATTTTATAGATATACCTTGAGTGATAAATAGAAGGGTTTATTATTATATTGTTCTTTATCTAATTTTGATAATCATTATTAACATCTTCTACTACTTTTCTACCAATCCTAGTGGGTATTTTCCTTAACACTATATTATTTTACCATGAAGAGGATTCGTGGTCACTTTTTTTTTGCTTTGATCTATGTGTTCATGACTATTTCTACATATTTCTTCTGGAATGTGAAACCCAATCATTTCTTAGTGGTAGGATGTATAAAATTTCTTAAGGAAAGATACAGATAAGAAATAATTCTTAGGAACTTTTGGGTTGGTGATATCCATTGATCTTTTCATGTTATGAGAATATAAAATTATTACATTACTTACACATTATCCTTTTGATTAATAGATTTATTTATAGCAATATCATTATGTGATTGTGTAAGTATCTACACAACTAAAACTCCAATCATTTACATTTATTCCATCAAATTTTTAGTTGATCATTATCCTTACAATTCTCCTATAAATGGTTGTCACCATGAGACTTTTCAAAAATTAATAATAGCATTGTGAAACCACCTCATTAATTGTTTCATTGGGATAAAACTATTCAACACTCCTTTAAAATTTTGAAATTTATGGGGTCCATGATTAGATCTTCTTCCATTGTATTTTCCCTGCATGAAAAAAGGTTATTTTGATAATAAGGTTGACAACCAATTCTCTCTTGTGCAACTCTTGAAAAAACCATGTGAACCTCTAGAATATCACAAGAAAATGTCATAACACTAAAGAAGTCAAGTAGATGAAAATGTAGTAGAACACCTAATTTCATATGAAAATAAATTCTTGGATTTATGTGTGTATTATTCATTTTTATATATTGATGTTCTTAGTATGTGGTGTTTTTATTCCTTTCATCAAAAAATTGACTTCTTTTATAATTAGTTGGAATTAACTTGAAATCTTAAATAATATCAATAATTATTTTTTATATTTTTTGGTACGATTTCTCAACTAGAGGTAACTTTTGAAGGCTTATTCTTAGTTATAGATTTGATAAAATTTATGCTTTACAAAAAAAATTCTCTTCTATTATTCAATTTGAGTGCTTCTGAGTGTTTTAATTCAATGTTTTGTTAGTAGCATCCACAAGATCCCTCATCTGAGATGGTCATTTTGTAGTTCAAGTTGGAGAGATATTTTAAGCATAATGAATTGAATTCTAAGTTATCAAGGGGTTGGAAAATAGACGAAGGGCCTATATCCCTTTCCTACAACCTTGATTCTATCTCCAATAATGATGATCTAGTATCATTTATGGATATATTTGGGTCTATATGTCTACAAATGGGCAAAGCTAGGTTTTCGGTCTATATCCTAGAGATTTCTTATTCTGAGGATGGTTTGGTTGTTTCAATTATGATTGATCTACTAGAAGAGGTGATTACATTGTTGGGTTTATCTATTGTAGATAAGTTTATTTCTTAAAGACCAAATATAGACCAAGGAAATGTGTAGAAGGTAATTATAATCTCAAAGGTGGTGTTCTTATTAGTGTTGTGGTTAATGGACTTTTCTTATTTAAGTTTTTATTGCCAAAGAATATTTGATTAAGCTCTTAACTAGATAATCTTGGAATATTGATAAGAGATTTAAAAATTTCTCCTCTTTGTGAAAGTGTAAGATAGGGTTTGACCTATTTTTTATCTTGGTTTTGTAGCATCAACTTTGGTATTGCTTTTAGGGATTCCTTTGTGATTCCCAAGTTATAATTTTTGTGAGGTATTTCTAAATCTTTTTCCCATCTACTAGAAGTGGATAAGATCACCATGTAGAGTTCTAGACTAGTTATTCCTAAGATTTGGGTGAATGTAGTTAATAATACAGTATTTTTTATTAAGTAAAAATGGGTTTTGAAGGGGACCTGAAACCCTTTACAAAATTAGGAAGAAAGATAGATAATCAAAGAACAAAAGAGAAGAAGCCAAAAACAAGGAAAAAATAGCTGGTAACAAAAGACAAAATCTAGCAAAAGGAAAGCACCAAAGACAAGAACACCAAGGAAGAAATAGAGTTAAGTAAAATTCTTAAGAAGCTTTTCTACTTGCAACTCAAGATGGCTTAGGGTATCAAAATCTTTCTTCAAATCCTCAATGTCCTTGTTAGCATTCTAAGTACTCTTCTTCATGGTGGCACAAGTTCTTTTTCTAGGCCCATCGGGAACATCAACATGACAGGTGTCTTTGTCATCAGCAAACTAAACTATAGTTGTCTCCTTATTGGTATTCTCCAGCTTATCAATGAGGGTCCTAAGTTGATTCAAAGAATCCTTGGGGATCTTAAAGATATATTCACCGATCTTCTTGAGAGTGTCTTCCAAACTTTAAACTCTTTTCTCAACAATAGAAAACCTATCATCCACTTTATCAAACCTTGAAGAGTAGGCTTCGCCCATGGCTTCAGCATCATTAACGACCTTGGTGAGATCTCTAATCTCTTTAGGGAAGGATTTTTCCTTACAAACCCCAATGGCCTCTAGAAAATCAAAATTTTTGGACAAGGCCCTCTGATTATTCTTCATTTCTTTAACCTTGGGGAAAACCAAATTAACAATCTTGTAAAAATCCATAGCTCCATCCTTAGTAGTTTGTGTAATATTCATGTTGGGATCCTTGTTACAATTATTAAATTCAGAAAGGGTAGTATCCTCCCTACAAGTACCCATAACAACATCAATATCAAGATCACTCTAGGAATATAACCATAACCTGACACATTCTTCAAAACCCTAACCTCTTCCACAATATTATACAACACTTTCTTAATGCTACGTGAAAGAAGAGGGGGAGGGATGACAATCTCTGTCGGATTCAACTTCATAGGGCTATGGAGAGAGGAAGGAATATGGGTATCCCTTCCAGTATTCTCAACTTTTCTAACCATTGATGCCTAAATCTTAGGTTTCTTTCTAGAATACCTAACATTATCCTCACAGTCAGTGTCCATATCCTCACTACCATTGACACCTTCCTTAGCTCACATTTCCTCCTTGATTTTCTTTTCACTCCTTCCATTCAAAATATTCCCTTTCTTGATCTTACCAAACCTAGAGGCTAGTATTTTACCCTTACCCTTGCTATCTGAACTCTGTGGGACATCAAAATATGTGTCTTCCTCCATCTTAATATTATAATCCCCATCCTTTTCAGACTCATCAAAGTCAAGAGAATCCTCATCTGAGGTCGAATACTCAAAAATAGCTTGCTGAATAGAATTAGCTTTAAAATGATCAACTGTTAAGATCGTAAGCCCTTCATGAAGGGAAGGATTTCTACCCTCTTAATACTAGATTTCATAGAAAAAAAAAAAATAGGGCAAAGATACATTTTGATTATGCCAAAAGTGGTTTAGAAACATGAAATGGTAGTTATTAACTCAAGAGAATATCCTATCCAGAGTGATATATTGCATGATGGTGAAGAGAAATAACCTAAAGATCTTCTTGATAGCCATGGGAGGGTAGTAGGTTTTAGTAATTTTGACCAGGATTTCCCTCTCCTCCTTCTCTTTTGGAAAAGTCATCATGTTAGCATCAGTAAGATTTTGATCTCTATAGAACTTCTTTCCCACAATGGGCATACCAGTGACTTCCATAATCATCACTACATAAATTTTGACCTTTCTCATACCAATTGTCATCTTCCCCTCCTTCCATTCCTTCTTAAACATTTTTTTAATTGAAGGGTTATGATCATGCAAATGATCCATGAAATTGGCCATCTTGCTCATCTCTAAGATCTCCAAAACTTTGGGCTTTTACTTCCACTCCTCATAGGATAAGGGCTCCCTCCTCTTTCTATTTCCCCCAATGAGGCCTCTGGCATGACCACTAAGAACAATAAGAAAAGAAACCAGACGAAGGTTGAAGGCTTGATTAGAAGTGCAATTTTTTGAAAATGAAAGTCGATATAAGGTTTAAAAACCTCAAAAGTGTGTGAAGTCATATTATAATGACTAAAAAACATGTCAATCGGACAATCATGCATTTACTTCTCGTTATTTCTCGAGTCATTGGAAAGAACCTCGTAATCATCCTTAAGTACACCCAAATAACCATGTATCTTGTCATGATTTAATATGGACTTGGCATCATAGGGGAGGTTCAACTCATCCTGCCAGATCACTTATTTGTCAAATCTAATATCTAATTTGGTTATCCAATCCGCCATGAAATTAACCTCCCTAAACCCATGCAATACAAAACTTTTATCAAAATAATTAATAATCTCCCTATCCTCAGAAATAATGTTATTAATGGTCCTTGATGAAGGATTCACACCCTTAAGACATCTAATTATGTTGTTGGAGTCTCCTTCAAGCCACACCTTAGTGAAACTTTAGCAAGCATGAGAGATTGAATAGCTTCCATAGCCTCGGCTAAGTGGTTTGTCTAAGAGCCCAAGCGGAGCACCATCGCTGCAACACACTGGCCAAAAAAATTTCTTATCAATCTGCCACACACAACCGGCCTATAATTACCCTTGGTCACCCCATCAAAGTTAACTTTAACCCATCCAGGAGGTGCTTAGCTTGATTCGGTCAAGGATAGAGAAACCTCCAGGATATCAATACAATCCTTGTAGCTAATACAACATAACAAAAAAAATACGCCAAGATGGGTAGAAATGAGAGATCAACATTCTATTATTATTATAAAATCATTTACAATAGATTTGCAACATGCAGTCTCACATGCCAAGCATACATGCCTGATAATGATCAAAAAACCCTTACAAACCCTATCCAACTAATGCCAAATAATATTAGGAAAATCACTTGTCCTTTAGAAACAAGTCCATAAGCTTAAAAAGGAATCACAACACCAGGTTGACCCAGAAAAGATCATATTTCCCAATAAAGAGAAAACTTATTGCAACAAATAGGTCAAGACCCTAATCATTTGAAAAAAATCTATAATAAGAGAAATAAGAGATGTGATCATACAATAAAGTTGGCCTCAAAGGTAACAATTAATTGGTATGATCAAGTATCGAGATTCTCATAGGAAGATCAGAAACATGATCGGAAAACACAATGATTGACCTGGAAAATGAAGAACAAGATAGTCATGAAAAGAATCTGTAAAATACCATGCCCAATGAATCCAAATGATGTGTGTTCATATTTTAAGGTCCAGTACAAAGCCACAAATACACTATAGTGACTGCAACACAAAAGAAGAACCACAGATCGACTGCTAATAGAAACACTAGACTAATCAACCAAGAAAACAAATAATTTTGTTTGATGCAAGATTGCTAGGATCCTAAGATGCTCCTACATCAGACACCTAGGGTACTTGAAAAGTGAGGCTCTCACTTTTTTTGTGCCAAAGGAAAATCATAGTGGTATGTCCTTCCATTTGACAAGATTTTCTACATACTGCATACCTCTTGTACTTTGACCAACTCTTCTATCTAAAATCTTCTCTATCTGATCCATCTGCTTCTTAGGATACTTCTTCCCAACATCTGATCCTTCAATAGTACTGCAATATAATTCATTATACTCATACAAATTGGCTACATCGAATACTAGTGATATATCCATGTCCTTGGTAATTCCACTTCATATGCATTCCCTGAATCAAATTTCCTTAAGATCTTACAAGGAGAAAACTTCTTCATCCTCAACTTGTTATAAGTACCAATAGGAAATCTTCCCTTCTAGAAGTATACCATAACTTCATCTAATTATTGAAATTCCTTATATATTCTCTTAAAGTCTTCTCTCCTCTTATAAACTTGATTCATTTCCTCCAAATGATGTCTCACTCCTTCATGCAATGATCTTATAACCTCAAAATATTCCACTCCTTCACCACTCTTCTTAACATCATGACTTATATCCCTTAATTCTTCTACTCCCTTAGGATTAAACTGAGTAACCACTTCAAATGGTGTCTTCCATGTACTCCTATTTATGAAATTTTATAAGAAAACTCTCCTTGTGGAAAAACTAAATCCCAATTTCTAGGCTTATCTTCAACTAAGAACCTCAGCTAGTTCCCTAAAATCTTTTTCACAACCTCTGACTATCCATCAGTTTGTGGATGAAGAGTAGAAATAAACTTCAAATCAACTTTCATCTTCTTCCAAAGTCTCCTCCAAAAATAACCAACAAACCTACTATCCATGTCTGAAATAACTTTCTTAGTAATCCATGTAATCTCACAATCTCCCTAAAAAATAAATCAGCTACATGCACTACATCTATAGTCTTCTTAGAAGGAATTAAATGTTTCATCTTAGAAAATATATCTACAACCACAAAGATAGAATCATAGCCTCTCCGGTTTCTAGGCAAACCAAGTACAAAATCCTTACTTATCTCTTCCCAAGGGCTGACTGGTACTGTTGAAGGCATATACAACCCCACATTCTGACTACTACCTTTTGCAACATGACATACCCTACAACTCTGTACAAATTTCCTCACATCCTTCTGAACTTGTGGCCAAAATTAGTTCTCACTTACCAAAGCTATTGTCTTATCAATGCCAAAATGTACTACAAAATGTCCACTATGCTTCAACTTAATCAGATTATCTCTAATCGAACTCCTAGGTATACATAATTAAATACCTATGAATAAAATTTCATCATGAATGAAACAATCCAACCACTTACTTCTATCAACAACAATATGTTCCTTACAAGCCTTTGAAGGTTCACTGAAATCTCGATCTTCCTCATACAAGACCTTCAATTCATCAAATCCCAATACTTGAATTTTCATCTCAGTCAACAAAGTCCTCCTACTCAAAGCATCAAAACATTTATTTGACACACCACTCTTATGTTTCAACACAAATGTATAACTCTGCATAAACTCAATCATTCTCATGTCTCTAATTCAACTTACCTTGGTTACCTAAATAATATAATGTTTCATGATCAATGTACAGTAAAAACTCCCTAGGTAACAAATAATGTCTCCATTTCTTCAAAGCTTGATTTATAGCATAGAACTCCTGATCATACACTGAATACATTCTATTAGCATCATTCAACATCTCACTAAAATAAGCAACCTGTATTCCTTCTTGAGTCCAGACAACTCCAATTTCATTTTCACTAGCATCACATTCTAATTGAATTACCTTATTCAAATAAGGTAAAGATAACACTAGTTTTTCATTCTCCTTCTGCTTCAACAATGCAAAACTCCTTTATGATCCATGTGTCCATTTGAATATTTTCAATCTCCTCTTATAGTTTCATTCATTGATCCACAGATTGAACTAAAGTTCCTGATAAACTTCCAATAGAAACATTCCAACCCATGAAATGATGTTACCTCTCCAAAATTCCACAGTGTAGGCCACTCAATAACGCCTTTCACTTTCTCAGGATCCATCTTCAATCCTTCAGCAGATATCACAAATCCTTCAAATCATCAAATCATCAAATCCTTCAGCAGATATTACTTACCCAAGGGTCTCGTGAGGACTTCATCCATTAGCCTCATAAAATTACTAGGTGCATTATACAATCCAAAATGAATTACCAACCACTCATACAATCATTCATTTGTCTTAAATGTAGCCTTCCACTCATCACCTTCTCTAATTATAATATGATGTTATCCATTCTCCAAGTCTATCTTGATGAAATACCTATTTCCACTCAAAAAATCCATCAATTCGTCCATCAGTGGAAATAGAAACTGATACTTAATTGTAATTTGGTTGATAACTCTTGAATCAGTACACATCCTCCATTTTTCATCTTTTTTAGGTGCTAACACTGCAGACACTGCACATGGACTTGAAATTTCTCTGATCAACCCTCTCTACAAAAATCTTGCACTTTCCTATTGAGTTCTTCATTCTTTGTCTGTTTCATCCTATAGGCTACTTTATTAGGAAGACTAGCCCCTAGTATCAAATCCATGCAATGATTAATACTTCTTACTAGTGGTAATCCATCAGGTACATTATATGATATGATGTCAGCATACTCATTCAACAATCGAGATTTTTTTAGTATGTTCTACCAAGATATTCCCCTTACACTCCTTCAGTACTAAAGGAAAATACACTTTATTATGCTTCATTCCATCCAAAAAATTGCTGCCATCCACTAGACAAATTCTTGCACCAGTACATACTTCACGCTTAAGAGGTTCCTCTAAAGGTAACATATTTTGTTTCATCCCATTAGGAATAATAGTGTAAACATTATTTCTACCATCATGCATAGCTTTCCTATCATACTGTCATGGTCTACCCAACAAGATATGACACACATCCATAGGCATAATATCACACAAAACCTCATCATAATACTTCCAAATCTTTAATTTAACTAGGCATTCTTCACTTACCAGTACCTTATGGTCATCTCGTATCCATGCAATCTAATAGGATTTATGATGTTGCATTCTCTGCAACTTCAATTTGTCAACCAATTCCTCTAAAGAAAGATCATGAAAACTTCCATTGTCTATGTCAAAATTACACACCTTGTTTTGTACCTTACATCGAGTTCTGAACAAATTCTTCCTCTATATAGACTCCTCTTGTTCTCTATGGTATAGGATCCTCCTAGTCATCAAGGTTGCACCTTCCTCAAATTGATAGTTAT
Organism: Thuja plicata; assembly: GCA_018584345.1. NCBI lineage: Eukaryota > Viridiplantae > Streptophyta > Pinopsida > Cupressales > Cupressaceae > Thuja > Thuja plicata. The sequence continues at coordinate 481,724 of MU226991.1, forward strand.
TCACTAAACCGGTGGACTCTTCATCAACAAATGTTGTTCTACTACTTCCCTTTGCCTTCTTCTCAGAATTACCTTGCTTGCATTCAAAGGCCCTATGTCTTGCTTCACAACATTTGAAACAAGTGCCACTAAACTTCCTCCTTTCACCATTACCTTGTCCTTCATTCTGGTAGAAAATCCTATCATTCCTCCTATAATGATCATTTTCCTTAACTTCTGACTCACTTTTTCTCTAAGCTACGGACAATCTACCTCTACGTCTTTGGAATCTTCCTCCTCAACATCTTTGTCTTTGTTCATGCCTTTTGTTTAGCTTCTCTTTTCTTCAAGTTCACAAACTTTCTAAACAAAATTACTTTGTATTCCTCAGTAAAAAACTTAGCCTTCAACTTATTCACCATCCCATCCCAAGATTTGATATTGTCTTCACCCCTTCTCTATCGATCTATCTACAAATGATCCCACCATAGGGATGCATGTCATTTTAACTTAGTGCAGGCATACTTTACCTTCTTCTCTTCATTAGTTCCTTCAAGTTCAAAATATTTTTCCATCTTGGTGATCCAATCTACCAATTTATCAAAATCTAGGTTGCCATGATAATCAGGTGGGTTGAAATGAGGTCTCCTATTAATATTAGTTAGTAATTTAATTAAGTTCTCTTCTTCATTATTCAACTCCAGTTGTTTCCTAATGTTCTCTCCTTCTACTCCTGATTCCTTATTTTGTTTATCTCCTTCTTCATCACTTGCATCTTCTATATGTTGTCCTCTTCTCTGAGCAGTTTCTACTACTTCCAATCTGGCATAAATTTGTCTCAAAAAATCTAAGACCGTTGGTTCTGTATTCCTAGCTTCAGCTCTAGCATTTCTCCTAGCCATTTTCACAATCCTTAGTAGTTGTAGGTCATATCCTTTCAACCGCCACCCCCACAAGAAAACCCTAGGTTGAAATACCTTTTCTCTAATACTAATTGATGTAGTCAAGGATGGAGAAACATCAATGAGATTAGTCCAATCCTTGTAGGAAATACAACACAATGGAAACAATACACCGAGATGGACAGAAATGAGAGATCAGCCTTCTATTATTATCAGAAAATCATTTACAACAAATCTAAAACATGCAGTCTCACTTTCCAAGAATAGATGACTGATTATTATTAGAAAATCCTTAAAAAACCTATCCAACTAATGCTAAGTAATCTTATTGAAATCATCTATCCCTTAGGAACAAGTTCATAACCTTAAAAATAAATCACAACATCCGGTCAGACCAGAAAAGATCACATTTCCCAATAAATAGAAAATGTGTTACAACAAATAGGTTGGGACCTAGATCATCTAGAAAAACCTCCAATAAGAGAAATAAGACTTGTGATTATACAATAAATTCACCCCTCAAATGTATCAATTAACTGGAATGATCAAGTATGAAGATTCCCATCAGAAGATTGAAAACATGATCGTAAAATACCATGACAGACTAGGAAAATGAATAATAAGACAATCATGCAAAGAATATACTAAATCTCATATGCAATGAATCCAAATGATGTGTGATCATATGATAAGGTCCAACATGAAGCCACAAACATAATATAGTGATTGCAACACCAACTAATAGCCACAAATTGACCGCTAACAAAAACACTAGACTGATCAACCAGGAAAAAAAATATTTTTGTTTGATGCAAGATTTCTAAGATCCCAAGATTCTTGTGCATCATATCTCCATCTGCATTCATCTCTGCAAGCCAGATTCAAAATCCTAGGAGAACCCATATGAAGGTTCCAACATTTGAAGATTTTGATGTCAGTATCATTGCTAGGAGGGTATGAGGATCTTAGAACCAACAGTTTTTCTACTATAGCTCTCTCAATTTTACCGCACACCACATCAGGAGGTTCTTTAATGTCTTTAAAGATCTTACTATTTCTTTCCTTCCAAATTCCCATAAGACATGAGGCAAAATGAAGGACCATAATTTTTTAATGACTTTGTTATAATAAAAAATAGGTCCAACCACTAAAAAACTCCTGAATAGAAAAAGGAAAGATCCATACAAGTTTAGCATCTTCAAAATATGAGACCAAATATGGGAACAAAAGGCACGATGGATAGAAATATGGTTGAAAGTATCTTCATCATTCATGAAAAGAAAGCACATTTTGGGAAAAAAGAAACCCCTAACACACAAATTGTCAGTAGTAAGAATTTTATTCTGCAATATAATCCAAAAGAAAATGTTCACCTTAGATGTGAGACCTTGAATCCAAGCTTGGGACCAATAGCGTAAGAATCCAAGGATTCAAACATCAAAAGGTTGGTTGAGGCCACAAAATAGTTCCCCGAGGGGGAACCAGACAAAATTATTCTATCAAAGGACTCTAAGATAAGCACCATCAAATTAATAAGAGCCATTAAAGGATTAAGAAGAGGACTAATCTCATTAAGATCAACCCACTTATTATCATTCTAGAAGTCAGCAACCAAAGTCCCAGATATGTCCTTACAAGACTGCATAAAGGGAAAGAAATCTTCAGAGTTGCAGGGAGAAGAATGATAAAGCCTGATATCATCCCAGAAATTTATACTCCTTCCATTACTAATAGACCAGGGATTCCCAATAATATTTTTCTTCTTATCCTAGAGGATGCTATTCCAAATCATCGATCTCCTCAAACCTTCATGGGAAAATAGGAAAACATCCAACGAAGGGAGGGGGTTCAAATATTTATTTCTCCAAATACTACTCCATTATCTAGTACCATTGTATAGCCTCTAGATTTGTTTCACAATAAGGGCATGATTAAGGATTTTAATACTTCTCAAGCCCAGACCACCCAATCATTTAGGTTTGCAAACCTTCTCCCAAGAAATTAGAGACATGCATTTTCTTTCTTCCACTCCCAACCACAAGAAGGATTTTTGAATCTTCTGGATTGCTTTAGAATATTTCATAGGAAGCATGAATAATCTTAGAGCATTGAATGGGAGGCTCTGAAGGGATGACTTTAAGAGTTGAACTTTCCCATCTTGGCTTAGCAATGCACCTTTCCAACCTGCAAGCTTTCTGTGAAACTTGTCCACCAAACTATTCCATAAGGAAACAAAAGGTTTCCTACATAGGGGGAGCCCCAAGTATATAGAAGGGAATTACTTGATTTGGCAACCCAGAATATTAACAATATGGCATTGTCTTTACTCAGAGATATTAATGAAGAAAAGGGAGCTTTTATCCTGATTAATGAGTTGGCCAATGGCATTGTTGTAACAGTTCATAGTTGACTTAAAATTTCTGCCCTCATTAATAGTAGAGGATCTTATTAAGATAGTACCATCAACAAATTGTTGATGAGAACAGACCAAATTCATAAAAGAGGGGTTGGGTGATTCTGAGAGACCAACTTGCTAATGTGTCTTGCAAGATATTCAACCATGATAAAAAAAAGAATGGGGGATATAGGGTCACCTTTTTTGATACCTCTAGATGGTCTGAAGAATGGAGTGGGAGAGACATTGACCAAAACCAACAGACAAGGTGTGGAGATCAGCTGAAAAATTAACTTAATAACTTTATCATCAAAACCAAAATCCTTAAGAACTTTAAGAATAAAAAACCAGTCCACCTTAGCATAAGCCTTGGATAGGTCCAGTTTCATCATAAAACCTTGTTTCTTCAAAACTTCCACAGAATGAATGTTCTCATGCGCTGTAATGATAGAGTCAAGAATTTTTCTCCTATAAATAAAACCATTTTGTTGAGGAGAGATTAGCCATGACAAAAGGGATAGCAACCTTAGAGTGAGAACCTTGGATAGAATCTTGTAAAAATAATTACAAAGAATGATAGGTATGAAATGATCCATACTATCTGCTCCCATAACCTTAGGGGTAAGGATGAGAAATGTCACATTAAGATCCTTGAGATTTTTTTTGGAGCCAAAAATTGTTGAACCCCCTTTGACGACATCAAATTGAACAATATGCCAACAGATTGGAAGAAGAACATGGGGGAGCCATCCAAACCCAAGGCTTTGTTTCCTTCAAAGGAAAAGACAACCTTTTTAAATTTTTCATGTGAAGGAATGGTAGAGAGGAATTTGTTCTGCTCATGCCTGATAAGAGAAGGGATAGCATCAATTAGTGCATATTAGTCCTGATATTTCAAGCATTTCTTAGCAGAGAGAAGAGAGGAGAAGAATCACCTAACTTCCTTCCTGATCTCCTCATCCACATCAAAAATGTTTCCATTAATAGTTAGGAGAGGTATTCTATTGGTATCTCTATGCTTAGAGGTAGTCATGTGAAAAATCTTGTGTTCTTGTCCTCAACCATCAACTAAAGAGTACAGGATCTCTGCCTCTATAATTCTTCTTCTTTAGATATAATATCATTGTATTTAACTAATATCTCATTTTCAGAGTTTACAAACTCCTCAGTATACCCCTTAGCTTGAATTTTCCCCTAGATAAGATTCAAATTAGATTGAATAGAATACTTTGAAGAAAAAATATCTCCAAAGACCACTTTATTCCACTTTTAACCATATCTTTAACATGCCTATTTTTTTTGCTACTTTGTACATCATTGATCCTTCCACATAAATATTTCACCACTCTGTAATAGCCCCCTCAAGAAATATTTCTTCTACCAAAAATGGGATCTACAACAAAAGAGAAGGTAAAATAGTCTGAGCCAATACAAGAAAGGGTTTCCAAAGATAACTGGTAGTGAGTGATGCAGGAGTATCTTGGGTTCATGGTAGTCCTGTATCAAACAAAAATATGTTTTTCTTTGGAGCTCAGTATCTTGGTGGAGACATTTAGTAAAATGCTTTGGAGTTCTTGATAGAAGTCTTAGTTCCTTGTCGACTCAGTTACTTTCTTTGGCTCAGTTTCATCGAACGGTCTTGGTAGTTGTTCATGTCTTCTCAGTTGTTCTTTCTATTCTTGTCTCACCGAGTAGGGTTTTAGAATATTGTTCTTCTAGCTGACACCCGCAGTTAATTTCTAGTCCCAACACTAATTTAGGATCTCATTGTGGAATGTGTGGATCTAAATCTGGTTCTTTACTTCCTCCTATGCAGATCTATAGGATCTTTCAGGGCCAACATTATGGGTTTCCTCTTGTATAAATGTATTGTTTTTATTCATAGATAAGGAAAAAAACATAGGAGATATATTGATAGTGAACTGTAAACAAAGAAAGCTAAGAGATTATAGATCTTGCATGCATGAGGATTTTTCTTTGAATGTTTCAAATGTATATGGTCATAACTAGGAAGGCCTCATAGCTCGGCACATATGAATTTTGATAAGTTAATGAGAAGTATCTGCATTCCTTCTCCCCCTCACTGTGTTTAAATATTTTGTGTTGTGTTCTATGGGCTAGATTGGTGTTTGGAAATGCCTTTGGCTCCATCTATTGACCCTCCTTTCATGATGTGGTATTAGATCAAGGAAAGATCTGAGGTTCCTTCTTGTAAATCCTAATTGGTTATTGTTGTAAGGTAGAAGATCACAATCTAACCTACAATTGCAGATAATTTCAAGATGGATTGAGAGAAGTGAGATGCAGATCCAGGCCTAGCTGATATGCTAAGGCATATTGCTTCTAGATTGGAAGTTGTTGAGATAGCCCAGTGCCAAGGAAGACATCTTGAGGATGTTATTGATTATGAATTCAAAGTATTGCAGACATACGACACACCTTCACCTATGGTAGATCCAAGAGAGTAAGGACTCTTGCAAGCTTTGAAAAAATTGAAGTCTACACCACATTTTAATCCTCCTGAATATAGTGGAAAGATAGATTTAGATGATTTGATAGACTAGATAACCAAGATGGAGAAATACTTTGAGTATGAGAATGTATCAGAGGAGAAATAGGTGAATATTGCAAGAACAAATTTGAAAGGTCATGCATCCTTGTAGTGGGTGCATTTGTAATTCGATCAAAAGAAGAAAGGAAAATATGATCAAGGTATGGGACAAGATGATAAACAAATTTAAGGGAAAGTTTCTACCTTTTGATTATTAGATTAACCTAGTTAGGAGAATGCAAATTTTAAAGTAGAAAGATAACTCGGTGAAGGATTACACTAAAGAATTCTACTGATTAGATATCAGATCTGGACATGTTCAAGATGAGGTGGAAAGAATTGAAATATATTTGAATGGATTAAGGAGTTCTATTCAAGAAGAGATCAGTTTGGTAAAGATGGAGTGTATTGAATAAGCTTAACAATTTGCCCTGAAAGCTGACGATAAATTGAAGAAAAGGCATGAGAAAAGACAAAGAGGAAGAGGTGGTAGATTCTCTAGAGGAAGAGGTAGATCTTACAGTGGAAACCCTAGATCTGATAAAGAAAAGAAAATTCAAGACAAAGGCAAGGCCAAGTGGAAAGTTGGAATTTCATTTAGAAAAAGGGGTAATTACTCCTGACATGGTTATAATAGAAGTGGATTCAATAGAAATTGTTACAATTGTGGAGAATAAGGACATAGTACATTTGAGTGTACACATGCAAGCAAGAGAGTTGGTAGTAGAAAAATGCTTTGGTGCAAGAAGATTCACCGAATGAACCTGAAAAGGAAGGAAACCTGATGGTCAGAAGAATATTGTGGAGTGAAAATAAGGAAGATTTGTTGGAATTAATGGGAAGTGTATACTGAGAGGGGAGGGGTGAATCAGTACCTCTAAAACTTTTGTATCGTTTAATCAATTAACGTTTGTGTAATCAATTATATATCCATTCATCTGATCTATACTTTCTTGATGTGAGTTATATCAATTTATAAACTTAACATACATGTGAGCATTCATAGAAACATTCAAGAAAGTAATTGACACATAACACAAACTATGATATCATAGAAAACTCCTGTTAGGAAGTAAAAACTACAATGGGGATGGCACCCACAAGATCTTCACTATCTGCAGATTGGAAGGGGTCAGTTAAGGCTTACAATTTGATCACTTCTGATGATCTACCTAGTTAAGAGTATCTATAAAGACCTGTTAAAGTCTATTCGGTTAAGAGATTTAGAAACACTATTGATTGTGCACTCGGTTAAGATATTTGTAGTTGGACTATTAAATCCACCTTCCTTGAAAGGATTTTTACACTTTTATCCACTTGTTAGAATGATAGAAAATTACAATTTGACCTGGTAAATGCAATCTCCTATTTCTGATATAGATCCATTTAAGTTTACATGAATAATATTATCACGTAATGTGATTGAGTAATACCTTTGATTCTTGGTAGCCTCTGTTCTTAGTTCTTGCTAACCAAATTCACCTTTTGTTGTTCTGGTTCTTGAAACTTTCAATCTGATCCATAGATGTGCTCGTAGGATTCATTCACACTCTCTTCCATATTCACACTTTTTATAATGAATGATTGAATCATCTATTTATAAGATGGATTGACATCATCAAGTTTTGCAAAAAACAATGTTAACTCTAAGATCAGGTTTACAACTTTTACCTTGATCTCCTAGTCTATGTGTTTTAAATCAGTTAGACTCATTAAATAACTTACATTCATGTTTCTTGTCCCTAAAGAAATGGTTTTAAAAAAAATAAAGATTCTATAAATAGAATAAGACTATTTTATCTGACGTGTAAGTCAGATCCACTTTTTGCGGGCTGCAACTAACTTTCGATTTCTGACGGTTGGTTATCCTCTAAAATCAGTTGACTGTCTTTCAGGTTTGTTCTCTCAGTTTTCTCTTTAACTGTCTCTCGGTTTGCATTATGTCTTGCTGGTTGGGTTCCACTTTATCCTTTTGACTTTGCATTTTTGGTGCACACACAAAGTTGTGTCATTGGTTTTCTTTGTACTTAGCAAGTTTCGGTGATCTCTTTATATCTAATTTTTGGCTTTCTCTTTGTCTTGTCTTTCGGTGTATGCTTACCAAAAGTGTTGTTTGCATACTAATGGAAAATTAATTTTATCAATCTCCCCCTTTGGCATTAGTATCAAAAACTGATATGTGCAAAATACTAACAAAATGTTAAGTATATACAACATATATAATTCTTAGTCATTTCATGACTCCCCCTATGTATATGTCAGTATAATACTGTATACATCCTACCTATCTATACATATCATATACATATCATTTTCCCCATATGAATATACATATACATATAATTTTCCCCCTTTTTTGATATTAAGGGCAAAGGTCTATACCTTATAGCTGATCAAAAATGTGGGAGTGTGAAGACTTCATGTCTTCCATCATTTTCTCCCATTGTTCCTTTAAGTTCTCTAGAGTCGTGTGCTTGAGTGTTATCTTGGAATTAATATCGTAGATGATGTCTTCTATAGACATCTCAGGGGTTGCTATCAGTTGTCATGGTGAACTGATGTGTTGTTGAAGTAGTGTAAGATTCAGTAGAAGTTGAGCTTGGAGCTCAGTGATTTCTTCCCTGAAGTGTGTCTTTGCTTCCCATAGTTCCTTCCTTAACCTTTTTATTTCAATGATTTTCTCATAATTCTTCTTTAGTGCATTGTCTCCATCAGTGGTTAAGCTTTGAGCACTGTTAGCTAGATCTGTATCGAACTTTTCTATGTTGTCACTATTCTCTTTAGTGAAATTTTTCAATGTGCTTAGTTGTTGAATCAAGGAAATAGCTTCAGTTATAATTGGATCTAATTAAGTAATGAATTTTGAAAGCTTTACCTTGTTGACTGCCACTTCTTGGCTGATATTCTCAATTAGTTTCAGCTGGTACTTCTGCTCTTCTCTCTCTTCAATTGTCTTCTCTGCATCAATATTTTTTGTTGTAATTACTTCGGTGAGAGTGGCTAATTGATCAAGAATTATCTTATTTTGATCAATATCAACATCGGGAAAAATCTGGTGCAAGATGTCCCTAGTTGTTTCTACTACCATTGAGTCTCGGTGTTGTTTCCTTAGCTTCTCCTGTAATGCCTTCCTTTGGCATATTTCACCGTATTCTTTTAATGCTTCATAATCAAGTGTAGTTGGGTCACATTTTGGTATCTTAATGATCTCATCCAAAGTGACATCCAACTTATTCTTCTTATATTTCTTCTTCTTCTTTCGTGTTGCACTTGAATGTAAAACCATAGCCAATTTCTCGGCTTTGTCCATTGTGCTTGATGAACTTACTTGGTGTGCTTCTTTTTGTTGCTTTCATTTGGTTTCATCTTTTTGGGTGTCTGTAGACGTCTCCACATTAACCTTAACATTGTCGGTAGAAAATTTGTCGGTTTCCTCAGGAGTGCCATCTTTGGTTTTATCTCCTTCATCATTGTCCTTATGCACTTCATCTATCTTTTCATGTGCATCCTTTTCTGTTGTGTCGGCATCAGCTAGCTTTGTATCTCCTCCTGTAACCTTTTCAGTATCGGTTACTGTGTGATTATCTCTAATGTCCTTCTGATCATTTGTGTTGTCTTTCTTTTTCTCTTCCCCTGCATACTCGAGAATATCTTTTTTAGCTGTCTTGTCTTTTTCTTGTAGAATATTGATAGCTTGTATCAATATTGGCATGTTGCCTAGTATGTTCACCTATGCATTATCAATTCCAGTGTCCTATTCATCAATTGTGTTCTTTTTAACATTGACATCTTCACCTTTGTTTAATTCTTCTATAGAATCATCAGTAATTTCAATGATAGTATTATCCACAATGTTGTCCTTTGTGGTGTCAGGACATGTTTCATCTACAACATTCATATTTTTTTCCTATTTATACCTTTTTCTTCCTTGTCTAACTCAACTGATGTATCATCTTCTATATCTTTTATTAATATCTATTCTTGAGTTTCCTTATCAACATATTTCTGTTGTAGGTCTTTCTTGTGGCTTTCTTCCTCAGTAGGTATGTTTAGAATTTTACACCATTTCTTTTGACTTTCTTTTTCAATCTCTATAAGCTTCCCTTCAAGAAATTTGTAGGCTCTCAACTTCGGTGAGAATTCCTTTTTGTGTTTCTCCATCATCTCATCAATTTCTTCTTTCTTGGATTCAGAAGGCATGAGAGTAACAAGTACTCTTTCGCTTATTTCCTTCTCATTCTTCAAAGAAAATGTCCATCTAGAGTATAGTATTTCTAAGAGTTCCCTTGGTACATTATTGCTTTCAAATTGAATCAATACATATTTGAATTTATACATCTTTTCTATGATGGCATCTTCAACTTTGTTCTGATCTTCTAGATCAAGTTTAAACCATCTACTAATCTTAGAATTTGTGATAGATCCTGAATTTGCAATAGATTTGCATATGTCATCAATGCTTTCTGGAGCTTTAACCTTGACATTTTCTACCTCTACAGCTTCATCTTTCTTGGTGTCTTCAATATCTTCTCAGGTTTTGATGAGCTTCCTTATTCTTTTGTTTGGCCCTCTTTTTGGTTTGGCCGCTTTCCTCTTGTATGTTCTAACCTGTGAAGGACTTGAATCCTTAGATTTTTGACTTCTTGTTTTAGAAGTAGCTGTAGTCCTTGGCTTCTTGGTTGGTGGAGGAGGTGGTGAATCTAACTCTGTGGCCTTGGAGTCACTCTTTTCTTTAGATTCACTGATAGGTAAATTTCCTTTAGTTTCTTCCTCCTTTTCATTTTCTTCTTCTTGTTCGGTTTCTTCCTCAGTTGCCGATAATATCTTCTTAAGGTTCTTGACCATTTTGTCCTCTTTCCTGAGAATTTTCTTAACAACCAGGCCAGATTTAATTATTGATTTGGCCTCCTCATAAGTTTAAAACTTGGCTTGTTTCTTATCTAGTGGTTCATTTAACAAGGCATCTATTGCTTTAGATGCTTGATCTATATTTATCTCATATTCTAATAGTTGAAGCCATGTTCTCCTCGAAACAGTAGGTTTGATATATGTGTTGTCTGTATCAACCATGAAACATAATTCATATTTATATTTCTCAATAAGTTGCTTGGGGATCCTTACCCTCTTTTTCATTCGGTCTTTGAATACAGTAAAGTATTCATCCATGATTGTCTCAAAATTATCTCCTAGTGATGTTTGAGATTTGATTCTGAGCAGTTGATTGATTGTATGTTTGTCATTGATGACAACATATAGTACACAGTAGTAATTCTGTATGTACTTATCCTAATGATCAAATGAAAACTTGTGTGGATAGATACATGTTGTTGACATGTTTATTATGTTATGTTCATACACGCAAACCCAGATATGATGTTTCAGTAAAGTTATGTAATTCTATTATTGGTAGTTACAGTTTTGGAAGTGTAACAGTTTAGGGCCAACGTATATCACATGTTTGTTGAGTTGCGCCTATCTTATATATATGCATTTGTATATTCATGTTTAGTTATGAGTCGATGATATTAATCCAAAGGCACCAGATGTGTTTCAAGAAGATTGCAAAGTTAGAGTTAAATTGGTGAGGCCGACTTAGTGAAGCATCGCGTCTATTTGGTTGATACTTGCGTGGTTGTAATAATGCATGCATGATTAGTAGAGCCAACAATAATGTTATGAAGAGTTGTCTTATAGGTCCCATGATCTCATACTATGAGGAAGATACTTATAACAAGTCAAAGGTGACACGCTAAGTGTGAATGATACAAAAAGAGAAGAAAGATGTACAGAGCAGATTATCAGAGTTGGTTCATTCATCAAGATTCTATGTGAAGAAGAAGTGAAATATTTCAATACACTGGAACTGATAAAGACAGCAGGTCTACTCTATAGTTCATCATTAGATATAGTGCATATCTGTTATATAGAAGGTTTTAGTCTTCACCATCAGGCAGTGAGCTTTTGGACAGTGAGTCCACCACCCCTAATAGGATTACTTGTAAAAGACTCCTAACAGGGTCTGACCCTTAACCAGGTCACTATACTTATTGCATTGTATTGTACCACTCCTAACAGGGTTGAAATATCTTCTAACAGGGGTTACTACAAACAAGTATATTTTATTGTGGGTGCACATTCCCACCAGGGTTTTTACCATTTGGTTTCCCCGTAATCAAATTGTGTGTTGAGTATTGTGTTATCTGATTATGCATTTACTTTGTTGTATTCTAAAGTTAAAGAAGTAAAAAGAACTGAAGTTACTGATAACTGATTCACCCCCCCCCCCCCCC
>MU226991.1:499420-542589 GCA_018584345.1 Thuja plicata
TGATAACTGATTCCCCCCCCCCCCCCCCCTCTCAGTTATCATTTGGGACTATTCTAAAAAGTGAGGCTATGTGTTCATTGATCTGGATGGTGATCGGTTTTTTGCTATCCCATTTCACATCTCATACTGACAAGAATGATTCTTGAAAATAGAAGAAAATGCACATTATGAGTGAGCCAAAATTACATGTGTTTGACTTTGCATTCCTTATAGTCTTTAGATTCTCTTTTATTTGGTTCAGTAGAAGTTCAGATAAGTCCAACTTTGTTCCCTTCTTCACAATCTTGTAAGTAGTCTCTACTGCACCAAATGCTATGTTGTTTATCCTTTTGGCTTGAAATAATTTGTAGCCTAGGATGCATGCTTCAAATTTCATCTCATTATTGGTGATGGTGGATACCTTTAATCCTTTGCCATCCCATTTGGCTCCTATGATCTTTTTCAGTCTTAGCCTTGGGTGGATGCTTCAGTGATTTTACCTTCTTAGTTACAAGGTAACTAGTGACCGCATGGATAACATCTCAAGTTATCATATTCGGTTCATCTAGCCATAGTTTGTGATTGTGCATTCAGCTCAGTACTAACTGAATCCACTCATTTTTTAATACCTTCAGGAATAATAGGGAATTTGTGAGCCCTTTTACTTCTATATGTTTATGTTCATCTTTCAAAGTTCCATCTTCTTTGCATATCTTCTTATAAGCTTGTTCAACCTCTGAATCACCTACTTTTTCAATCGTGTATTGTATAATTGCTCAAACATCTTTGATGAGCAAAACCCTAGCTGGTATTTGCAAGAATGCTCCAGCATTGTCAGGTTGTGTCGAAGAAACCTCAGGGTGAATCTTGTAATGTGGTTCTTCACATGCCAAATTCTTGATGAGCTTAAACTCATCCTTCTTGGTGTTCTTCGATTTCACGGTTCTTAAAGTTGTGGCCATTTTTTATTTAGGGCTTTCTGTGAAATGAGGGAAAATGGATTTGTCAATTGTTGTAGAGCTTATTGTATACACCAGTAGTGATTTATGATCTTCTAGGAGTGCTTTGTGTCAATTTTTGGTCTCTTTGTGATCCTGTTGTTATTTTCACAAAATCTCTCTTGTCACTCTGCTCTGGTTGTGGTTAACAATGAGTCCATTCCATCGCCCTTTTATATTTTTTTGCCCTAAAAAGCAAGTCATTAATGCTTACCAACTCCTTGGTGTGTGAAGACAAAGTTTGTCAGTTAAGACATTAACTTCTTTCTTTGGTGACAATATGACGTTTAGGGTCAGTTGTTCATCTCTTCACTTTTACCAATGGGTTTCAGTGTTGCAAGCAATTTGTTCACTTTTCTCAGTTACCGACGAGGCTCAGTTTACACTTAGCAACTTTTATTTCTTATGTTAACCAACGCTTCTCAGTAAGTGTAGGTAGTCTCAGCTTTGAGTGTATATGGATGGATTTTGGTATGCATGCCCGACAACATAGTTATCATAGATTTTAACAAGTAAAACCATGATGCATCTTTACTTATGCTAATTTGGCATTTTATTAATATATTATGGAACTTATGTAAAATAATAACTTGGGGTAATGCAGTTCCATACTTACTTGTTCTTCTTAGGTGGGGGTGGGGATGTCACTGAATCCATTGGATGGGGTGTCACCATTTGCATTGCTTGGTCCAACTTCATCATTCTTTGAAGCTTTTCTCCACATTTTTCTCTTTCTCTCCAGATGTCTTCAATGGTGTTTCCATTGGGATATGTGTTGGTTTCTATCATTCAGTCTCTGCAGTCTCTCTTGAGATGACTAACTTTATGAAAGTGTAAGCATGTCATTCTGGGGTTAGTCCATCCTCTAGACTTTCTAGTCCACTGTCTCATATAGTTTGCAGAAATGTGACCAAATCTTCCACATTTTGTACAATTTTTCCAAGTGTTGTAATCCCATACATACTGGTTATCGACTCTTTTCAGTTGATAGGGATTTTCTTGACCTTTTGGCTTCCATTCTTGCTTTTTTTTTCTAACATTCAGGATTTGTGTGCCCATTCATTTTGCAAGTAGGACAGTATTTGTCCATGTAGGTTTTCTTCTTTGGTTGTTTCATCTCAGACTTACATTCATATGCTTTATGTCCTTTCTTGTTGCATTTATAACAAAATCATATGAATGAAGATGTAGATTTAGGAATACCTTTCATTTTGCCTCTTCATACATTTGATGTATGACCTTGCTTTCCACAATGATTGCATGTATGTTTTCTTGGTCTTGGATTTGTATAGACATTCTTTGGATTAATTTGATTTGATGATTCTCCATTCTCGGTAAAACCTAGACTAGTGTTTTTGTTGACTCTTCATTGTCCTTCAAGAAAATCATCCATTCTTTTATTACTTTCTTCAGATTTCTTGATAATTTCATTATGTTACTGCTGAATTCTTGTTTCATGTTTCAGCTTTTCATTCTCATCCCTTAGCTCACCGATAGATTCTATTATTTCAATGATTTCAACATTTATTTTGTTTGCTTCTTGACTCATTAGAATAATCAAATTCATAATCTCATGGTGATGCTCTGTAAGTCTTTGTATTTCAGACTCTTTTTCTTGTAGCTTTTTTGTAATCTTTCTTCTTTTATCAATAGCTAGTGTTCTTTCTTGCTCATCTTGTCTATCATTATTCATGAAATCAATTATTCTTACCATCTATGTCTCTTGACTGATTTGAAGATATTTAGCTTGTCCATCCAGATATTGAGTGATTTCAGTTAGGCTTGTGATGCTCTCTTCTGATGTATCTGATGCTTTTCTTGTAGTTGATCCTGAAGACTCGGAGAAATATGGTATCTCTTCCTCATGATAATATGTCCCATTACAGCGAGATGTCATGATATTTCTTTCATCTAACAGTTGTCTCATATTGATTCTAGCTTCTTTATATTGTTCATAGAACATCTAAATTTCTATCTTCTTATTTTCAATATTCTTGTCGAGTCTGTACTTCTCCATTGTATGATATTTTCTCTTAATCCTTTAAGATTTTCCAAAGAAAAGACTTAGCTCTAATACCAATTGTTGGAATTAATGGGAAGTTTGTACTGAGAGGGGAGGGGTGAATCAGTGCCTATAAAACTTTTGTATCCTTTAATCAATTAACCTTTGTGTAATATATTGTATATCCATTTATCTGATCTATACTTTTTTGATGTGATTTATATCAATTCATAAACTTAACATACATGTGAACATTCATAGAAACATTCATGAAATTAATTTACACATAACACAAGATATGATATCACAAAAAAACTCTTGTTAGGGAGTAAAAACTGTGGTGGGGATGGCACCCACAAAATCTTCACTATCTACAGATTGGAAGGGGCCGATTATGGTTTACAATTTCATCACTTTTGATGATCTACCCAGTTAAGAGTATCTGTGGAGACCTATTAAAGTCTACTCAGTTAAGAGCTTTAGCAACACTGTTGAGTGTGCACTCAATTAAGAGATTTGTAGTTGGACTGTTAAATCCACCATCCTTGAAAGGATTTTTACACTTTGCTCCACTTGTTAGAATGATAGAAAATTACAATTTGACCTGGTAAATTCAGTCTCCTATTGTTGATACAGATCCATTTAAGTTTACATGAATAATATTATCACCTAATGTGATTGAGCAATACCTCTAATTCTCAGTAGCCTCTGTTCTTGGTTCTTGCTACCCAAATTCACCTTTTGTTGTTCTGGTTCTTGAAACTTTCAATCTGATCCATAGATGTGCTCGTAGGCTTCATTCATCCTCTCTTCCATATTCACACTTTTTATTACGAATGATTGCATCATCTATTTATAAGATGGATTTACATCATCAAGTTTCACGAAAAATAATGTTAACTCTAAGATTAGGTTTACAACTTTTACCTTGACCTCCTAGTCTATGTGTTTTAAATCAGTTAGACTAATTAAAGCACTTACATTCATGTTTCTTGTCCCTAAATAATTTTTTTTAAAACAAATAAAGATTCTATAAATAGAATAAGACTATTTTAACTGACATGGAAGTCAGATCCACTTTTTGCGGGCTGCAACTGACTTTCAGTTTCTAACGGTCGATTATTCTCTGAAATCAGTTGACTGTCTTTTAGGTTTGTTCTCTAGGTTTTCTCTTTAACTGTCTATTGGTTTGCATTATTTCCTGCACATCAGGTTCCTCTTTTGGTTTCCTCTTTATCCTTTTGACTTTGCATTGTCAGTGGACACACAAAGTTGTGTCATCAGTTCTCTTTGTACTTAGCAAGTTTCGGTGATCACTTTATATCTGATTTTTGGTTTGCTCTTTGTCCTGTCTTTTGGTGTATGCTTACCAAAAGTGTTGTTTACATACTAATGGAAAATTAATGTCATCAAGATCTAGTGAGGAAAAGTTTTTTCAAGACTAGATGTAGAGTTGTAGACCAAGTTTTGAAAGTGATTGTTGATAGTGGAAGTTCAGAGAATCTAGCATCCAAGGACATGGTGACAAAATTTCAGTTGGAGAGATTGAAGTAACCGAAGCCCTATAAAATTTCATGGGTCAAAGATGATCATACACTCATGGTAAGTGAACAATGTTTTGTGAATCTAAAAATTAGAAATTATTATGATAAGGCGTTGTGTGATATCAAGCCTATGGATTGTTGTCATATTTTGTTGGGTACACCTTGGCAATATGATAAACATGTTGTACTTGATGGGAGATTGAAAAAATATACTATTTGGGCTAATGGAAAGAGACAAATGTTGTTTCCTTTGGTTGTAGAATATGTTGGTGAGATATGTACATCTATGAAAGTTTATTTGATGGAAGGTAGATAGTTTGTTAAGGATCTAAAGAGAAATGATATCTTCTATGATTTTATTCCTAACAGACCGAGTGAGAAAACATAAGATAAAATTCCTACAGAAGTTGATAAGTTTCTCACCAAGTACAAAGAAATCATTTTAGATTATGTACCTATTGGTTTTCCATCGATATGAGATATTAGTCATTTTTGTGGATTTAATTCCTTGAGCTAGTTCGACAAACAAGGCACCACACCAATTGACACCGGCCAAGAATGAGGAACTCAACCGACAAGCTCATGAGTTTTTGTAGAAAGGTTTGATCAGAGAAAGTTTCATTCCATGTTTAGTACCAGCTATGTTAGAACCTAAGAAGAATGGAGAATGGAAAATGTGTACGGATTCAAGAGTTATTAACAAAATCACAATGAAGTGTCGGTTCCCTATACCGAGGATGAATGATATAATATTGAATTGTTTGAGTGGAGCAAGATTGATTTAAAAAGTGGATATCATCAGATCAGAATCAGAGAAGGTGATGAATGGAAGACTACTTTCAATAAAAAAGAAGGTTTGTATGAGTGGATGGTTATGCCTTTTGGTTTAACTAATGTACCAAGTACTTTTATGAGGTTGATGAATGAGTTTTTAAAGAAATTATTGGGTAAATTTGTGATTATATATTTGGATGACATTCTGATATTTAGTAAGACTAGGGAAGAGCATTTGTTGCACTTTAGATAGGTATTGTAGAGATTAAAAGAGGAAAAGTTGTTGATTAATTTGAAAAAGTGTTCCTTCACGAAAGAAGAACTTGTGTATTTAGGATTTGTGATTTCAGCTGAAGGTTTGAAGATGGATCCTGAGAAGGTTGAAGCTATACTTGATTGGCCTACACCTAAGAATGTTAGTGAGGTGAGATCATTTCATAACTTAGCAAGTTTTTACCAAAATTTTATTAGAAATTTCAGTTCTATTTATAATGTTATGATTGAGACAATGAGAGGAGATAAGAGACAGTTCAAGTGGACTCATGGAGTTTATAAGAGTTTTGAGAATTTGAAGTAGAAATTTTTTGAGTTCCCTGTGTTAGCCTTACCTGATTTTCATAAGGTATTCCAAGTTGAGTCTGATGCAAGTGGTAGTATAATAGGAGTTGTGTTGACTCAAGAAGGTAAACTAGCTTCTTTCTTTAGTGAGAAGTTGAATGACACAAAAAGGAAATATTTTGCATATGATCAAGAATTCTATGTTATTGTTCAAGCCCTAAAGAAGTGGAGACATTATTTGATGCTAAGTGAATTTGTGGTGTATATTGATCATAAGGATTTGCAATATTTTAGTAGTCAGAATAAGTTGAATCTGAGATATGTGAAGTGGGTAGAGTATATGCAGGGTTTCACATTTGTGATAAAGAATAAGAGTGCAGTATCCAACTGAGTGGTTGATGCATTGAGTAGAACAATATCTTTGATAACTTAAATGAGAATTGAAGTTCTTGCTTTTGATGATATGAAGAATTTATATGAAAATGACCTTGATTATTCTGAGCCATGGAGAATGTGTAGAGAGCCTATTCCAGATTAACCAAGTAGATTTGAAGATATTTCATTAAACAAGATATGTTGTTCAAATGAGTTCAGCTATGTATACTGAGAGGATGAATGAGAACCAATTTGATAAAGGAGAAACATAGTAGTTGTTTGGCAGGACATTTTAGCATTGATAAAACATTAAGTTTACTAAAGGAGAGGTATTTTTTGTCTCATTTGTATAAGGTTGTTAAAAAATTTGTGAAGAGTTGTGGACTTTGTCAAGTTTCAAAAGGAGTAAGTCAGAATACTAGATTGTATACACGGATTTATGTTCTTGAGAAACCTTGGTGTGATATCAACATGGATATTTTTCTTGGCTTACTGAGGATAGAAAGAGGTAATGATTCAATATTTTTTTTTTGTATAGATTTTCCAAGATGACACATTTCATACCATGTAGGAAAAAATCAGATGCAGTGCATTTAGAAGATCTTTTCTTCAAAGATATTTTAAGATTGCAAGGATTACCAAAGAGTATCATCTCTGGCCGAGACAATAAGTTTTTTGGCTATTTTTGGAAAACACTTTAGAAAAATCTAGACACTAAGTTGAAGTATAGTTCTACATTTCATCCAAAAATTGATGGACAAACATAGGTTGTAAACCAAAGTTTGGGTAACTTGTTGAGTTTCTTAGTTGGAGACACGTTGAGTAATTGGGATGTGATACTAGCACAAGAAGAGTTTGCATACAGTAATTCAGTGAATAGGAGTATTGGAAAGACACCCTTTCAGATTGTTACTGGCACATAACTGATAGGTATATCAGACTTGAGAGATATTTCTGGAGAAGAGAAGAGAAGTGTTGAAGGATAAAATTTTATCGGGTTTATGAAGACATTGCATGAGGAAGTGAAACATAAGTTGGAACAAAGTAATCATAAATACAAGGATAGTGTAGATGGATCAAGAAGACATAAGGTTTTTGAGGTTGGTAATGAAGTGATGGTTCATTTGAAGAAAGGTAGATTTCCTATTGGGACATATGGAAAATTGAAGATGAAAAAATTTGGTCCTTCCAATATTTTGAGGAAGTTTGATAGTGGAAATGCTTATGAAGTAGAATTTCCTGATGACATGGATATATCATCTATATTTAATATTTCAAACTTGTATGAGTATCATGAACCTAATAAAGAATTGAAACTACTAAGTAATTATCCTAAGAAATAGATAGAATAAGTTGAACAAAATTTGGAACAAATAATTGGCAGAAGCACAAGAGCAAAGGATTACATAGAATACTTGGTAAAGTGGAAAAATAGACCAATTGAACATTCTACATGGATTTCTCAATCTGAGTTGAATTCAGCTCAAGTTGTACCTCACTCAGGATTTAGAGAATCATTTCTTTTCAACCCCAGGTGTATGATGCAGGAGCATATTGGGTTCATGGCATTCTTGTATCCAAAAAAAAGTTTTTCTTTAGAGTGTAGTAGCTTGGTGGAGACATTTGATAAACTATTTTGGAGTTCTTGGTGGAAGGCTCATTTACTTGTCGACTCGGTTACTTTCTTTGGCTCGGTTTCACCGAATGGTCCCGATAGCTATTCCTATGTTCTCGGTGTTTCTTTTTGTTCCTATCTCACCCAGTAAGGTTTTTGACTTTTGGTTCTTCTAGCCGACATTTGCGATTAATTTCTAGTCTCAGCATTAATTTAGGATCTCTCACTGGGGAACATGTGGACCTAAATCTGGGTTGTTGCTTCCTTCTATGCAGATCTTTAGGATCTTTCAGGGCCGACCTTTTTGGTTGCCTCTTGTAAAAATGTATTGTTTTTTTTCATAGATAAGGAAAAAAAAATAGGAGAGATATTGATAGTGAACTATAAATGAAGAAAGATGAGAGATTTTGGATCTTGCATGCGTGAGGATTTTTCTTTGATTGTTTTGAATGCATATGGTCATAACTGGGAAGGTCTCACAGCCAGACATGTATGAATTTTTATAAGTTAATGAAAAGTATCTACATTCCTTCTCTCCCTCTCTATTTTTAAATCTTTCATGTTGTGTTATGACTTGGATTGGTGTTTGGGAGTGTCTTTGTCCCAATCTACCAACCCTCCTTGCATCAATGAGAGTACTAGTCCTTAGAAATGATATCCCTATCACTATAGACTTGATTAAGATCCACACCATCCCTTCCATTAGTCCAATTATAGGTGGCACCCTAGAGATCCAAATCATGGAGCTCTTGGTTATTGATGAAATTCATTAGATCCAATTTGCTATCAAGTTGAGAGGGTGTACCACCAAATTTTTCACTCTCCTTAAGAGGGGTGTTGAAATCACCTATAATAATCCAATCTTCCTTTCTAAATTAAAACATAACCTTTTCAAGCTTCTTCCAGAACCTATTTCTTCATTTTTTTATTTGGGGTGTAAATGTTAGTCAAGAGCCAAGAGGTGTCATCTTTAATATGATGAAATATAATAAATTCCATATTATCTTTAAGAAAAATTTGATCCCCTTGGATATTATTTAGGTTCCAAAAAATAGAAATACCTCTAGAAGCACCATCAGAATTTCTCCCAGAATACCACAATTTTTAAACACTTTGATTTTTTCAACTTTTTCCTTAGATATTTTAGTTTCTTGGATCAAGACAATAGTAGGTTTATGATCCTTAATCAATTTCCTAAGAAATTTTAATTTATGTGGTCCATTTAGAGCACGTATGTTCCAAGAGATAATCTTCATTTTATTTTAATAGAACATAAATCATGGATGGTCAACTGAGTACCATCTATAATAGTCTTGTTTGCTTCTTGTTCTCTAAGCTGAGAAGCAGAAATTCTTCCTGAAGTAGTAGTTTTAGCACTATCAACATCTTTTATTTTGTTTCTTTTTTTTACTAGGGTAATATGGGGAGTAGCTTTAGATCCTTTCCATCATAATCACCTCATTTAGGTATAGAATTAGCAGAGGTTGGGGAGGTGCTCTTAACAAAAGAAATAGACTCATGGGACAGACACACCTAAGATAAGTCAAAACCCAAGAATTAAGAGTATAGTGTTACTAGTGTTGATAATACAATGTTCCCAGTGAGTATTACTTTAAAACCCTATTTTGGTCTTTGGTCTCAACCTATTGAGTATGAAATGATAGGCCATTATTTCAAATATGTAGGAAACATGGGCATTTTAGTGATACCTACAAGAAATAGTTTCTGTCTAGAAAAATGATAAAATAATAGAATGCAACTTTTATTCCCAAATCCCTTTCTTTGGATATTAACTTTTTTAAACAAGAAAATTACTTGGGGGAAAAAAATTCTCTTAGATTATAATAAGGTGTTTAGAGAGCATTAGCTAAAAGAAATGGATAAAACTATAGAGGATGAGGCAAAAATATGATAAAGTTATAGATAAAGCCCCAAGTTTTGAACAAGAAAATCTTAGGATCAAGGTTGGTTCTTATTTTATGTCCCTAATTATTTCCTACTCAGATTTGGAATAATTAGTAAATGATGAGGAAATAATATTAAAATAACTCCCAATGGATTTAGAGAGTAATAAAAGAGGTTGCAATATATTTAAGGCCCTAAGGAAAATGTCTTATAAGATGAAGAGATAGATGTGGAGATTAGATAAATACAACAAGGTGATGATATTTTTATTGTTAATGAAAAATTGGTTACTAGTGGTAATCATGAAAATGCCAATGTTTCAAGTAGATCAAGGTCTAAAATCCATGATGGACATAATAGATATCTAGAGTAATTTTTCTCTTTCCTTATTTTTGGAGCTATTTCTCTATTTCCCCCTCTAATGAAATGTGTGGGTAGAACTTTGGAAGAGGAACGGACTTAAGTCAATGAAAATTTTAAAAACAATAAAAATTATGTTGGAGGGGATAGTAAACAAGGTATACCCTCTTATAGAGAAATAAAATCAAGAGATGTTTGTCAAAAAATTTCCTTTGGAATATAAAAGTCTCTAGGCATTTTTTGATGAGGGTAGAAACCCATAACACAGAAGAACAAAATGCCTTCTCTATTCTATGATAGAAGAAAATTTCATTACATTGGCATTACAAACTATAAAATCAACCTACATGCCCCATAGGATGTAACATTGTACAAGCTCTGAAAAAACCCCTTTCCCACAATACAACCTTCTCCAAAAATTTACCTTCCAACCACTAAGATGGATCCCAACTAACTTTTTTCCCATTTAGATCCAAAATTCAAATTTGAATTTTGAAATACTGGTAGTTGATTGGAAAAACAAAGAATTTGAAATCTAAATCCAAGCCAAATTTGAAAACATGGCAGTTCTCAAAAAATTGTCCAACTTTTGGGAGGAATAACTTTTGGTCTGAGCATATGGTTGACATGTTTTTTGAAGTTATGGAAATATCTCTGGTAAAAATATACCCCTGTGAATATATATGCTCATTCCCCCTATTTTTGAGGCCCTACAGTACTATTTGGTGCCTCAAACCTGACTCATACTATTTTTCAGCGGGTTTTCAGAAGATAAAAACCTTAAGAACTTTTAAATGGTGAATAATTTTAACTTGATTCTTTTTCAAGAGTGCTTAATTTTCCATTTTGAAGCTTCCCTCAAATTTATTTCATCATCTGAATACAAATTAGAACTTACTAAAAATAGTTGTTTGACCCAAAAACGCAGTAGTAAAAATTTGAGAATTGGAAATTCTAATTTACCCAAATAGGTATCCAATAATATAAAAAATTTAAAAATAAACTAGTAGAAAAGATATATTTTGGGGTGATGCAAGATTTCCCTGACACTGATAGATGCTCTTGCATCATTTCTAAGGGCCTAAAAGGATGAAAAAAATTATAACTCCAAGCAGGGTGCCTCTTCAGTTGTCAATAACAATTTTGTACTGACAATTTGTAGTTGTGCTTTTAATCTTCAATTTCTATGAAGATTATTTCATGGAAAACTTGAGGAATGAATAGTATTTTTAAGAAGCATCTTATAAAAATTGGTACTTTGGAACTAAAAATTTGATTTCTTCTAATTCATGAAACCAAGATGTTTGTGTCAACTTTTTCTCAGATGGTTAAAAATATTTGGCCCTTTATTTACTTTTTTGTTTACTCAATCTAGGGGTCTTTTTGGGGTAAGGTACTCTATGGAAGCTTTCTATACTTAAGGATGTTAAAGGAGTCCACTAAAATAATTTATTGGTTGTTTCCCTTCAACATGGAACTTAGTTAATATGTATGATATTAATTTAAGAGCTTCTAGAAATCATCTATGTTATCCTCTGACTTATTTGATTAACACAAGACAAATGGATAGATGGATATATGGTGGAGACTTAGACATGCCTCAATTCCATTCTAAAAACTTAGGTGGTTTGGATCAATTCCCATATAGTATGCTAGATTTTGTTGAATTATCCTTTTTGGTAGGCCTTACTAATATTGATGTACAAGGTTCCTTATTCAAATGGTCTCATAGGCACCAAGTAAGTAATCTCTTTCAAGTCTAGCACAATAGGCTCACAATTTCACATTCTTGGAATATCCTTCATAGGATTTCTTTGATTGTCCTTGGTTAAATCATGATGCTATTCTAGTCAAGTGGGAAGAAGTTACTCCTAAGGGAACATTTATTTTTAGCTATAAAATAATATGGTTCTCTCACCCTTAGTTTATAAATATTGTTGAATTTTGATGGAATTTCCCATTCCATGGTACTTGTATGTACCATTTTACTAAGAAATTAAATATTGTTAAATAGATGATTAAAAGAGGGAATAAGATCTTGTTTGGGAATATCTTTCATAATAAAGAAGAAAATTTGAAAATTATCAGATAGGTGCAAGAGGGATTGGATGAAGGAAATGTGTACAAGGAAACTTGTGTAAAATAAGTAGAATTGAGGGTTGAAAGAATTAGACTCTCAAATATGGAGGAGGTTTTTTAGAACTAGAAATCATGGATCCAGTGGCTTGTGAAAGGAAATAAAAATAATAAAAATATATATGATGAAGAATAATGTTATCATTATGAATTCAGTATTATCATTGATGTCAATATGTTATGTACGATAATGTAAGCCGAATGCAAAGAAATTGAAAAGAAGTATGAGAGTTGTGTTAAGAAGAGGTATGTGAGTTGATATGCAGAAAACAATATCTAGAATTTTATATTTAGGAAAGATTACTTGAGATATCATATGCAAGAAAGAGTATATGAATTTTGATATACTATGATTCATTGAACTATTGTACTATATTCTCACATGATTATTTTGATGTATAGTGGTGATAACAAGTTAATGTGTGGCATATTTGAAAGATAGACGTATGGAAAGCTAAAATATGTAGGAAAGAGTATTTGACTTTCTTATCAGAGAATGCTCTACATTCCTCTACATAATATATTTATGGATTATAATTTTGATGCTTTAATTTATTTGGTTTATGAATGTTAAACCATCATTTTTTTAGGTGCATGGGAGTTCAGATCCTAAATTTGTCTTTTGTTAAATATTGACAGTAAGGATAGATGTTAGCAATAGTCAGGATAGGTTTGTAAATGCTCCACATTTATCCATATTGGCATATCAACCTATAAAATATGGTTTAAATGTTTCTAATGTCTATGCAATGTTCTAGTTTGGATATCTTAAGTTGGGTTGCTCTGAAATGTGAAAGATATGTTGTTCTAGGTGTGATATTATTCTCTATGTCAGTCTCTGGATGTCTTAGCTAACTTTAGTGAATTGATTTATAACTTTTAGTCTAGATATTATTTAGATGAAGGTTTGGAGATTGAAATATATTTTTCATAGTGTGTTATTCTTTTTATTGTATCATGTTCTTTGGAGAGTGGTTTTGGTCATACCCATTAATGAGCTTTAATGGGTCTCTACATATTTCATTTGGGTTTAACCTTAAGGATATTTATGATAATTTTTCTTTGATGAATCCATATATGGATGATGTGTTATGATTCTTTAGTCACCTTCATCTCTTTGGGTGGACCATGTTAAATATTTGTGTTCATGGTGGTTGAATTTATACAAACATTGTTTATCCTTTTTGTGGTTGACCTTTTTGTGGTTGATCTTTTTGAGTTTCCATTGATCAAGTTAGTATATATATGAGTGTCAATGGATGAATTTAGAGAAGAATTGGTGAAATTTGTATATGTATAAAGTGTGATAGAAAATTAATATGAATAATCAATATTAGAGATATAAGAGTGTGGATTTCACAGAGTATTTAAAACAAAAGTTAATCAAGAGATCCTCTACCTTTTCATATCATCATTTCCCTATACTTGTTATAAAATTTTGTTCTATTTTGGTAGCTTGAGAAAATTTATGCCTTGCACTAATTTGGTGTGGTTTTGTCTATAATTTATACAGCAGGGAGTAATATGCTTCCATGTTAGTTTTTGTAAATGAAATATTGTAAATAATTATTCCTATAGTGAGCAGATTGTCGACGTGGTTTTTCCCATATTGGGTTTTCACATAAATCTAGTGTTCATGTGTATGTGTTTTAATTGAAATATATTTATTTAATTGGTTAGTTGAATTAAAGGTGTATGGTAGAATAAGTTGAGGTTTTTTTCATGTTGACTCACACCACACCCCCCCCCCTCCCCCCCGACTCTTAGCATCGAAAACAAACTTTGGTTTTCTTGTTAGGATAGTAATTACTAGGGAATATGATAGTATTTTTGTTTTTTTTCATTTTTAAACAAACTCTGGTTTAATCTAACCCACACTTCTTGACGATTAAGGATCTTTTTGATATAATTTCTCATGTGTTGTATAGTAAAGATCTCAAGGAGTTAGGAAAGTTTATTTATTTTGAAGAAGTTAGGAATTTTATATTTTATTTTGGTACTTTCAAATCCCCTTAGACGTTTTGGGTTATCCCCTCCTTTCTTCAAGACCTCTGGGGAATTATTTTTGTCGACCTTCACAATTAGGGGAAGTTTTTAGATTTGGCATGCTTCTTCAAGAAAAGACCATTTTTATTATTGCAATCCTAAAACATGTTGGAGCTTCTTCAATAAAATATTATGGAGTTGTAATTATGTTTAAAATGGTTTGTAAGATCTCTAAACTCATTGTCAATCAGCTCAAACATGTCCTTCATTTCTTGATTTCATCCAACAAAGAGGGATTTGTTAAAGGGGGGAAAACTTTGGATTTTTTATTTACCTATCCATTAATATAGTTTTTGCATGGGAAGTAGTGAAAATCTTGGTATGGTTTTAAACTTGGAATTCCAATACTTTAGATAGGTTGTATTGACCCTTTATATTTGTTGTGCTATCAAATTTGAGATAGATTTAACATTCTACCTTTTTTTTTATTCTCAGTCACATTAGAAATGATGAAAATTAAACCTTGATGTTTATTTATTTTCTGCTCATAGAAAATGTGTTGAGCATGGGGCTTTCACTCCTCTCAACTAAATCCTTATTATGGATTCATATAAATTCAATCTTTTCACTCATCCTTTTTCTAACCCTTCTCCCAAGAAGAGATCACTAAAGATGAAATTAATAAATATATATCCCAAAAACCCTACCATTATTGAAAATGAAACTCAAGGATGGGGGAAAAGAAAAAACTAAAAAATGTTCTCTACTAATTAGGGTGGTGTTTCTTGTACTCTTAATCTATCCAAATTATTTTTTAAATTTACCAAAAAAAAAGAGAACCAACTTCTCCCACAAGCCTAGATGAAGAGGAACTAGAATATAACCATATTTCTCTAGGGTTTTTTTTACGAGGGGGGTGGTGGGGATACTATTGATATTTTGGATTATATGGAGGCTAACTAGAAAGAGGAAAATTCTATAGGAGTAAGAGTCTCCAAAAAAATGGATGTTATAAGATCATATAGGCTTAGTATGGCTCCCTCCCTATAAAACAAATATGATCATAAAGGTAAACAAATTGTGATAGAAGAGGAAGAAAATGATTCTATAGATGAAGATTTTTCAAGGTGAAGTAGAATAATAAATCACTTTAGAGGATGTCTACTTTAAGGGATACAAGGAAGGTGGAAAAGAGGAAGGGATTATGGAGGAAGATATTGATGATGAAAATGTGGAAAAGGAAGACATATATAAGATGGAAGAGGATGAGAAAGAAAACATAAATCATTTTGGAAATGAGGAAGAATCATAAGATGCTAGTTTTGAAGAATTAATAAAGAACATAAATTCCCTTAGGGTTTATGTGGCTAGCCTTTGTATTCATCTTAAGAAATAAAATACTAAAGTTGAATCTAAAAATTGTTTGGCAAAAAAAAAAAAATTGGAGAAAGCTCTGAGTAATATTATTATGGCGACTAAATAGATCATGCACAAGGAACTATGGGAACTATCTCAAGTCACTCAAAGACAAGGAAGTAGAAAAAGAATTTGACTAAGGGAAATGGCACTAAAATGAATATGTTTACAAATGTATAAAAGAAGAAAAGAAAGGATTATTAGGAGGATTCACTTGTTGGAATATTTTTTAGCATGTCAAAGTTTGGTGTATGTGTGTGCTGACATTAATATTTTTTCATTGATGTCAACATACCTATTGTTGTTGTAGACAATGTGTTCAGTATGGCTAGTGAGGAAGATTTCTATTTTTTAGGTTCTATGTTGAATATGATGGGTTGTGGTCATTAGGTATGGTTTAGAGGTGGCTATAGTTGGTCTATAGATTTTCATCAATGTTTGGGTATAAGAATGATTCATCTACCAGTGACTGCATTTCATTATTCTTGTTGTGATAGAGGTTGTTAAATTTCTTTGTGAGGATCAGTGTTGATTTTTTAGATGATGTGAAGCTGATGATGTATTTAGGATTACTATTGGTTCCTCAATTGGTGTTTTCATGATTTAGAGTTTAGAAAATTATCTCTCTTATGAGACACAATTGTGTTTCTGGTATTCAGTGCAGAGATTAGTTTGCATTATGAGTTTGAGATGTTAAGATGATTCGAGAAGCTATTCTTTTTCTTGCTAGTATTCATGGATCATGTTATGACCTTGTTGCTGGATTGCATTAATCAGAGGAGATCACATGTGGTTATTTTTAGTGTGTTTGTGTTTCTCTATTTAAGTCCTAGCCAACTTGGTGTAGTAACATGTTGTGATGCTTTGCACAGAATTGGTGATATTATTGTGTGTTTGAGGATGATTGTTTTGGGTCCTATCTAAGTCTTGTCCAACTTGATTTGGATTGCCTTGAATTGTGAGCATAATATTTATATCATTTTTGTGTATAGGTCCTAGCTGACCTTGTTGTTAAAATTCATTGTAATATGTATATAATGGGAAATCATTTTGTGATTGTAATGGGTGTTTGGTTGTGGTGTATATGCAAGGATATTTGTATTCTGCAATAGAGTTAGAGATTTAACTTCATTGGAACTATATTGGAATTATAGATTCTATAAGTTAGTTTGGTTATTGCACAATTTTTCCACCCCTATGAATTGTTATTAGAATTGATCAGTGAACCCTATTGAGGGCCAGATAATTATATTGTGAGAAGTGTTCTTTAGGAAGTGTTCCTTTGAATGCATGTACATTCCCCTTGTTTTATTCATTTTCTCTTAACCAGGAAATACTTCTATCAGAGTATAATTATATAGTGGGTTTGACTCCCACTGGGGTTTTCCCTTAACTAGGCGTTCTCGTGAACAAATCGTGGTGTTCTTTTTTATGTATTGTAGATCTTGAAGTACTATTTATCTTTCAGATTTGTAAGTGGTTTAAGTGAAAATAAATTTTATAAGTGTGTATAATTGATTCACCCCCGTCCTCTTAGTTGTGCTTGCCTCCTTTTGGGCCTAACAATTGGTATCAAAGATAAGTCCTTTTGAAGAAGCTTAATTTCTTTAAGGAGATCCATGATGGAAAGTATAAGGAAATAGACTCTTAAGTTAGATAGAAGCAACTACTTGATAAGGAAGGATTAGATGATTATCTACTCGATATCCATGGGGACAAGGGATGAGTAATAGGATATTACTGAGAAGCCTTACACCATTCCCAATGACTTATCTGAGGCTACTCCTGATGAGAAGAATAAATTTAAGGAGAACATATAAGAAAGGGAAGCTTTGGTCAGTGCCTTGTCTGATTCAAAATACTCTCACATCTATGGATTAAGGAATGCACATGAGGAATGGACAAAATTAGAAACTATTTATAAAGGTGACAAGTATGTTAAGAAAGCTAAGTTGCAAGGATTGAAAGAAAAGTATGAAGATATGGAGATGAGTGAAAGATAAACTTCTTCAGCCTACTTGTAGAGAGTAAATGATCTAGTTTGTTGAATTAGATGTGTTGGTGGTACCTTGTTTGATAATGAGGTTGCAGACAAAATTCTAAGATTTGTATTCATGTGTTACAGTGAGAAGGTTTCATCTATTGACGAATTGAGGACTATAAGAGATATTTAAAGAGAAGCTTTGGGAGGTAGACTATGTGCCTATGAGATGACTACACTTGGTAAGAAACTTTTGAAGGTTAAAACTTCATTTAAAGCTAGTGTAACTAAGTATGATAAGAGAGAAAGTTATTCTAAAGAAAACTTCAAACACTATGCTAAACAATGGGAAGAGATCGTGGAAGAGGAAAGGAAGATTGATGAACTTGAAGCCTTGATTGTAAAAATATTATATAAGGGTTATGGTAAGTATGAAGGAAAGTTTCCTTTGAAATACTTTGATTGTAATAAGATTGGTCATATTGCATCTTATATATGTCCTAATAAATATTCTTAGGAGCCTAAGTTTAGATCTAAGAAATTTGAGTCTAAGAGATATAAAAAAAAATTATGTTGAAGAAGGTGTGACTAATGATGAGTCTGGATAAGAGGATGAAATTATGTTTATTGCTATTAAAGAAGATAATCCTAATGGAGAGAAAGCTTTAGTTTTTTGTGTTGATAAAAGAAGTGAATGGGTCAATGATTTTGGATGTTCACATCACATGGCAGGAGATAAAAATAAGTTTGATAAATTTGAAGATTATGACGGAGGTGTTGTCATATTCTGTAACAATGCTCCCTATTTGATTAAAGAGGGTTCATTACTCTTGATGGAAAGAATAGTATTAATGATGTCTTGTATGCTAAAGGATTAATACATAACATGTTGAGTGTTGGACAAATACTGGATACAGGCTACTGATTGGAATTGATGGAAGGAGTATGAAAAATAATTGGAAGTAGTGGAGATATAATTGCATCTAGTACACAAACTACATGTAATTTATTTTATTTTAAAAAATAGTTGAGACTGAGTGCTTGGTTGCTAAGGTTGATGACAGTTGGTTATGACATAGGAGATTTTTTCATGTAAAATTTGATAATATGGAAAAATTTAGCACTACTAATGCTATAAGAGATTTTCCTAAACTAATGAAGCCTAAAAATTTGTGCAAAGAATGTCAATTGGATAAACTGACTAGATTTACTTTTAAGAAAAACACATATTCTTCAAATGGAGTGTTGGATTTGATAAATATTGATCTATGTGATCCCACTAAGACAAGAAGCTATTATGGTGATAGATACTTTATATTACTCATTGATGACTATTCAAGGATGATGTGGGTAACATTTTTGAGAGAAAAATTAGAAGCTTTTTAGAAATTACAGATATTCAAAGTGATGGTAGAGACAGAATTTGGAAAGAGATTGAAGTGCCTAACAATGGATAGAGGTGGAGAATTTACATCTGGTGAATTGTATGCCTTTTATGAATAACATCGGATAAAGAGGAAGAGTTATGTTCCATGAACCCCACAACAAAATGGTGTTTCCGAGTGAAGGAATACAACTACCTTAGACACAACAAGGACTATGATGATTTTTTTGATGGGACTTTGTGATGGTCTCACCAATGGGGTGAGAGTTTTCACTAGGTACCAAAGTACCGACCAACTTTTCCTAAAGAGGTTTACTAGAGAGAGAGATCTCCTTTCCTCAAAGAAACTAGTATTCAGGTCACAATGGTGTGGGAATATGTGAGGTTTCCTATGAGTAACAGTTATCTTTGAAAAATAAAATGAAAAAGATAGACTAGAGTTAGAGTGAAAATCTATCTAGATAGTCATATTATAAATTTCCAAACATCAACAATGCTCCAAACAAAGAACCAACAACAATACTAAGTGTACATACAATCATCAACCAAGCATACATTAGTAGAAAATCAAATCATTTCATCTAACTACCAAGAAACCCATGCAAAGGACATAAGGAAGCATACACCATGAAAGATATTCATTAAATTGGGAACCAGAGACAACATGAAGTGCAAGAACAAGAGTATCCTTTTATTCCTTCATTAACTTTGAAATCTAGCATTACTGGTTGGTACATCCATGGCTCCAAGAGAGCATTAATCTACTAGAATTGGCAACTAAAACTATGAACAAGAGTGCAACAATCTCTATGGACAAAAAATAATCAATTTTTCCTACCCTTGGAATGGAATTAAAATTATTATTTATAGAAAAGGAATTGTATCTACATCAGGTGCTACATTCTATATAGCCTACATATTTACATTTGAATAAAATATTTACAACTAGTAACTGCATTTTCAGAATCATTCCTATTTTATTACAATGATCGAAAGGGACATAAAAGAGAAGAAGAAAAGGAGAAGAATCCAGGGGACCAATTGTTGGGGAGACACAATCATACGTGTAGCTGTGACTTATGCATTCTAGGTGTCTTGAGCCAAGTGCTCCATAAATGCAGTGGTGGCTCCGTATCTTTGAGTACTCCCCCTATACATCAGGTATGAATGAGTATATCGACACCTCAAGAGTTGGGAAGACTATACAGTCTCTTACGTTTCTTCTATCGCTGTCAGGCCGTACTGTACTTCCTCATTTTTTGACATAATACTAACAATGAACTAGAATGATGGTTGATCAGCTTTGAGAGAATAATCGACGTGGATCATCATAAAGAATATAGAAAATGAATTTTGGAACTCTGGACTCTGAGAGCTTGCGCTCAAATAATAATAAATAGAAGAATATGGCTTCATGTGAAGAGAGGTTCCAAAACTTGAAGGATTTATTTCTCTTGAAACTTCTTGAAGGCTTCCAATATTTTAATTACACCTTCCTCTTCCACCTCCTTCAAGAAATCCATGTGACTAGTAGCCTTGTCGAGATAATCTATTGCATCCCTAACCTTTCTCTTCATCTCATAGGTGGCCCTGGTGGAATCATGAGCCTTTAACATCAACTGGATGAGCTTTCCCATAATTGAAATAACAAAATATCCCAGCATCCAGAATTGTGCATCAGCCAGCTCATCAAATTTAACTAATAAAGAATCGATGGGAATATATACCTTGTGGCCCAATGGATTTTTTGGTGTGACTTCCCAAAAAAATACCATATACTAGTCCATTGGACTTTGGACCATAGTTAAATATGAGTGTGAAAGACCTTTACTAGTTGCTTTCTTGTCATAATTCTGAATGCAAGTTTGAATTATTGGTTCTTTGGGAGCTCATAGAGTTCATTCCCCAAAATTCTTGTTTCGGCCAAATTTTCTTCCCCTAGGCTCAAAATTTCATCAAGATCATCCTTTCAACCCTCATATATCTTGGACTCTTCTTTCTATGTTAGATGGAGCCTATTTAGTTGGTCAATAATATCATCAGCCTTGTTTAATTTTGGGAGGGATTCTAAAAAAAATCTCCTCACCACCTCCAATTGCTCAACCACCCACTCATCTACTGCCATCACTCTCTTTTTGATGGAGCGAAGTGCATCTATATTTTCTTGTGGGAGCGATGTTCCAAAAGTGGAGGGTTATGACATTACAGAGGAGAAGGGGAGTGCTAGCTCTGTTACGAGTCTCTGGAGGTTTGACTCTGAGGATTGGAGCTCTTTTCTCTTCTGATACTCTTTTTTGTATCTCTCATGAATGGCTTGAATTACATCCTCAAGGAGGTCCAGTTATCCTCTCTAGTCTCATCAGCCTAGGGGAATCTCCATTATAGTATACTCTTCATCTTCTACTTTTAATTCTTCCTTTTTCTCTAGTGGGGCCACCACTATTGCCACCACATCTCTGTCTGGACCCCTCCAGATTGCATGGAAGGTACGGGCCTTCTTTGACTTCTTTTCCACTTGGCCTATGGTCAACATTTCAGATAGTGAGAGGATCTGATATCTCCATTGTCATTTTCCTCCTTTGAGATTCCACCACCCACTGTGGGGGGCCTTGCGGCTCATTATTCACCATTTTTGAACCTAGGGAGGTTTCTTCGAGCCTTTTATTTGGTTCCTCCATTATTGCTTCTTTAGTGTTGTTGCTGGGATTATTACCTATATGTTCTTCCCCTACATTTTTATTATTCTCTAGCATATCTTCAACATGTGGGGATACTAGTAGTGGTTGGGAAACATTTTCATGATGGACCTCTTCCTATTGAATTCCTAGGGTAGTTTCTCCTTCATGTGTGTTGGGAGGAGGTAATGGGCATTGGCCGCCTATTTAATATTGGAACATAGCAACTAGGGGTATGGTTGATCTTGAAGGTCTTGTTTCCCTAGTGGATGACAATTTCCCTTCAATCTTTTTATTCTCTTGTTCCTTATTTTTTTCTTTAGCCTTTTTCTCGACCTTTTTCGGTCGGTGCTCTTCTTCCTGTTCTCGGGCGTATTTTTTCACTTCTTTAATTTCTTTCATCTTCTAGAGGGTATCTGCATCTTTTTCTTATACCACCTCCTAGGTCATTTTTAATTTAGTCATGTGTAGGATGTCATGTTTGTTGACATGGAAGAAGTCATCAACATTTTTTTGTGAGATCTCCAGTGGATCATCTAGAGTGTCATCTATTTCAAAAGAGGTGGAAGGAATTTCCTCAACCTCAGCAACATTTTTAGGTTCTAGGCTTGGGTCCTTATTTTGGGGAGACCTTCCAGCCTTCTTCTTCTTTCTTCTTAGGAGTGGTGCTCTAGTTGTAGCTATCTCGTCTTCTTCTTTAATATCTTCACTACATGGAAAACCGAATGGGGTAGCAGAGAAGGGCACTGTGCTCTTTGGGGGTTGGGAGCCCACTAGGGTGGATCTGAGGAAAAATGTCACACCAGACTATGGAGCTTCCACCAGCTTCGAGGATCTCTCCAATTTTTCATCCAACTTCCTCATGAGGGGCTCTATAAGTGGGTCTAATCACTGGGAGGATGCACTTGTTAGAAACACTAAGAGGGGGGTGAATCAGTGTTTGTTTATTAATTATATTTCAGCAACTTTAAATTTGAATCAAATAGATAACCAATGAAGCATAACACATTAACTCATAACACAAGATATGATTACGAGGAAACCTTGATCAGAGGAAAACCCCAGTGGGAATTAGTACCCACAAATGATTGTACTAGTATAATAAACTTGTTAAAGTTCCTTTGCCCTGTTAGGAGAAGTCTTTACAATTAAAGTAAAATGACCCTATTAGGACTCTTTAAGAAACCCTGCTAGAGGTGGTTGGCTCACTGCTAGAGCTCACTGCTCAATAAGGTGAAGGCTACAACCTTCAGATAACTGATATACACTATATCAAGAATGAACCGCTGAAATGACACTGTCGTCTGATCAGTTCCGTTTATGTGCTAATGCTTTAAAATCTTGTAGAATTCTACTTAATATTGACTTGCTCATATTGATCTTCTAAATATTTTCTCTTCTTCTTATTCATCGACATACTAAATACAAAAGTGCATGTCTAGTATATATACATGCATGAATAGACGCGACTAATAACAACACATTTGTCAGCCCAAAAACAAAAAATACAACACTTCAAAACAAGTTGGCTTAAGCATGTTTACATTAATGATTAAGACATAATTACAAACTTATTACAATATGCGCATAGCCTTTACAAAACAAAATATTATACGCTAATTCAAACTCTGAGGTCGGCTCCATACTGTATTTTCTGAACTGTTAGTTGCACTTAATCTTCTAGTAACTTCTTTGTACTATCATTATGTACCATGCGTGTGTAGGGTAAACACAAAAACATATCATAGAGCTTATGTATGAATGCGCATAGTCTGACTCGATCGTACACACGTACGCTAGTGCTCTAATCAACTGAATAACTCTGTACTGTTCTGTTTCCTATACTTAGTCAATTTTACTCTTCAAATTTTATCGTCAAAACTTCATATGACTTTGTTCCCATAATGAAAACAAAAAATAAGTCATATATACCATGATTTTCAACTTGCCAACAATCTCCCCCTTTGTCATTAATGGCAACAAAGGAATGCGGCCAGGTTGCTTTAAACTTTGACTTAACAACAAAAACTGTATACTATAAATTTGGCTATATAATATACTCCTTATATAAATACATTACTCCCCCTTTGAAATTAATGACAAAGGTGTCAAAATTGTAGGTATCTAGGTACTTACTCCATGTACACATCTGGATAAGCAATCTGAAGATTCTTGATCTCTTGCTGGCAGAGTGGCTTCAATGCATCAACTGTCTGAAGATGGGCGCATAAATCATATGTAAGATTTTCCATCTTTGTCAGATCCATGTAGGATCCTTGATCATAGGTGGCAATGGTTGCATCTATCTGTTTGATGTTCTTGTTCAAAACAACTAAGGAGGGCGTAAGTGCATTTCTTATTTGGGTTTTCTTGATCCTTATCTTACTGATCTCCATCTTAGCTTTTTCAATATTGTCTATCTTCCCTTGATAGATATTCATGCAAATATTGATGTCTTGGGATGATGTTTTAATTGATTGCCTTATGTTATCCTCCAAGATACCTTTCTCCTCAATCTTCTTGATGTTCTCAGAAGTGAGTTTACCTCTATCCATGAAATTTTTGATTACTTTCCATCCTTTTGATGCCAACTCTTTTAGAATAGTCTGAGCAATATTCAATGAATTGAGATCTAAGGAGAAGTTCTTTATCAATTCATCCAATCTTTCCTTTTTGTAATTTACCTCTGCAGTTTTAGTAGCTGAGTCTACTAAACTTTTGAAGTGTGCTTTGAAGCTTGTTAAGATGCTATCTACATCATCAACTAATTCAATTTTAGCCACTTTCTTATCTGCAGGCACTAAGTAATTCAAGATGTTCACTGACTCTAGAAAGAGATGGTTTCTGATATCTTGTTTCTCTTTGGCTTTTTCCATGGCTAAGACATTGATCTTGATCAAATCTTCTTCTCCCCATGCATCTAGGCTTGCTGAGTCAGGAGTTAAACTTGACAAAAAAGAAGTTAATGGTTGAATATATGGAGTGAATATAGCATTTTTACTAGTATCCATACATTCACTTTTCACTGGGATCTCCATAACAGGTGGTTCATTAGATTGATTGTCTTCCTCATTATTCAAATCTATTGAATCTTTACGAGGAGCTTCATCTTGTTGTAAGGAAACATTATTCATACATACCTTCTCTATCTCTTCAATGCTGACAAATGATTTTTCAAATTTGTCCATGTCATTATCTGAATCTTTCATGGATATCTTAACATCATTGATCACAATAGTCTCTTCTAAATCTTTGGCTGTATCAGAAGGTGATGAAATTGTGGGTGCTGAATCTTATGGACCTATCATAGGCGCATTTGGAATCATTAATTCTTTATCCTATTTGAGAGGGATTGGAGTCACTTTAGCTATAGGCATCATTTATGGATACATGTGCCCATCCAAAAATACTTGCTCAAATGCTTTCTAAGTCTCTTCACCAACTAGTTCATACTCTTTGTTCATTATATGAAGAGTTCTTATTTTGGTTCTAAGATGAGGTTTTACCAAATCCAATAGTATAGCTTTCTCATCATGTGAGCAAACAGGGAGAAGACTATCTAATGTTTCTTCTCTAATCCTCATATCTTTCTTTATTGCTTGTCTCTTCAATAGGTCTAGTATATTCCATACTTTGTCTCGTATGACTATCTTGAGTTCCAATACTGTCCTCTTAAACCTGATCATATGTGAGATAATCATAGAGTGAATTTCTAATTTATCTATCTCTTGGTACTTGTCATAGACACTTTTAATAGAGTCTAGTCTTCCTTCATTAACAATTCTATTCCATAATAATATCAGAATAGGTCTGAATCCTACCTGAGGAGGGGCTTGAGTGTTCTTTACTTTCTCCTTGTCCTTCAGGATGGGTGACCTGTGGGAAATTGCTTCCTTATTCTGGTCAACTTGCTTGGTACTGATGGAGGAGGGGGATCTAAGTCAATATCAGTTGATGGCGCATATGTACCTTCATCATATTTCTTCTTATTTTTCTTGGGAATATCATCAAATTTTTCTATTTTGACTTCTATTTGTTTGAGCTCTCTTGCAATTTTAGCTTTACTAGCTTTTTCTAAGTCTTCTTGTGTGACCCCATGAACCTTTAGGATGTTAGATGTAATCCTTGATGCCTTCCTTTTGTTATCTACAATGTATAAGACAGAATCAACTTGATTTTTCTTCTCTCTGTATGTGCCCCTTCTTGGCTCATTTGGATCTTTAGGCGTAGACAAAAGAACTTGTGCATATCCTTCCAACACATGTTCTTCAACTTCATAACCAAGTGGATGAATCCATTTTGTTCTTGGCTCAATTGCTTCCATGTAGGTACAGTCAATTTCCACCATGAAGCATATGGTGTCCTTTTATTTATCAACTATCTTCTCAGGTATCCTGAACCTCTTCTGCATCTTGATCCTGAATGTTTTGATCTCCATGTCCATAGAATCCTTTACACTACTTTTTGATGTAGCTTTTAGTGAAATTTGTGACATAGTGGGTTTGCTCCTATCTAGGTAAAGATTAGAGACTTTACCAACAATGTGAAAGTATAGGTAGATGATCAAAGAGCCAATTATGAATATTTTTCTCTTGTCATGCTTGATAGCTCTTATGTTCTCAATCAGTTGTGCGTGCAATATCTCATAAATATTATACTGTGTATTATCTCTTACCATCCTTATTGTTGCTAGAACTATTTATGTAGATACACTATTGAGTCTACTAGCATGTTGGAACTTGTAGCCAGGTATCATGGTGATGATTTTGATATCATCATCTTTAATAGGATCAACAGTCATCCTGTTCCTATCACTTCTAGATAAGCATGCTTGTTCAACATGTTTCTTTACATCTTAACAAGTGGAAAGAACTAGTCCAACCTTAGGGAGTCCAGTCATTTCGTATATAAGATTAGCAGTAATGTGGACAGTAACTTCACCAATCCAATACAAATCATCATGTATCCTACTAAGTAAGATTTTGACACATTCTGGTTCATAGAACTCGTGCGCTTTTGAATACTCAAAGATAGGGTTATCAGCGAGATGTGAGAATTCATCCTTGAATGAGTAGTCTAGTTTCATCATAGATGCCATGAGCATTGCTATGCTATTATCCCCAATAGCTTCCTTCTTACAATAGATGTAAGTGTGAATGTCTTCTACATGCACGAATCCTAGTGGAGTCTTGGAGAATGCCCCTTCTACATCATCTAATATAGACTTGAATGGATGTTTCTTAAACACATATCTCTTCTTCTTCGAGATGTCAAACACTGTAGGAGTAGCCATTACTTACTTGTGACTTTCTTAAGTAGGTTTTCTTGAGATTTTGAAAAGACGCGTATGCTAGGGTTCCTTTTCAACTTTGATTTGTATTTCTAATCAACCAACGATTTATCCTTCAACACTTTGATGCTAGCTATTGTTGCACTATATGAATGCTCAATCTCAAATGCAAAGTGAGGATAAAAGATCATTTACTGAATTATATAAAAGTTACTGCATTTAATGCTCCAAGTCATAACACGATTAACACAGATAACTTCAATCTTTTCTTCTATCACTGTTCAAGCTATGCGTCCATGCATACTTCCTCAATCCATCACCAAATACATGAATTCATAGGCGCATACTCAGAGGTGAGTATACCAGCCATGTAGGGGTTCAGAGATAGAATAGCTCCCCCTAAGACCATGAGGGTCATCTAACCAGAAGTAGAAGGTGCATCCACTATGGATGCATCTACTACCTTGTTCTCATCATTATCTTTCTTTACTTCAACCCATATTTTACCTGAATCTTTTGTAGCTTGTACAAACTTGACTTCACTAGATTCTTCAAATAAGGATTATTTAGGCTTCTCTTATTTTTGAGTTCTGGATCTACAAAACCTTGAGATGTGTCCAGATTTTCCACATGAGTGACAAATGATTGCAGGTCTATTGATATTGTTTATTATGCTGCACTTCTTGGCTGTGTGTCCATTATAATTACATATCTAACATTTAATATTCTAATAGTTTCTCTGAGGTCGATTTCTTTGATTGTGTTGATTCATATTTCTTTGATTCTACTGAGACTGATTTCTTTGACTTGTTCTGCAATGAATAGCCCTGTGAAAAAATTTATTATAGGAATAACAATAGCCATTGAAAGGTCTTACCTCTTTACAATCTCTTTCCAAATGTCCATGCTTGTTACAAGCATAACAAGTTCTGTTAACTTGCTTGAGTTCATCTCTTGGT
Source organism: Thuja plicata (assembly GCA_018584345.1). NCBI lineage: Eukaryota > Viridiplantae > Streptophyta > Pinopsida > Cupressales > Cupressaceae > Thuja > Thuja plicata. The sequence continues at coordinate 527,358 of MU226991.1, forward strand.
AGTTCTGTTTTAGCATTTGCAAGATTCTCATTTTTCTTTGCTTCTGTAGATATCTCTTGTGGTTTCTTTCTTTCTTGCATTGACTTTATTTCAATTTGAGCTACACTATATCCAACACTAGTAGTATCACCTTTTAGCCTCTGTGCATAAAGTTGTGATTGAATTAGATCAGAACTTGTGTGTAGTTTATCAATCTTATCTTTTGCTTCTGTTAATTCAGGTTCTATCTTTTTCTTAATGTTTTCCTACTCTAATATTTTCATGTTTTCTTGCATAAGTTCATCATCTAATTGTTTACTCTCTTTGGTCTTTTCTTCAATAACATTTAGGCTATATGTAAGTTGTTCATTTAAATCTTCAATCTTATCTTTCAAATACATGTTTTCTTCATTCAACTTTTTGACCATTTTTCCCAAATCATTTGTAGAGCAATCTTTCAGATCTTTCCTTAATTTTTTTATAAGCATTTGGGAGCCATCAACTTCTAGTTTTAGTTCTTCATTTTCTTTTTCAGATCTGTCAAGATCTTCAAGGACTGCTTCAAGATTCTTTTTTAGATGTTTTTCATCTGCTGAATCCATGATCTCCTCAAGTAGTTAAACATTCTTTTAGAGGACCAGAGCTCTGATACCAATTGTTAGAAACACTAAGAGGGGGGTGAATTAGTGTTTGTCTATTAATTATATTTCAGCAACTTTAAATTTGAATCAAATAGATAACCAATGAAACATAATACATTAACTCATAACAAAAGATATGATTACGTGGAAACCTTGATCAGAGGAAAACCCCGGTGGGAATTAGTACCCACAAATGATTGTACTAGTATAATGAACCTATTAAAGTTCCTTTTCCCTATTAGGAGAAGTCTTTACAATTCAAGTATAATGACCCTGTTAGGAGTCTTTAAAAAACCCTATTAGAGGTGGTTGGTTCACTGCCAAAGCTCACTGCTCAATAAGGTGAAGGCTACAACCTTCAGATAACTGATATACACTATATCAAGAATGAACTATTGAAATGACATTATTGTCTGATCAGTTTCATTTATGCACTGATGCTTAAAACTCTTGTAGACTTCTACTTCATACTGAATTTCTCATATTGATCTTCTGAATATCTTCTCTACTTCTTATTCATCGACATACTTAATAAAAAAGTGTATGTCTAGTATATATACATGCCTGAATAGACGCGACTAATAACAAGACCTTATTATGTAAGTGTGTTTACATGAATGATTAAGACATAATTACAAACTTATTACAATAGGTGCATATCCTTTACAAAAAAAAATATTATACGCTAATTCAAACTCTGAGGTCGGCTCCATACTCTATTTTTTGAACTGTTAGTTGCACTTAATCTTCTAGTAATTTCTCCATACTATCATTCTGTACCATGCGTGTATAGGGTAGACACAAAAACATATCATAGAGCTTATGTATGAATGCGCATAGTCTGACTCAATCATACACATGTGCGCTGGTGCTCTGATGAATTGAATAACTGTGTATTGTTTTGTTTCCTGTACTTAGTCAATTTTACTCTTCAAATTTTATCGTCAAAACTTCATATAACTTTATTGCCATAATGACAACATAAAATAAGTCATATACACCCTGATTGTCAACTTGCCAACATCACTGACCTTCTGCTTTCCTTGGGCCTTGGATTGGTCCATTGCCTGGGATCTAGAGATGGTTTCCCCCCAAAAAAGGGGCGTACAAGTGGATTCTTTTTTAGCATACTCTTTCAAAATGAGAATGAGCATGACTTTGCTCAAAAATGGTTCCAAATATGGCCTCAATTGATAAAATTCACTAGTAGGAGGTCCATCTTATCGACTCCTAATTCTTTATACTTAGGATCTTCAAGGGATCCTCTATCAGAAAAATTTAGTGGGAATGTACAGAGGTCAAGGCACTCCATCATTCCCTTTGACATCATGCTATAATGCCTATTTTTGACATCAAAATCATCTTGTAAATCTTCCCAAAAATCTTCTAGGTGTGGCTAATGGGGTTGAGATCCCTAGGGTATTTCCTTCTCTAGGAGACCACGTGGCTCATAATTCTTGTGGCTAAGTGAAAATTTGGTTAAGTTCAAACCAATTAACTCATTCTTTGCTTCCTGGGCCGCAGTGAGGGTGCATGTATATTTTCCGCAGGTGATGGGGAAAGACACCGAGGTGACCTTTTTGGTAGCCAATAGGGTGTTCACTTGAAGCACCTTCCTGCAAAGCTCAAGCAAAATAATCTTATCCCTATAATGTTTTGGTAACAAAAATGGGCTTCCTATAAACCCAGTGACCTGGATGTAGGTATGTTATGAAAATTAGATGGAGTAACATCCCCATGGGTTGATCATAACCATTTCTTCTAGGAACAACATGAAGCCTACATCCTATGTGAGTGCCTTAACTCCATGGAAAATAAAGGCGTCATTTACTCTACAATTTTTTTGGAAATACTCATACCATTGGATTTGGGGAAATGATCCCATGGGCTGGACTACCTCATTTTCGTTATGAGGGTACCAAGTGTGTTCATCCCCCAGATTCATCCATGTCATTGAGCTAGAGACCATAAAACAAAATACGTCATATAAAAATGACTATCTTCCCCTAGCTTCCTCATTTGGGCATCTACATGGTTGGAGATGATGGCCACCTAATCAAAATGTTTCATGTTGGTGTTCATGCAATAGAGGAAGTAGTAGATCCAAGTAGAGAATTCTTGGGTGTGAGGTTCACCAAAAATCTTGCATAGAAAATTATCCCTGCCTATATTGGCTCCTTGAAGTTGGAGCAAGGGATATCTAGATTCATCTTTTTGAAATCTTGGAGCAGGCTTTTCAACCATTCTACATTTAGGAGATGTTGGGTTGCGTCTCCTACCTCTATGAATTGTGCTAATAAGCATGCCTAGGTCATAATAGTAGTGCCCTAGAAGAAATAAATTCTCCACAATGTTGCAATGACATCATGGTCCATGAAGGCAATGGGAACTCTAAAAGCTGTAATGATAGAATGAGTGGTTAGGTTGTAATTTTTGGCCATAAGTAGTATCAACTTTGAAGCCTGCACATAGTATGGGAATCATGATGCTTGAATTACTTTGGAAGTAGTGATGTTGATTGATGAGGGGTCATTGGTTCACCTCTATTGGTATATTGTTTGTCAGAGGCCTTCTAGTTCAGCCCAGGTACCAAAATTTATGTCTGAAATCTCTTAGAGTGTGGTCTTTATCTAGGATCCTTGGATCATTCCATCCTTCTTGTATTTTATTGCCAATGAGATATTTTCTAGGGCCATCTCTTCCTTTGACTTCTTGGCTAGAACTACATATGTGTTGGGTGTAATCACCTAAAAGTGGTCACCTAAACCCTAGACCCCCAATCTCAACATTTGATCAAGAAACCCTAATCTTGATTATTCTAAGTCCTAAATCAAATAGGAAATTCATCAAATTCAAACTGATCTGACCTGAACCCTAGGTCCTAATCAATCATCATACTTGATTAATTAATTAATTCATGAAATCACATTACATTAGAAAATAAACCTTATGTTAATTATTTAATTGATATTCTGATACATTAATTAAATAAAAATTACTAAATTATCAATTAAATAAAAAAGGAATTAAATTAATTATAAAAACATAAATGTGCATTCAAAATCAATTAATTTATTAAAAATGGGTATGACATCATCAAATACAGTTAACTGATTTATCATTTTGGAAACAATCCAGTTCCACTCAGTTAACTGATTCTCATATATCTATCATTTTGGAAACATTTCAGTTAATTGAAAATTGATTTTGGAATTTTCCAAAATAACTGATCATTTAGTTCAGTCAACTGACTCTCTCGACCAATCACATCACTTGCACATGGATTGTTCTTCTTCAATCGAATCTAAGCCACTCTTTTTGTTCAATCTTGATCATCGATTCGAGAGAGATTTCTATAAAAGAGAAACTCTTTTCCTTCACAAAGGATCTTAACTTTTTATTAACGTTACTATACTACATTTTCATTCTAGCATTCTTAGCATTTTAGCTTTGATTTATCTAGCATTGTTGTTTATTACTTTCAAGCATACAAATCTAATCTTAGAGCACACTTTGAATTTGGTGTTTTTAAAACAAATATCTCACATTTTTTTTAGTGCTTCTAAAACTAAATCTAATTTACTTGGATGACAAACAAATTGCATAATCATTTAGATTAATCATCATTTTACTTTCAGCATATAGATTAAATCCTTCATTTAGGTCTTTAGTGTAGTCACTGAGCTTGCAATGACCTAAGAGAAAGCTCATACTCCTTCCTACTAGGAGGCAACAGGTCGACTCATTCAGACATGTAGGATGAATGAATCCATATTCATTCCTGTATGCAACTAATGAATAATGACTGTGTTGAAGTGAATTGCTAAAGTAGAGGTCCACTTTTAGCATGCACGTTGGGGAGCTCCAAACTTCCTGATGGTGATCCTATTGCTTCTATTTTCTTGATTATAACCTGCAAGACCGAACAACCATCAATATGATATAAATGGTAATATAAGATTATGAAAACTTTGGATTCTGATACCCTGAGGGTCGCACACGTAGAAATAAAAAATTATTTAACAATAAGGGATACCATAGGAATTGGTCTTTCTGTGAGTGGGCTGTAAGATACATGATGCACGGTCAAGAAGGCAAGAGCCTGAGGATAGTAACTTAGTGAATTATTGCTACTAAAAGAAAGAAATATATCTAGAATTACCAAGGTCCTCAGGGACCAAATCCTGGAATGATGAAAAAGTACCGATGAATCATAATTAAAAAGGAAAATCAGATAGTGGAAGTATAGAATCAAAATCACAAATAGAATGGATTGAAAGAGAAAAAGGAATGTGTGGTTATTGAGGAGGGTGGTAATACCGAATGATTTTCTAAAAATTCTACACTAAAAACTCCATGGTATGTAAGAATTAATAATTCTAAAGATGTTATTATTGGTGAGAAGAATAGAGTTGTTTAAACTAGAGGAAGAATTGCTAGAGATGAAACATATTTGTTATCTAAATTTGAGCCTAAAGATGTGAAATAAGCATGTAATGATGAAATTTGGGTAAAATCGATGAGAGAAGAGCTTGATCAGATTGAGAAGAACAAGACTTAGATTCTTGTTCCTAGACCTATGAACAAGAATGTGATCAGTAATAAATGAGTATTCAAAAACAATTTGAATGAAGATGGTAAGGTGGTTTGGAACAAAGAAAGAATGGTATGAAAAGGGTCTTCACAGATGGAAGGTATTGATTTTATAGAGACCTTTGCTCCTTTCGCTAGAATTTAAGTTGTTAGATTACTTCTTGCATATGTGGATTATAGAAAATTTAAAGTATATCAGATGGATGTTAGGTCTCCATTCTTAAATGGTGAATTAGAGGAAGATGTTTACATTGAGCAGCTTGATGTTTTACACTAACCAAGGAAGGAGATATGGTTTGTAAATTATAGAAATCTTTGTATGGATTGAAGCAAGCTCCTAGAGCCTGGTATGCCATATTGGATAGATATTTGAAAAATATTTATTTCAGAAAAGGTACTATAGATAGTAACTTATATTTCAAAATAGTTGATAATAATATCTTGATTGCTGAAGTTTTTGTTGATGAGATTATATTTTATGGTGATGATGAATTGAGTAAAAGTTTTTCTGATGAAATTCAAAAAGAATTTGAGATGTCTATGATAGGTGAAATGAAATGTTTTCTTGGATTAAAATTATAGAGTTGGATAAGGGAATTTATATTAGGTTTATCTTCCTTCCACTTAAGATTCCCAACTCTAAGAAATAAATTTATGAAATAGAAGAAAATTCATACCAATAAGGATCCATACTTAAAAATTTGCTTCTTTTCCTATTGGATTTTTTTCCAAATTTTCCAGAAGTTGTTCTCTTAATGATTCACAAATATCATACTCTGCATTCTTCTTCACCATTCTATAAGAAACATAAATAATAGTGCTAGAAATAGAGTTTTCCCTACTAGAGTGAAAACCTTGTATCCAAGGACCATAGGTATGAGCTTGACATTAGGTTGCAAAATATTGTTCATAGTCATTGCTAATTTATCCAATTATGAAGCGTTCAATCCAGTGACCACATCTTTCTTGATATACTTCAGGAAAGGTACCTCACGATTAGCACAAAAACTAATAACTACCTTTAGAACCTCCTTGGTGATATTATATGCTTTTTCAAGCCACATGAACTGATTATGTACTCAACTCAGAACATATCAAACCTAATCTAGCTCAAAGAATTTTGGAAAATCCATAAACTGGGTGAATCCCTTTTCTGCTATTACTTTTAACTCATCCTTAAGTACCAAATCCATAGATAGTTCTTTGTATTGTTTTCAATCACAAAATATCCCAATTCTTCCTGATTATAGTGAATATAAGCTTGTTGCCCTATTTTTTTTCTGCATATATTTAGAGAAAAATGGATATTTTATGTGTAGTGATGGTCTTAAAATCATTGGGTAAGTCTTTAGTCTAGGTCTAGTTTCTCCTTTAGGCTAGGAGAACTTTATTGGATTTTCCCAAATCGACTTCTCCTTTGTAAGTCGGGGGGGCTTTTACCGGAGATCATGTCAAATTGGGTAGGTTAAGCTCCCAAGTCTGATAAAGGTCATGATTCAGAGGTTTCTAACATTGATTTAATGTGATTTTGAAATCTTTAGCTTTGATACTTCATTTTGTCACATTGGCAGAAAATTGGTTCTGAGCTTCTCCTTGGCAGATAACCACCTGCAGAGTGTGTTTTCTGCAGATGACAATTGTAAAAGTCTTAGTAGTCAGTGGAAGTTGAAATAGATAATTTGAGGCTAGAAAGACTCTTGCACTCAAAATGAATCTCTACGGGCCAAAGGAAGGATAAAATGATGAAGAATCTAAGATAAAAACACATCAGCGAAAAAGAAAAAAATAGCTTCTTCACTACTCCAACAGGCGGGTTTTGACCCATAGGATGCATTTTCTGCCAAATTGTTATACACGGAATTTTGAAGAAAAATCAACCTATGAGGTGACTTAAGGCATAAAGAAAGTAGATAAAACCATCACATATCATTTTAGCATTGTAAAAAGCTAAAATTCCTCCTTGGAGGATTTATGAGTAGGGAGTGCTCCAAAAACATTTCTCCACCAAAAGAGAAGCAGAAAAGTAATTATCCGCTGCCTCTAGAAAGTAACTATTATAATTATCCAAAGTGAAAAGATGTTTCTTAACGGCCTGTAGAGGTAAAGTAATTAATTCAAATAAAGTCATTTTTCTTCATAACGGACTTTTTCGTAAATGCTTTAGTCTTTTCACTCATTTGGTGCGGGAAGTCAGCCATTAATGGTAAAAATTCAGAAGTTATAAAATTAATGAGGTGTTGTAAACAAGAATTACCATCTGTTTATCAAGTTGCTTGAATTAAAACCCCTGGCGATAGTTTCTTCCTGTTTTCATATTGCTGAGATAAATTCTTGGTTCTCGAATCAAATCATCAATGGCCACAAGATTCATGGGATTTGACGGGTTGAACGGTATTGCGTCTAAATGGAACAAAATCATGCATACTTCTCTGAAGTTCTTCAACATGCAGAGCTTCTAGAATAGATTGAATGCAGAAAGGATGCATCTCATTATTGAGAAGTTGAAGGAGAGCAAATTAGTTGAAGCTGTCAGCTTCCCTGTTGCAATTAAGGACCCATAACTCATTCGTGAATGCATAGCCCATTACAATCATGATACTAAGAAGATTCTTTTTCCAAATGATACAGTGCTCCTCTCTATTGAAAGAGACTCCATTCAGAACTCCCTTCGTATTCCAGAGAAAGCTGAATACTCGGAGATGACCTACAGCTAGGTGGTCACTGAGTATGGAGCAAAGAAGATGGTATGGAGGAAGGAAATAATGAAAACATGGTTCCAAGGGCTGAGGAGCGCCAAGGGAAAGCTTCCTAAAACAATATATGGCATGGACCTAAAGCCATAAATTGTAGACATCCTGGTATTTCTCCATAGGATCAGAGGTGAGAGTGATGCACTTAATTTTTTTTAGCACTATGTCTTCCTAGTCCAGGTGATTTGCTCCCAACATAATTTAATTGATTGGGCTCACATGGTAAGAAAAAAATATTTCAGACACCCTAAATAGAGCTAAGTATCAGAATGAGTTCTATATGTCTTTAGTTTTTTTATACATCTTAGCTACAATTAAAATTTGGTCGTGGCTTCCTAGGCTAGAAGAATTCCCAGAGGATGTTAAGAGTTATGAATTCTTTCCCTGCTTGCAATTACATAACAGTTATTCTGAGTATATCAAGGTTAATGATACATTGACAATGAGGCTATGCAAGTAGTTGCAAGGTTTCCCAGAAAGGAGATTTTCTCCAGAAGCCATGGCATTCATTAGCCAATTTAGGGGTTATTTTATACAATTTTCAAATTTTACATATATTCATCTTGCAGGATTTGATGATTTCCCCTTGAAGCTTCCTAGGTATCTTGATGACATAATTGTGTTGGTTGAAGTGATTAGGCAAGCATTACAAGTGAACCTAATCTATGCAGGTGCCAGGAAGAAAGGCTATGACTTCACCATGACTATTGGAGCATATAGTTGTGCATATCAGTCTGATGCAAAGAATGCTTTGAAAGCATTCTCGAAGAAGTTTCAATTGGAAACATATGATGTTCTGAGGCCCCAGTATGATCCTATGAACTATGCCAGAGATTACTTGCAAATGGGTCACAGCATTCATCACATAGATGACATAGAATACTATTGGTCCAACTGCAAGGACGATCTAGAAAGTAGAGATAGATTCGATGTAAGGCTAACTATTGAACAAATCAAAAGGTTCAAAGTTAAGATTGCAGTTGAAGGCATACAATATGATGGCCAGCATATGTATGATAATAAATACATGGAGAAGATTAAGCCCCTCCCTATAAGCTCTGAATCCATGCTAGGTCAAACCATTGATGACTTTCAGACCTTGATGGGTGGAATCTATAAAAGAATAGAGCAATGGATCCAATGGATGACGGGTAGAAGGAAGAGGTTGGAAAGGAAGCCTCCTTCTCAAAAAAATTTGCAAAAGTGACCAGGAACACTCCTACATCATCCTCAACAAATATCCCAACTGTAGCTAAAGAGCCAGCTCAACCAGAAGGTGGAGGTGATGAACCCCCTGAGAAGGAAGTTCCACTAGAAAAGACATGTGGAGATGGCTCACCTCCTATTATTAGTTCAACAAAAGAAGTAGTTTATGTAGATCTAGTCAAGCCTACGACCAAACCCATTAAAAGTGAAAAATCAAAGCAACCAGTCAAAGATAGCACTTTGGATACACAAGGTGATACCTCGATCCAAGACACTCCAAGGCGAGGGTCCCCCATTATAGTAGATGTGGGTGAGGAAAGTTCCAGTACTGCAGCCACAAAATCATATGAAGAGGTTGGAAAGCAACAGGAAGTTTCTCAAGTCACTAAATTAGTTTCCTCTTCTCCTACCTTAGTAAATCCATTTTCTTCCAGACCAAAATCTAGTCCTCTGATCATCAAAAAGTTGTTTATAGAAGATTTGGTCTCTACCACCAAAGTTACTAGTGCGGAGTCTTGGATAGAGAACACTCTAGAGCGCAGAAGAAAGAGGATAGAAGAAGGAGCTCCTAGCAAGGATACTCTTTCATGGGCCTTACAGTCCAGTACCACTGTGAGCAAGGTGAAGAAATAAAATGCGTTGTCTACATTAGGCCGAGATCCAGAAATAGGGCACTTCACCATGGAGGTAGCAAAGCCCACAAAGGAAGGCAGGTTTGAAGATTTAATTGCTTCTAATTTTGAGCTACAGTCATTTGATATGGGGTTATCTCATCATGATACCAAGATGGATTGGTGGAAATCCACTAATATAGTAATTGAAGAAGAGCTTGAGGAGCTTAAGACTGCTAAAGTACAACTTAAGGTAGAAGTTAATGAACTGACTAACTTTATCAGATAGATACTTAGTCTAGTTGCAAGCATTCCTGGTGCCCAAACCATTTTCGACCCCAATGCTACAGAGAATCAAGCCATCATTGCCAAGTTGCAAGAAGATGGACACTTTAGGAAAATTGATAAAACATGGATCGAGAGACTCAAATCTGAAGGGCTTGTAGTTATTGAGCAGCTGGGTGATACTCTCCTAAAGTTGGAAAAAGAAAGAAACAATATTGATAAGAATTTGTAGACTCTCACGTCAGAAAGAGTGAAGTGTCAAGAGTGCATAGTAATGCTACATGTAGTAGTCAAAATGAAGACTAAAGAAAAAATGAAGGCCAAGATCTTGCAGAAAGGAGATGAGCCTTTAATTGAATGGCTTCAAAGTATGGAATTCAAAACTGAGATGATCATCCAAGCTGAAGGAGGGTTGCAACAGACAAACATCAAAATCAAAGAAGAAAAAAACAAAGATTTCAAACTCCTTCAAGGTCTTCACACGGAGTCACAGACAAGTGGTCAAGGAAAAGAAATGATCGGAGTGACTAACATGTAGAAATATTTCTTCGATTATGTAGATAAACTGGCAAAACAATATTCCTCTCACCTAGATAAGGTACCATAACTCCAACAGTTGAGTGGGTGTATCTATAAAACCATGGAAGAGTTGAAAGATTGGGTAGATGCGGTTAAGATTTTGGCCAAAGATCATTCTCAATGGCTCATGAGATATACAAATGTTCATATCAATAGACATGAAGAGCTTATCCCAATCATCACAGTTGTCACCACCTATAGTGATAAATTAGATAAGGGGAAGAAAATGAAAGCATAAATATATTCCCTCTTAAACTAAATTTTGATAGAGATTGTAACAGATAAACATTTTTTTATCATTTCTGGTTAGGGAAGTTGAACCGTTTTGGTTACCCCCTTTTTGTAACGGTCAAACTCTAATATCTATATGTACTATTTTGAATATCAATAGAAAGGTCAGCTAAATTTTGGTGTGAAGGACTTCATTTTTGTTGAGTCAAATTCGTTCATGTCTGAATGCCAATGTTTTAACTGTTCCATTTCATTTATCTTTCTATCAATTTGAATGTTTCTTTAAATTAAATTTATGGTCCAAGATTAAACAAAATTTTTGTATTATGATTTGATACAGTTAATTGAGGGGAAATTTGGGAGCCATTCATAAATTATGAGAAATGTTCTTATGAAATAGACTCATTCATCCTTGTTATGTTATCATTGATATTTTGATTCTGCATTTGTATCTTCATTATTTACCATTGCATTACCAATTTTAGGATCTTATATGATTGATAAAGTCTTAAGATTGGCTAGATAGAAAGCTGAATCTATTTTCCTGAGCTAGTTCCTATCTAGGCCTAGTTCGGATTACCTCTTCTATTCTCAGGTTAAGAACAAACCCCCATTAAATTAGGAAAGAACAAAATTCATTGAAGATTAACCACTTAAGGGAGATGTATCTTCAAATTCAGAGGGAAATTAGTTATTGAGTTACATTTCCCAAGTGTTGTATTCAATTGTTTCTTTAATATTTGAGAATTTTAGAATTAAAGTGAAAAAGAAAAATATGTTTACCAACAAAGCCCTAATATCTGCTACGTGCAATACATTGTAGGGAAAAACTGAAAATGCACCATCTCATTCATCTCACATTGATTTATAAGAGTGTTTCTTAAAAATGGGTCTTGTACACTCAATAATGTCAATAATAAGAGGCATATCCATGATTCTAGATCCAAATAAAAAACTATGCAAAGAAAAATACATTTCTTTATGAATTAGGGTTGAGTTATGAAATTATCATGAATCACTTCTAATTGCTTTGAGATCGCCATCAAATGTTCTGATATTACTTCTCCAACCCATAAGGTGTGAAATAAAGAGATGAAATTTCCTTTTGTAACTTTGCATAACCAAAAAGTGAATAACAATTAATGTGTTGTGCCCTATCTTCAAACTGTCTTAGAATAGAGGATAGAAAATTCATTCTCAAACCTTTGAAACATTAGTGAAAACTCTTATGAATGATAGAACATGTCCTTAGTCCATTTCTGTATCTCAATATATTGATTGCATTCACTATATCACTCGCTTTAGGGGCCAGGTAGAATATTTTTCATGAAAAGCCCCCCTTAGGTCATTGACCTAATCAGTTTGCTGATGAAATCTCCACACCAGATGTTGGTGCAATCTTTCTACTAGAATCAATCTATTCTTTTCTTACCCATGTCTTTCTCATTTCCTTCTTAATTTCATCAACATAAATTATTTTCTTCTCTTTATCATTCTTCTCTACCAAACCTCTTTAATTATTGTATCTTCAATTCCTATCAACGTGACCAGAATTTTTGCAATTAAAACATATCAAATTTATATACCTTGTGTTCACCGGATTTTCCCTTAATCTTCATTACTTCTCTATGTTTCCAAAGTTGTTGCATTTTTAGTAGGTTATATTTATTTGGCTCACATAATTATTCACCTTTGATCTGCATTCATTTTATTTGTTTCCATAGTTGTAGCTAGTGTAACAATAGTCAGAAAAGGATGTTGCATTAGGTCTTCTCCCGCATTAATTTTACCTATGACCAAATTTGTTGAATGAAAAGCATCTTCCATTGAATTTGTTTCCATTAGGTTCTGCATAGGTGTCCTTTTCAATTCTTCTGTATGTTTTTCTAAAAAGGTATTATTCTGACCAAATCTAGAACTTTCTTCCTTCTCAAATCCAAGTCCTTATGTTTATCATTTTTTCCCTTAGGCTTCCCAGTTGTTCATCAAGCTTTTCTAAACCAGATTTGAATTTTTATTTGAATTCATTGGTTGCAACAAGTTCACTCCTAATAACTTCATTACCCTTTCAAGCTCTTGTTCATTATGCCTAGATTCTTCAAGATAAACCTGCAATTGTCCAACCTCACAATTTATCTTATGAAACTCTTCATATTTGTCCTTCAAATATTTCTCAAGATTTTTCTTTGCTTCAATTTCCTTAGTCATCTTCATTACCATAGATTCCATTTCATGCTTCATATTATCTCTGTCTTCTATGATATGTTCACATTCATCTAATTTCTCTTTTAAGGCTTGTGAATCATCAGTGCTTCCTTTCTACTTCAACTATTAAAAAAGATCTTTCCTTTTATCCCTAGATTTGTTCAATTGTTCCTTCAAATTATCAATAAAGGTTTCAACATCCTTTAGTCTCTTTTCCAATTCTAGGTTGTGAGAATTTGATTTGTCAAGATCTTCAAGTGCAACCAAGCATTGTCTTTGAAAACTGCTATAAACTGTTAAATCTTCCATCAAGATCTTCCTCAAGCTTTTAGACTTCCTATGAGGCACAAAGCTTAGATACCAATTGTTAGGGTTGAGGGATATTGAGATGGGGGGTGAAATAGTGTTCCAAACTTAATTGTCTTATTAATCTAATTACACATACATAAACCAAATATATCTAAAAGTAAACAACAGAAACATAAAAAAAACATCCACAGCATTATAACACCGTGATTTTTGCATAGAAACCCGGTTAAGGGAAAACCATAGTGGGAATGAACCCACAAGTAATTACTTCTGCAAAAATAGTAACCCTATTAAAGGTTTGAGTACATAAGGGGAATGCACATGAATTCAAGCTTACATCCTAGAGATCACTACTCAATTAAAAAAAGAGGGCTACAATCCTTAAAGTCTTACTTCCATACAAAATAATTGATCCAACAAAACTGAACTGAGAAGTAGCATCAACTATTCCTATTTAGTTCCACGTAAGTGCAACATAATTTTTATCAACTATCAACCAGACCTATGATTATTGATCCTTCACACACAAAATGTGTGTGTGTGTGTGTGTGTGTGTATCATATCTAACCATCGCTATATAAAATCATCACAAAAAATTGATCTTATATATTCATTTGTAAAGACAACATCTCCATTAGTCGGCCTCAAGAATAATATGAATAACGTGTGAAGTGTTGGCCAAATCCAAGCTAAAAATGTATTCCTAGCCTTAAAAAAAACATATTTATCATCATAAACATTGGCTCAATCATTTACAACTCTAAAACCTCTCAAATCATTGATCTGATAGGATCAGTGATTGATCCATCAACATATTGTCACTAGTCTACACTATTGTTTGTATAACCGATACTCAGAATGCCATAACTCAAACATATGATAATTTTAATAGATATGAATGTAGAATAAGGTAGACTATACCATATTGAAACTCCTCCTAGGTTCACTGACCAAAAATCCATTGTACCTTTCTATACCAAACCATATACCGATCTCTATATCCTATGCCAGTTTTATCATACTTAGCCAAATCTTCATTCTAACCTTCGGTATCTCAAAAAATGACAAGTGACCATAATAATCCTATATAGTTTCCATCAATGACAACATAAAAATTATCCATATCAACGTCTCTTTCCAATATGTTATACATGTTAGAGATAGCCATCATTTAAAAGAAGTCATCCACCATGAACATTTAAATATTTAACACCTCTAGATGCTAGGGGTGGGGGGGTGGGTGAATCAACATAATCAAATACTTAACACTTATGTCACGGTTCTTTGTTACTTGTTATTAATCCAACTAACCATCAACAAAATATATAGCAATGACAACACATACACATGAACACCATATTTACGTGGGAAACCCAATGTGGGAAAAACCATGGTGAGAATCACACTCACTATATTAAATAATTCATTACAAAATTTTAGGCCAAAAGCCAAGGAACTCATTGTACCTAATGCTTAGGTGCACTAATAAGGAAATTTCTATCCCTAAGAGAAATTGGTCAACTTTAGGAAAAGATATAGATCTACACAAAGCTACCAAAAGAGCACACTATCTTTAAATGGGTATAGAAAAAATATGAAATAAAAAATGTAAGATCTCTTAATCAACTTTTGTAACCTCCCTATCTGATTCAAAAAAATTTAATTCTTCTCTTCCTTATTCACTTTACCTTGTCTTCACATTTGATCCACACATACTTCACCACTTCCTCACACACTCTCTCTTACTTCTTTTATTCATTCACACACATATTTCTAGTATTTTATCCATAAAATAGTCCTCATGTGTGTGTGTGTGTGTGTGTGTGTGTGTGTGTGTGTGTGT
>MU226991.1:542737-558424 GCA_018584345.1 Thuja plicata
TATATACACACACACACACATATGTGTGTGTGTGTATACACACACATATACATATACATATATATACATATATGTGTGTGTGTACATGTACATGTATATACATTTTTATATATTTATAAATATACATATATATATATATATGTACATACATGTGCATGTACATATATACATATACATATACATACACATATACAATTGCATATACATATACATACACACACATACACATATATATACACACTATTGGCAAGTTGACATTCAGGGTGTATATGACTAATTTTGTGTTGTCATTATGGCAACAAAGTCATATAAAGTTTTGACAAGTAAACTTTGAAGATCAAAATTGGCTAAGTATAGAAAACAGAATAGTACAGAGATATACAGTTGATCAGAGCACTAGCGCATGTGCGTACGATCGAATCAGACTATGCACCTCCATAATTAAGCTTTATGATATGCTATTAATATTAGTCTATACACACATGGTACGGTATGACAGTATAGAGAAGTTACAGCAAGTTCAAGTGCCACTAGTAGTTCAGAAAATAGAGCATGAGGCCGACTTCAGATTTTGATTAGCATATAATATTTTATCTTGTAATGGCCATGCACCTATTGTAATATTATTGTAATTATGTCTTTAACACTCATGTAAACACGCTTAAGCCAAATTGTTTTGAAGCGTTGTGTATGTTGTTTTTGGGCCGACTAAGGTCTTTTTTTTGGTCGCGTCTATTCAGGCATGTATATATACTTGACATGCAATTTTGTATGAAGTGGAATAGTGGAAAATATTCAGAGAAGATATCTAGAAGATCAATATAAGAAAATGAGTATGAAGTGGAATTCTTCAAGAGATTAAAGCATCAGCGCATAAAAGGAATTGATCAGACAACAATGTCATTATAGTAGTTTATCTTTTGATATAGTATATATCTATTACCTGAAGGTTGTAGCCTTCATCCTATTGGGCAGTGAGCTCTGACAGTGATCCATTCAACTTTAAAAGGGTTTGTAAAGACTCCTAACAATGTCATTTTACTTGCATTGTAAAGACTGCTCCTAACAGGGAAAAGGAACTCTAAAAAGTTCATAAGACTAGTACAATCATTTGTGGGTACTAATTCCCACCGGGGTTTTTCTCTGACCAAGGTTTCCCCGTAATCATATATTGTGTTATGCTTCATTTTTTATCTATTTGATTTAAGTTTCAATTTTTTGAAATAAAGATAATTGGAAAACACTGATTCCCCCCCCCCCCCCCGCTCTTAGTGTTTCTAACAATTGGTATCAGAGCTCTGGTCCTCTGAAATAAAGTTTAACCACTTGAGGAGATCATGGATTCAGCAAAAGAGAAACATCTGAAAAAGAATCTTGAAGCAGCCCTTGATGATCTTGACAGATCTAAAAAAGAAAATGAATAACTTAAACTAAAAGTTGATGGCTCCCAAATGCTTATCAAAAAAGTAAGAAAAGATCTGAAAGATTTCTCTACAAATGATTTGGGAAAAATGGTCAAAAAGTTGAATGAAGAAAAAATGTCTCTGAAGGACAAGATTGAAGATCTGAATGAACAGCTTACAGATAGCCTAACATCTATTGAAGAAAAGACCAAATAAAGTAAACAATTAGATGAAGAACGTATGCAAGCAAATATGAAGATCTTGGAGTTGGAAACCATCAAGAAAAAGACAGAATCTGAATTGACAGAAGCAAAGAATCATATTAAAAAAATTCACACAAGTTCTGATCTAATTCAATCACAACTCTATGCACAAAATATAAGAGGAGATACTACTGGTGTTGAATACAATTTAACACAAAATGAAACCAATACAATACAAAAAAGCAAGAAAGTACAAGATAAATCTACATAAGTAAAGGCTACTGAGAATCTTGCAGAAACTAGAGCAGAATCATCTAAAGATGAACACAAGATAGTTAAGTGAACTTGTTATGCCTGTAACAAGCATGGAAATTTGGAAAGAGATTGTAAAGAGGTAAGACCATTCAATGGCTATTTTTATTCTTGTAATAAATATGGTCATAGGGCTATACATTGCAAAACAAGTCAAAGAAATCAATCACAGCAGAACCAAAGAAATATGACTCAATACAATAAAAGAAATCAACCACAGAAAAACTATCAGAACATTACATGTCAGATATGTAATTATAATGGACACATAGCCAAGCATTGTAACATGATAAACAATATCAATAGACCTCCAATCATTTGTAACTCATGTAACAAAGCAGGACATATCTCAAGGTTTTGCAGGTCTGGAACACAAAAAAAGAAAAGCCTAAAGGATCATTGTTTGAAGAATCTGGAGAATTCAAGTTTGTAAAAGCTATAGAAGATTCAGGTAAAATATGGGTTGAAGTAAAGAAAGATGATGATGTTAACAAGGTATTAGATGCATCCACAGTGGACACAACTTCTACTTCTGGTTAGATGAATTTCATGGTCTTAGGGGGAGCTATTCTAGCTCTAAACCCATGCGCGGCTGGTATACTCACCTCTGAGTATGCACCTATGGATTCATATTTGGTGACAAATTGAGGAAGTATGCATGGACACATAGCTTGTACTTTGACAAGAACAAATATTTAAATTCTCAGTGTAAATAGCGTTACGATATGATCAAGCATTAAATGCAGTAACTCTTTATAAGTCAGTGAAAGATCTTTTATCCTCACTTTTACATTTGAGATCAATGCATTCGAAGAGCACAGGATAATTTAGCATCAAATCATTAAAAGATAGTCATTGGTTGGTTAGCAAGGCAAATCGAAGTTGAAACAGAACCCTAGCGGATGCGTCATTTCAAAATCTCTATGAAACCCTACTTAAACAAGTTACAAGTAAGTAATGGCTACTTCTACAGTGTTTGACATACATTTCTGAGAAAAAGAGATATGTGTTTAAGAAGCATCCATTCAATTTTGTGCTAGATGATGTAGAAGGGGAATTCTCCAAGACTCTGTTAGGAGTCGTGCATGTAGAGGACATTTGCGCTTACATTTATTGTAAGAAGGAGTCTTTTGATGACAATAGCATAACAATGCTCATGGCATCAATGATGAAACTAGATTACTCATTCAAGGATGAATACTCGCGGCATCTCACTAATAACCATATTTTTGAGTATACAAATGCGCATGAGTTCTATGAACCAGAATGGGTTAAAATTCTACTCAGTACAATTCATGATAATCTGTATTGGATTGGTGAAGTTCTTGTCCACATTACTACTGACCTCATTCATGAGATGAATGGACTCTCCAAGTTTGGACCTATTCTTCCTACTGGAAAGGATGTAAAGAAACAGGTTGAGCAGGCTTTCTTATCTAGAAGCGATAGGTGTGGGATGACTATTGATCCCATTGTGGAAGAAGACATCAAACTCCTCACCATGATACTTGGTTACAAGTTTCAGCACGCAAGAAGACTCAATAGTGTATCCATAGCTATAGTTTTGGCAGCAATAAGGATGGCAAGAGATAACACACAATATAATCTCTGTGAGATATTGCGTGCACAACTAATTGAGAACATTAGAGCTATCAAACATGACAGTAGCAAAATATTCAGATTCGTCTCATTGATTATCTACCTATACTTCCACATTGTTGGTAAAGTCTCTAATCTTTACCTAGAAAGGAGCAAACATACTATGTCACAAATTTCATTAAAAGCTACATTAGAAAGCAGTGTAAAGGACTCTATGGATATGGAGATCAAGACATTTAGGATGAAGATGCAGAAGAGGTTTAGAATACAAGAGAAGATAGTTGAGAAATACAAGGACACCATATGCTTCATGGTGGAAACTCACTGTACTTGCATGGAAGCAGTTGAGCCAAGAACCAAATGGATTCACCCACTTGGTTATGAAGTTGAAGACCATGTGTTGGAAGGATATGCACAAGTTCTTTTATCTATGCCTAAAGATCCAAAAGAGACAAGATGGGGCACATACAGAGAGAAGAAAAATCAAGTTGATTATGTCTTATACAGTGTAGATAATAAGAGGAAGGCATCAAGGATTACATCTAACATCCTAAAAGTGTATGGGGTCACACAAGAAGACCTAGATAAAGTTAGGGAAGTTAAGATTGCAAGAGAGATCAAACAAACACCTTCAAAAGTCAAGATAGAGAAATCTGATGATATCCACAAGAAGAAAAAGAAGAAGTCTAATGAAGGTACATCTACGCTCTCAACTACTATTGACCTGGAATCATCTCCACCTTCGGTACCAAGAAAATTGACTAGAAGAAGGAAGCAAGTTCCCACAGGTCACCCATCTTCAAGGACAACACGGAGAAAAGTAAAGAATACTCAAGCCCTTCCTGAGGTAGGATTTAGACCTAGTCTTGAAGTCTTAAGGAACAGAATCATTAATGAAGGAAGACTAGATTCAATTACAAATGTCTATAACACGTACCAAGAGATAGATAAATCAGAAATACATTCTATGATTATCTCTCACATGATCAAGTTTAAAAGGTATGTTTTGGAAATCAAGATAATGATTCTAGACAAAGTATGGGATAGACTAGACCTATTGAAAAGGCAAGCAATTGAAGAAGATATGAGGATTAGAGAAGAAACATTAGACAGTCTTCTCCCTGTTTGCTCACATGATGAGAAGGCAATATTGTTAGATTTGGTAAAACCTCATCTAAGAACCAAAACAAGAACCCTCCACATTATAAACAAATAATATGAATTGGTTGGTAAAGAGACTAAAAGGGCATTCAAGCAAGTATTTTTGGACATACACATGTATCCATCAGCGGTGCCTACATCTAAAGTGACTCCAGTTCCTTCCAAAAAAGACAAAGAACCAGAGATTCTTAATGTACCTATGATAGGTCCACAAGATTCAACGCCCAAAGTTACATCACCCTCTGATAAATTCAAGGATTCAGATGAAACCGTTGTGATAAATGATGTTGAGATCACCATGTCAGCCTCAGAAAATGACTTAAATAAGTTTGAGGAAGCATTTGTAAGTACTGAAGAAGCTGAGAAGGTATGCACTGATAATGCTTCTTTGCAGCAAGAACAAGTTCCTATAGGAGAAAAAACAAGACAAGATAAAGAGAGAAAGGATGAACCTAATGAACCACCCTCTATGGAGATCCCAGTAAAAAGTGAATATATGGATAGTCAAAATGCTATATTCACTCCATCTATCAAACCATCAGTATCATTGTTGTCAAGATTGACCCCTGACTCAACAAACCTAGATGCATGGGGAGAAGAAGACCTTATTAAAATCAGCGTATTAGCCATGGAGAAAGCCAAAGAGAAACAAGTTATGAGAAACCCTCTCTTTCTTTAATCAGTAAACATTCTGAATAACCTAGTGCCAATAGAAAAGAAATTGGCAAATATTCAGTTAGTTGATGATGTTGATAACATCTTGACTTGCTTCAAAGCAAACTTTACAAGTTTAATAGATTCAACTACTAAAACTGCAGAGGAGAAGTACAAAAAGGAAAGATTAGATGAAATGATAAAGAGCTTCCAATTAGATTAAACTCATTGAATATTGGTCAAACAATTCTGAAAGAGTTAGCAGCAAAAGGCAAGAAGGTGATAGCAAATTGTATGGACAGAGGCAAATTCACTTCTGAGCACATTAAGAAGATTGAAGAAGCAAATATATTGGTTGAAAACATTAGGAAATAAGTTGAAACATCCTACCAAGACATCAACATCTGCAACAACATCTATCAAGAGCAGATAGACAAGATTGAAAAAGCCAAGATATAGATTAACAAGATAAGGACCATGCAAACCCAACTAGGAAATGCACTTGCGCCCTCCTTAGCTGTTTTAAATGAGAACATCAATCAGATAGATGTAACTATTATCACATATGATCAAGGCCCCTGCATAGATATGACAAATATGGAGAATCTCACATATACATTATGCACCCATCTTTAGACTATTGATGCACTCAAGGCATTCTGGCAGCAAGAGATCAAGAATATTCAGATTACATACCGAGATGTGTACTCGGAGTAAGTAATTAGGTCTTTCATTTTTGGCACCTTTGTCATTAATTTCAAAGGGGGAGTGTATAAAAAGGAGTTCAATATATATAGCCGAAGTTATGATGTACAGTAAACTTATAGTTTTTGTTGTTAAGTCAAAGTTTAAAGTAACTTGGCCACATTCCTTTGTTTCCATTAATGACAAAGGGGGAGATTGTTGGAAATTTGACATTCAAGGTGTACATTACTAATTTTGTGTTGTCATTATGGCAACAAATTCATATAAATTTTTGACAAGTAAACTTTGAAGATCAAAATTGGCTAAGTATAGAAAACATAACAGTACAGAGATATAGAGTTGATCAGAGCACCAGTGCACGTGTACAATCGAATCAAACTATGCACCTCCATACTTAAGCTTTATTATATACTATTAAGCTTATTCTATACATGCATGGTACGGTATGAAAGTATGGAGAAGTTACAACAAGTTCAAGTGCCACTAGCAGTTCAGAAAATAGAGCATGAGGTCGACTTCAGATTTTGATTAGCGTATAATATTTTATCTTGTAATGGCCATGCGCCTATTGTAATTATGTCTTTAACACTCATGTAAATACGCGTAAGCCAAATTGTTTGGAAGCGTTGTGTATGTTGTTTTTGGGCTGACTAAGGTCTTGTTTTCGGTCACATCTATTCAGGCATGTATAAATACTTGACATGCAATTTTGTACAAAGTGAAAGAGTGGAAAATATGCAGAGAAGATATCCAAAAGATCAATATAAGAAAATTAGTATGAAGTAGAAGTCTTCAAGAGATTAAAACATTAGCGCATAAAAGGAACTGATCAGACAACAGTGTCATTACAATAGTTCATCTTTTGATATAGTATATATCTATTACCTGAAGGTTGTAGCCTTCATCCTATTGGGCAGTGAGCTCTGGCAGTGAGCCATTCACCTTTAACAAGGTTTTGTAAAGACTCCTAACAGGGTCATTGTACTTGCATTGTAAAGACTGCTCCTAATAAGGCAAAGGAACTCTAACAAGTTCATAAGACTAGTACAATCATTTGTGGGTATTAATTCCCACCGGGATTTTCCTTTGATCAAGGTTTCCCCGTAATCATATCTTGTGTTATGTGTTATTGTGTTATGCTTCATTTGTTATCTATTTGATTTAAGTTTCAAGTTGTTGAAATAAAGATAATTGACAAACACTGATTCACCCCCCCCCCCCTCTCAGTATTTCTAACAACACACACACACACACACACACACACACATATATTATATGTATATGTATATGTATATGTAGGTATATATACATATATACACACATATGTGTAAATATATAGATACCTATGTATGTGTGTGTGTGTGTGTGTGTGTGTGTCTGTGTGTGTGCATATATCAATTTTTTTAACCAAAATTATAATTGGGCTGATCATGGTAGAGATATGAATCATTTAAAGAAAGTTGATCACCACAAAAAAATTATATATTGAACAACTCCAAATATTGAGATGGGCGTGTGAATCGGCATAAACAAATACTTAAGACTTCTACCACAATTCTCATTTACTTGATATTAATACAACTAACCATCAGAAAAAGATATAGCAATGACAACACACACATAAATACCATATTTAAGTATAAATTTGAATATGGGGGAAATCATGTTGAGAATCACACTCACATTTTGAAATAATTGATTACAAAATTTTAGGCCAAAAGCCATGGGGCTCATTGTCTTTGATGCTTAGGCACACTACCAAGGAACTCACTATCCTTAGGAGGATTTGCACAACTTTAGCCCGAAAAGTACATATTTGTACAAGCTACCAAAAGAGTATACTATCTTTCAGTAGGTACCAAAAAAATATGAAATAAAAAATTTAGGATCTTTTGATCAACTTCTGTAACCTCTTTGTCTAATTCAACAATTTGCACTTTTTCTCTGCATTATTTGCTTTATCTTGTCTTCACATTTGATCCCCACATACTTCACCACTTTCTCACACACTCTCTCTTATTTTTCTCATTCATTAACACACTTATGTATAGAACATTATCCATCAAAAACTCAACAAGGTTGGTCATAAGAAATATGAGCAATGTTTATACCAAGTCAACCATCATAAATACAAAAACTCAATGCAGTCCACTCGGAGATAAAGGGGACCCAAATGCATTGCACTAAGACTTACTCAAATGATATGTTAAACAGACTTGCATCACAATACTCTCTAAAGGTGGATCCAAAAGTAACATGTAGAAAAGCATTAAAACATGTTACTAGTCAGCTTAGTAACACTCTCTGAAGCACATAAAGTCATGCAAAGAATAGCATGTCATGGAATATTCACTTACAACCTCTTAAATCTTCCTTTATTATATATCTAGACCAATAATAATTAAATCCAATCACTAGAAATAGCTAAGTAAGCCAAAAGCCAACACAGACAACAATATTGTGCTCTCTAGACAACATATCTTAACTTGTTAAGAAAACTGGCATGAAATATCAAAACTAAAACAATACACAAACCATCTAAACATGTCCAAAAAATTGCACAACTTGAGATACCAATGTAGAGCAATGTGGATCATTCTAAGAGCATTTCTTATCCATTCCTAACAACTAGCCTTATTGTTAGAAAATAGCAAACCATAACTTCTTCTAAAGAAGAGTTGGGGACCTAAAAATGTGATAGTGTATTGTTCCCTATACATAGTCATTATAACAAGAACCAAAATCTACCATCATCTTATGTAGAGGAAGAGGAATGAAAAACATTCTCCTATAAGGTCTTCAAATACTCTTTCTAATGCAAGAGCATCCAAGGTGTATAAGAAATCTTGTATCACCCAAAAATATTGTCTAGTTTTTCAATAAGGGCTCTTTTAGGAAGGGTTACTATTTTTAGCAAGTTTTCATTTGAACACAAATTGTTCCAATTACTTTCCTGGAGGTTCATTTTGGATATAAGCATGTTAATAAAGTTTCATGACAAGATCAAGTTCAGTTTTGCAGATATTGAATTTTGTTTTGTTTTGGCGGGGTGGTACAAAAACTTTGAACTTGATTTTGAAGGCTTTGGAAGCTCCAAAAGGGGGTGAAACTTTGTCTGGGACGACGCTTCTCCATTTGAACTATCTAGCAGGGAAATTATGTACTTACCAAAATGCAGGGAAAAAAAATTACACATTATATAACAATATTTTTAAGGTTTGACTTTAATGAAATTAAGCCTATATTTGATAAGGAGATTGAAATAAAAGACTAAAATTCATAAACATTAAATTGAGGCAAGAAATTAATCAGAAACATTATGGAGCTTTTTTTGTTTTCAATATTTTTTTTGACTTTAACCTTTTTAAATGGCCAATACAATACAAAAGATGGATAATAGAGTAGTATTTCAGCAATAATCAGGACTCTAAGACAAATGTACTCTAGAAATTCTACTATGATAAGGATGAGGTCATGCCCACAATCTAGTCCTAGGATACTCCCTTATCATGTGGTTCTATCCACCGTAGATTGCAACCTCTAATATTTATTTTTCTTGTGTTAATTGACGTGTTTGAGAAACTTTTAGTGCTTGGTTACACATTTGGTGGTCTACTATAAACAAAGTCAAGAGCATTGACATCCTTAATAGTAATCAAACTTCATGTGAGTGATGCACACATAGTTAAAACATACCAAGTATATATGTGAATGATAATATCATTGATGTAACAAATATTGAGATTGATAGATCTATGACACAAATGTAGATTGAAGATGACAATAGTGTATATACATTCATATCCTAAATAATTTAGAATGATATGTTTAGACACGACTAAAAACCTTTAATATTAAAGAAGAATTTTTGAATTCAAAATAAGATACCTAAACTATATGCATAACCTAACCTAATCTATAGAAACACAAGCCATGTCAAAATATACGCAACCTCCTAAAATTACCAAAAATGTTAACCTAATCTAAAATTACCACAAACCATGTCAAAATATACCCAACCTACTAAAATTACCACAAGCCATGTCAGAATATACCCAACCTACTAAAATTACCAAATATGTTGGCTAGGCATTATCATTACTTATAACCACAAAACTAAAACCTAAACAACAATATCATTGATGTAACAAATATTGAGATTGATAGATCTATGACACAAAAATAGATTGAAGATGACAATAGTGTATATACATTCATATCCTAAATAATTTAGAATGATATGTTTAGACACAACTAAAAACCTTTAATATTAAAGAAGAATGTTCGAATTCAAAATAAGATACCTAAACTATATACATAACCTAACCTAATCTATAGAAACACAAGCCATGTCAAAATATACGCAACCTCCTAAAATTACCAAAAATGTTAACCTAATCTAAAATTACCAAAAGCCATGTCAAAATATACCCAACCTACTAAAATTACCAAATATGTTGGCTAGGCATTTTAATTTCTTACACCCACAAAACTAAAACCTAAACAACAATAAAAACTACTCCTACATTATAAATGCATAGCCAGCACGATATCACACTCACAACTCACCACACTCTAAAATTAGCAATGAAGCAACCACACAACCAAAACCAATATTAAAAAACATCACTTATTTCCATCCTCTATTATAATAAACAGCCATATAACAGTCAGAGTCAGAAAACCGCGTTAAACTATAACTATCGTTCCTATTTTAAATAGCAACCAGATTTTAAATAAAGCTCCAAGTTTCCGTGAATCTCCATATACAGAAAAATTTACAGGTTTCGTATTTTGTCGTTTCTAAAATTGAATATTTCTTATTATTTGTCGAAAAACAAATTTTCTGGGATCGCAGTTCCCACTAACAGAACATTTTTAAGCATTCTTGTACAGTCTGACACACTGTTTGTATTTGTATTTGTATTTGCAGGCTTTTCCCAGGTTATATAAAAATACAGATAAATTTCAGTTGTCGTGATTATAAAAAATTAATAGTTTTAGACACAGACAGTCCTCGGGAACTGGACTTTATTATTTTATTGTTAAACGGGTTTGTCCTGTTGCAAGTTGCAGAAAAAAGTCCGTCGTCTACCTAACTCTAAATTCCCGTCTAAATACGTCCTCCCAAATTTGTTCCCGTTTGTCATCTTACGCATTGACTTTGATGAAAGTCAAGATTTGGAAAGCGATTGGCTACCAATTCTTTTTGTTGTCGAAATGCGCCTGCTCTACCGTCCACGTCATATCACGGGAATTGGAAACAATTTGCGTCATTTGACCGACTTTAGGCTCTGAATTGCCTTTACCTGTCGCATCGTAAATAGTAAACTGGAAGTTTGCATGTTGTGTTGATGCATAAGATGGGTAAAAGTATTTGGCCTTGTTTTTTATTTTATTTTATTTTGTAAGAGATGAGGTGTGAAATTGTTATGGATTGTTTGAATATTGTATTAAGAGTATAGTTGAGTATTGTGGTTTTTAAGATGTGGTTTATTGTATTGTGGATGATTTAAAAAATGAAATAAGAGTTGTAGACAAGGGGACAAACCTTCAAGTGAATAGTTTTAATGATGGTAATAAAGATTTGATCTAGTAAATGTATGTTGTATATTTACATAAACACGAGTTCGATATGGCTATGTAGTAGTTCCTGGTTTTTATTTATTTATTTTATTTTGGAAGAGAAAAGGTGTGAAATTGTTATTAAATATTTGAATATTGTATTAGACGATGCTACATAGAGCGATTTTTGAAGTGTGATTTATTGTAGGTGGAGAATTTAAAAAATGAAATAAAAGTTGTAGAGAGTGGGGGAAAAACTTTGCAAGTGAGTAGTACTACCCTAACTAAGAGATTTGACCTAGTAAACTGCATTTTGCATTTCTACAAATAGATGAGTTTGATATGGCTAAGTATTAGCCCTCAGCTTTTTATTTATTTATTTATTTAAGAAGAGATGAGGTACATGAAACAGTTGTCAATTGTTTGAATAGTGTATTAGATGACGTTTGAGTATAATGGTTTTTAAAGATGTGATTTATTGTATGGTGGATGATTTAAAAAATGAAATAAAAGTTTTGGAGAAGGGAAACCATGGCTTGCAATTGAATAGTACTATCCTAGCTAAGAGGTTTGACCTATAAAATAGTAAACAATGCACGTGGGATGCTTACATTTAAGGAGCTTGAATTTAGGGATAATAATAGGTATGCAAATTATGATGAATTGTGAAGTGAGTTGTCTCATACATATTTGGAAGGTGAGGAAATTTAAGAAACTTTAGAACCGTGAACAAATATTGTCAATATTTTTTCAATTTTTAAAAGATGTTACGGGAGCTATTATATTGACATAAAACTTCACAAGATGTATGGAAACTATTTTAGGTAAGTACATTATTAAAATCTACATAATTGTTTGGAAAATAAAAAATAAAGGTTGCGGTCCTTTGTATAGAATGGTATTTGTAAACTTGAATTATTCAAAATGAAGAGGTTGGTAGAGCATAAACTGGAAATAAAATAAAATAAGATCATATTCATTGATTGGCTAATTTGTGCATCAAAAGAAGTCAATATTTTCATAATATTGATTCAATTTGAACAAATGGGGTATATTAAAAGTATAACAAATTTCAAGATTAAAGTAGAGATCCATACAACCCACTACATAAAAGGACAAAATTGATATCCACCACTTATTGGTCTCCATTATGTGCAATTGGTTGGTGTAGACAACTCAATACAGTCTCTTAATGAGGTAACTAATCCCCAATTAGGCTATCTTTTATTCTAAGGGAGGATCATGCAATTATCAACCAAGGATGTATATACTTGGATGACACTAGTACTATATGTGTAGTGGAGGGTCCCTTACCTTGTAGAAAATTCATTAAAAAAAATTATTCTAAAGAAACATTTAAACAAACAACAATAGTTCTAACACTAGTCTAAGCTATGTAGTAATGGTTGTGACTGAAATAACATAGCAGTGGTTACATGTATTAGACCAGTGAATTAACAAACAACCTAACCATGAATGAAAGGTGTTAGGATTAGGTAATACTAAGAGGGGGGTGAATCAGTATTACAACACATTAAACTTGAACCTTGATTAATTTCCAACTTAACCAAATAAATACCGAAATAAAAAGAACATAAACACACAACACATTACTCATAACACCATGAATTGTTGTCGAGGAAACCCTGGCCAAGGGAACCCCCGGTGGGGATGGTACCTAAAAATATGCACTAAAAGTATCATGTCCCTGTTAGGAGACCTAGCCCTGTTAGGAGATGAATATTACATTACTAAATTTCCCTGTTAGGGGAATACAAAACCTTGTTAAAGGTATACTGAGCACACTACTCATACAATCAGAAATATTATTCTGTTACAATGTTTTTCTCAAGAATGAACAAACAAGCATCTCCTATGCTTAGGTAGTTCCAGTTGTAGCTCACATCACTATCTTTCTGATTTTGATATTACAATGCATCCATGCATCACATCCATATAATCTCTCATCCATACATATTCTCACTTCTTTTCGCTTCTCAAAAGCTCTCCACACACACACACCCACACACACACACATATATCTTATTTTATTTCCTAGTCGGCTTCCAATTACATCAAAAAATAGAATTAATACTTATACAAAAAGTAATTACTATGTCGACGATTATACACTATCAAAACATAGGTAATCCACAATCCAAATCCAACCTAGCACATTTGGACTTTGCATTATACTCCCTCAATCATCATGACTGTTCATCTGCCCTGTATCATTGTTACTTTATCTTCACATATCTTCAACTGTCTGTATGTTAGTGTGATCTACACCAAAACTAAAGAGACCTTAGAAAAAGTTCATACACATCCCAAAATAGCTTCCTCTAAGCTCGCATGTCTCCATTCATCATATACTATCTTCGTTGATCAAAATAGTACTTCCATACTCTGTAAATCTATTTTCTATACGAAGTCATTTTGCAATCCCAAACTCTAAAACTGTGGTCTATTCCAAGCGACCATCCATACCAGATGTGTTGCCATAAATGACAACCCTCAAGAGTTCCATAACACTCCTGAATGAATCACATGCCAACAATCTCTCCCTTTGGCATTGATGGCAACACTTAGTGAAAAATGACTAAGTGTCAATATCAAAAAGATATACAGAATATATTTTCTTCTTTTTTCTTCTCCATACATATGTGTCTACTCTATACACTTTTCTTCTCTTCTCCCCCTTTGACATCAATGGAAAAGGTATACCAAAATGTATAATGCATAACAAAATTGTGTCATTGCTTACCAAAAAGTTATATCGTCTTTAGTACTTCTTGGAATGATCTCTCCAAGATCTTCACTTCCTCTGACCAAGTCTTTGCCAGTATCTAACTCACATGAATTATCCCATTCGGTGCAAATGAAGATGTCTCTGCTGCCTTTAGCTCAGTAGGCATATGTTCTGTAAGGGACTGCGTTGTCTTCTCCATGTAAGAAAGATGTGTCTCCAGAATTGATAGCTTAGGAGTGATTAAAATCTTCAGGATACTAAGTCTTCCCACAACTCTCCCTTTCTATGTATCCAATACACTCAACTTGTACAATATCCTTGATGGCAAGTTGACTTCCTGAGGATGCATGACTCATTTTTGTGTTTTCATCATGGCAACAAAGTCATGTTTAGTTTCGGTCATGAAAGACAAAATGACTAAGTATGAAAATAGGGCAGACAAAGATACTCAGCGATCAGCACATCAGTGCACGTGCGAGAGATCAAGTCAACATATGCGCGTTCAGATATAAGTTGTATGACATGTGTACATGCTACATCCAGACATGCATAGTATGGAACAATAGTATGACAAAGTTATAGGCAGATCAGTAGACCCGTAGTCCAGAAGACAGAGCATGGAAGCCAACTACTGTTCTGATCAACGTGAATTATTTTGAAATATAATGGCTAAGCGCCTTTTGTTATATGTTGTAATGATGTAATTATCATTGTAGTAAACACGCTTGAGACAACTTGTTTGGAAGCGTTGTATATTTTGTTTTAGGGCCGACTAGTGTTTTGTTTTGGGTCGCACCTATTCGGATATGAACATATAAGTATGTAATATAAAGTAATGTTACAAGTTTCGATTATGAAGTAAGAGAAAGATACAGAGGGACAGCATAATGAAGTCAGTATATGATATAGCTCTTTAAGAGAGTAAGAGCATTCGTGCATACACGGAACTGATCAGACAATAGTTTCATCACAACACTTCATTTTGATATAGTGCATATCATCTTTCAGGAGGTTGTAGCCTTCATCTTATTGGGCAGTGAGCCATATACCTTTAACAAGGTTTTGTAAAAGACTCCTAATAGGGTCAGACCTTTAACCAGGTCATTGCACTCATATTGTAAAGACTGCTTCTAACAGGGCAAAGGAACTCTCACAGGTTCATTATACTTAGTACAATATTTGTGGGTACTAATTCCCACCAGGGTTTTTCTCTGATCAAGGTTTCCCCGTAATCATATCATGTGTTATGAGTTCTTATGTTAAGCTTCATTCTATGTATGTTTGATTTATGTTTAAGTTGTTGAAAAGTAATTAATACACAAACACTGATTCACCC
>MU226991.1:584205-607943 GCA_018584345.1 Thuja plicata
GGTGAATTTACTGGTGATAGTACTAGTACTCAAAGAGTTGGTTTGAGTGCTTCTTTAGAGGACGAGGAGGCGATCAAGGAGGAGGCTTCACCGTTAGTTTGTAGATTACATCGGTGTACTGGTGTTGTTTTTGCTCCAAGGGTGGAGGATAGGGCTTTTGTAGAGGATTTAGATATGGAGATAGGGGACATAGATATGGAGACCTTGGATGAGCAGAGTGCAGGGATGCTTTCATCTACTGGTAGCGGCAGCACTGGTAGCAGTACGAGGGAGAGTTCAGAGAGTGATGATGACTCTTCAGTGGTGAGGGGGAGGCGAGATGAGGGATTGTGGGACATGGCTGAGGAGGGAGATATGCATGTGGCCATGGGAGGTATGGAGGTGGATCCCTCTGAATTGGAGAAAATTACCTAGCAGGTATAGATTTACAAGCCAGACTTGCTTCTACTAATGCCTATGCTACAACTTTGGAGGCTAGGGTTACAATGGTCGAGGCTACAGAGCGACAGGCTTGAGCTAAGGTTCGATCATTTATTGATAGTGTTCAGGATGCATCCCACTGAGATGTTTTGGACAGGTACTATAGATATGGGTGTGATGCTCAGAGAGAGATTGAGTACTGGCGATGACATTATGAGGGTGCAGTTCTAGCTGAGCCGAGAGTACCTCATTAAAGAACCTCTTAGAGATCTAGCAAGGTGCATAGATCATAGAGTAGTGGTGTGGGAGCTCCTGGTTCATCACAGAGATCGGCTACTGATATGCCACCCCCCGTCCACCTAGCAGCGAGGGTGGGGGTAGCACCTGCTGATTGTGTACCTTTTGACTTTTGCACCTTGTACCATTTTTGTAGTGATGTGCATTTGATATACTCTGAGTCTTATCCCTTTGTTTCCTGACACACTGATATTTATTGATATATGTTGATTATCTTCCTTTGTTCATACTTGTGACCGTTCATTATACAAATATTTTGATTTATATGAGATGCAACTAGTGTTTTGATATGATGTGCATTGGTTTACTTGCTATATGTATGATTCTACATGATTTGGTTTAAGTGATGAAAATGTATATGCAACATGATTCCTATTATCTAGACTCTCTTGGAATTATTGGAAGGATGTACTAAGAGGGGAGGGGTGAATCAGTACCTCTAAAACTTTTTATGTGATTTGCCCATTAACCTTTGTGTCATTAGATTTGTATATACCTATATATATGTTCATCTTTGATTATGTATGTGTAATCATAATATAAGTTATTTACATGTATAAACATTCATGAAAACAAATAACACATAACACATGATATGATATGATATGATATGATATCACAGAAAACTCCTATTAGGAAGTAAAAACTGCGGTGGAATGTCTACCCACAAAACTTCACTATCTGTAGATAAGAAGGGAGCCGGTAAAGGCTTACAATTGATTAATTCTGATGATCTACCCTGTTACGAGTATTAGAGTAGAGACCTGTTAGGATCTACTTAATTTGAAGCTTTAGCAACACCGTTAGGTGTGCACTATGTTAAGAGATTTATCAAAGAACTGTTAAGTCCACCTTCTACAAAAGGATTTATGTTGTGATGCACTTGTTAGAATGAAACTACAATATAAATGTTGATCTGATAGTGAATGTAATCTCTAATTGCTGATAATAGATCCTATATAGCTTACAATATATGTATGTAATCACCTTGAGTGATTGAGTAATACATTTTTCTGCTCGTCGGTAACCTTCCTGTGTTCTTGATAATTGTTGTGATCTATTTCTGAACTTTGCATGAATTCTCTTCTTCTTCTTAGATGCTCTCCATAGCTACTATCATATTCAAATGATTACAAGTCTCTCTTATTACAAATGATGGAACATCTATTTATACTAGTTTCTAGCTCTATTCTTTATTCACGCTTCTCAAATTAACTCTAGATCCAAGGTTTACAACTTGACCTTGATCTTTAGTTAGATATGTTTTAGATCCGTTAGGATGCTTTAAAACATTTACAATATGCTTGCTTGAACCTCAAGTTAAGATTTAAAACAAATAAAAACTCTATAAATAGAATTACATTGCTTTATCTAACATGTAAAATCAGATCCACTTTTTGCGGGTTCTTTAACTGACTGTCGGTTCTGGTGGTCGGACTGCTCTGTCAGTCTGTCGATTTTCTTCTTTGTTGGTGTTTATTACTTGAAATATTCATCGAGTATTCCTTTTCTGCTCTGTTGATGATGTTCTTAAAACTGTATCATCGGTTATGCTTGTCGTCGGTAATTTCTATACTTAGCATTTTCACGTTAGACATTTTGTCCTGTCGGGTATGGTTGCTGTCCACCGGTTATGCTTACTGTTTGCCAGTTATGCTTATACCGATGACCTTTATCATGTTTTTCCCTTTAAGTATACTAATGGAAAAACTGAATGTCATCAATCTCCCCCTTTGACATTAGTATCAAAAACTGATATGTGCAACATACTTGATGCATTAGTATGTACACATGTGTATACTTCTTCCTTATTCATGAAATGACTCCCCTATGCATATGCCGGTAAGTGTAATTTTATGTACATGTCTATCTTAGCTGTACATACATTATACATATCCTCATATAGTATTTTGTACATATGTATACATTCCTCCTTTTTCTTGCTAAAGTATATTGTACATATGTATACATTCCTCCTTTTTTGATAATGAGGGAAAAGGTACTTACATCTTTTCAAAAATGTGAGAGTGTAAGGATTTGATTTCCTCCATCATTTTCTCCCATTTCTCCTTTAAATTCCCAAGAGCCAAATTCTCAAGTGATATCCTCACATGCATGTCATATATGTTGTCTACCACAGACATCTCTGGTGTCGTAATTAGATTTTTTGCATCTGTAATATGTTGTTGTAGAGTGGTGATGTTTGGCAAAATTTGAGCATGATGCCTTGTAACCTCATTTCTAAATCGAGTCTATGCATCCCATATTTCTTGTCTCAATCTATTTACCTCTGTTATCTTTTCATGATCCAACTTTATAGTGTTTGCATCAGAGGTTAAACTTAGTGCACTAGCTATTATATCTGAATCTAATTGTGACAGATTTTCACTATTTTCTTTAGTGAAATTTTCTAATGTGCATAATTTTTGAACTAAGGTAGTACAACTTCAGCAATCATAAGTTCTAATTCACTTGCTAGTTCAGATAGCTTTACCTTGTTCTCTGCCACTTCTTGGCTGATCTTATCAATTAGTTTGTGTTGATACTTCATCTCTGCATGTTCTTCCATTGCCTTCTCTTCCTCTACATTCTGATTTGTGATGGTGTCAGTAAGAACTGCTATTTGTTCCATGACTGATGTGTTATCTTCAATTTTGACATCTGGAACAAGTTGATGTAGAATATCTCTTTCCTGTTCAAGTGCTTGGGCTTCCCTATGGGCCTTTCTTGTTTTCTCTTGAATTGCCTTTCTTTGACACATCACTCCAAAATTTTGAAGTGTTTCAGTATCTAAAGTAGATACATCCCACTTGGGTATTTCTATTACCTCATCAAGTGTGACAGCCAAGATATCTTTCTTCAATGCCTTTCTCTTTTTCTTCTTTGGCTAGGTGGCAGATTGGTGTACTACCATTTGTAAACCTTGAGATTGGATTGATTTGGTGGGTGAGGGTTGAGAAGATGAAGCATCTTGTTGTTTCTGTTCTGAGTCCACTGGCTAGTTTTGTGAAGACATCTCCTCATTTTCCTTGGGTGTATCAACAAATTTATCTTCTTTTTCTTTCATGCTTTCATCCTATTTGAATTTTTCACTCTTTTCTTTCTCTTCATCCTTTCTCAATGTTTCATCTATCTTGTTATCTGCGCCTTTGTCTTTTTCAGTAGACACTTCTTACTGACTATCGGTTGCATCTTTCATTGCTGTATCTGTATCCTTTTGAGTATTTGATGCATCTTTATTTTCATCATTACCCATGTCCTTGGGTATATCATCATCTTTCTTAGATGATTTCTCCTAACTTGATTCGATATCAATAGCATCCATTAATATATTCATATTTGTTAGTGTATTGACTTCTGTAGTGTTAATAGTTGAATCCTGTCCATTAGTATTGCCCTGTGCAACATTGATATCTTCATCTTTTTGCACTTCTTCTGCAGGGTCTTTTCCTATAATATCATTGACAATGTTATCTAATCATGATTCATCATTGATATCATCAGTTATGTTACCTTTTATTGTCAAATCTTCTTTGGTAACTTCTTCTCTGCTCAAGTCAATATGAATTGGACTTGGTGGATTTTGACTATCCTCACTTTGAGTGTTGTGAAGAGTAGTGTTTGGACATACATCATCTACAATGTCAGTATATTTGGGGCCTATTGGATCACTCTCTTCACTATCCAATTCCACAAATGAGTCATCTTGTACATCTTTAATGATGAATTGTTCTTTCTTCGGGCTAGCTTCCTTAGTGGGCTTATTGAGTATCTTGCACCACTTCTTAATGCTATTTTCATCAAGATCAATTATCTTCCCCTTGAGAAATTCATATGCTCTCATTTTTGGTGAGAATTCTTTTTCATACTTCTTCATCATCTCACTAATTTCTTCCTTATTTGTATCAGGAGGCATAAGAGTTACAAGTATTCTTTCTCTTATTTCCTTTTCATGATGTAGTGCAAAAGTCCATCTGGCTGAAAATCTCTTTGATAGTTCTTTGGGAATGTCATATTCTGAGAATTCCAGTGGAACATAATGATGTTTGCACATTTTTGCAATTATTGCATCTTCAATCTTATTTTGATCCTCTGTACTGAATATTAACCATTTCCTAATGTTAGGATCATAAATAGACCGTGATTCTGAAATATTCTTGCATATTTTATCAATTTTTGTAGGGACCAAAGGTTCTTTTTCCTTTTGTATCTCTACATCACAATCATCCATAGCTAAGTCTTCTAGATCTTCTTGAGTTCTAGTCATCTTCCTCTTTTTGGTCTGCTTTTCTTTTGGAGGAGCTAGTTTTCTCTTGTATATCCTCACTCTTCCTTTCTGTAATGGTGAAGGAGTTGACTCTTTTGCAGTCTGGCTTCTTGTTCTTGAAGCGGCTGTTGTTCTTGCTCTTTTGGGTGTAGGAGGGGGTGGAGAATCTAACTGTGTACCCTCTGAGTCATTCTTTTCTGTTTCTTCACTGATAGGTGACTGTCCTTCAGTTTGTTCCTCCTTACCCTCTGTTTCCTCTTCACTTTCTTCTGTAACTGCAAATTTCTTGGTTATGTTTTTAACCATCTTGTCCTTTTTGTTTACAATCTTCTTGACAACAAGATTTGTCTTGATCTTTTGTTTGGCTTCCTCATAGGTTCCAAATCTTGCTTGCTTTTTGTCAATTGGTTCATTCAATAGTGCCTTGATGCACTCATTGGCTTGTCCTGATTTGATCTCATACTCTAAATGTGAAAGCCAGGACTTCCTAGGTACTACTGCTTGGATATACATGAAATTAGTATCTACCATAAAAAATATGTCCTGTTTGTGTTTTTCTATCAAAATTTTAGGTATCCTTGTTCTAGCTTGCAATATTTTCTTAATTCTTTTGAAATAATCATTCATTATATCATCAAAGTCTATTCCTAGTGACTCTATATGCTCACATATCTGTATGGTTACAGGTCTTCTTGTATCCCATACCACTTTGCCTATGGAAGGAAAGTATTCTTCAAAGTAAAAGAATATGCACATAATGAGGGAACCAAACTTACAAGTGTTTTCTCTTGAAGATCTTATGGTGTTCATGTTCTCCTCAAGTTGATTCAACAGGATCTCTGCAAGATCCATCATTTTTCCTTTTTTGATGATTTTGAATGCTATGCTCATAACAGTGCTTGATATGCTATTTATTTTTCTTTCCTGGAAGATTTTTTACCCTACCACACATGCACCAAACATAAGTTCTGTGTTGGTGATAGTGTTGACCTTGAGAGCTCTTTTGTCTGATTTTGCACCAGTCAGCTTTTCTACTTCCTTCAGAGATGGGTGCTTGTGAGCTTGCAGTTTGTCGGTTATAAGATATCTAGTAACTACATGAATAACATCCTTTGTTATTCATTTTGGCTTATTAAGCCATAAAGTCTAGTTATGCATTCTACTGAGAACTATCTTTATCCATTCTATTTTGAAAACTTTGGGAAAGTGTAATGCATTCGTGAGTCCTTTCACTTCCAGATGCTTGTGACCTTCTTTTAGGTTTCCAGCTTCATCACATAGTTCCCTGTAGGCATTATCTAGGTCTAGATCTCCCAATTCTGAGATCTTCTAGTGTATATAGGACCTTACATCTTCTACCAGTAAAACCCTAGGTGAGATTCTAGAGAATGCTTCAGAATCATCAGGTTGTGATGCGATTTCTGGGCGCAGCTTGCATTTTGGTTCAACACAAGTGTCTCTACTGACAAGTTTGATCATTTTCTTCTTATCTTCCTTCAACTTTCTGACTCTTGAAGTAGATACCATTTTGTTTCCAAAATTTAGTGTTTTTCATAATTTAAACAGTGCAGTCGGTGAATGCAGGTACTTACTAAATCTCTGTGATTGCCCGTGAATCCTCTGAGTGGTGTTAGAGTCTTGCTGGAGTCGCTCTTCAATTTTTCTCTTCAATCACTCTACTGGGCTCTTTTGGTTGCTCAAAAATCATGGGTGCAAAATAAGTTCAGCCGTCGGTCTTTTATAACTTTTGTGCCCTAAGTTGTCATTAATGCTTACCAACTCATCCGTATACAAAGACAGAGTTCATCGGTTGAGGCATAAATAACATCTTTGGTGTAGGCGTAAAGTGTCAGGTTTTCCAACAACTTTGATGACTTCACCGATGATTGTCGGTAAAGTGGCGAAGACAACTTTCGTCGGCTCAAGGATCACCGATGTTCATCGGTTTACACTTAGCCACTTGGCTTTTGTATAATGACCAATACATTCTGGTAAGTAGTGTTAACTTTTTCTGTGTGTGTTCACCGATGCATATTTGTACCCAATAACCGATGGTTATTTTTTAATAACATTTAAAAGTGATAATATAGTGCATCTTTAATAATGATGATTTGTCTATATGATCAATATGTAGATGGAACCGATGCATAATATAACTTTTTGTAATGTAGTTCCATACTTACTTGTGCAATTTATTTGGAAATGGTGATGCCACCAGATCCATTAGATGGGGCATCATCATTTGCATTGCTTGTTCCAGCACCTTTAGTGTTTGTGGCTTTTCCCACATCTTGTTTCTCATCTTCTTGATGTAATTAATGTTATTTCCATTGGGATAAGTATTTTTTTCTATCAGTCAGTCTTTGCAATCTTTTATCACATGTCCAACCTTATGACAATGTAAACATGCCATTCCAGGATTGAACCATCCTCTTGGTCTTCTAGTCCATTTTCTCATACAGTTAGCAGATATATGACCATACCTTCCACATGATGTGCAATTTACCCATGTGTTATAGTCCCAAACATTTGAGTTACTTTTTCTTGTTAGTTTGTAGCCATTATCAGGTTCTTCTGGTCTCCATGCCTTCTTATTCTTTTTTCCAGAATTCCTGATATGTATGTCCATTCATTTTACAAGTAGGACAGTACTTGTCCATATAGGTTTCCTTCTTTGGATTTGTCACCTTGGATCTGCATTCATATGCCTTGTGTCCTTGCTTGTGACATTTATAACAATTACCAATGAAAGTAGATTGTGATTGAGGAATACCTTACATTTTGTTTCTACAAACATTTGAGGTGTGGTCAGGTTTTCCACAATGATTGCATGATAGAATCTTGGTTCTTGGAGTTGCATATACATTCTTTTGATTTGATTGATTAGATGACTCTCCATTGTCGGTGTAACCTATTCCTATGTATTTGTTGACTCTTCTTTGACCGTCAAGGAAATCATCCATTCTTTTTTTGTTATCTTCAACTTTCTTGATCAATTCATTGCACTGATTTTGAATTTTGAATTCATGCTTTAGTTTCTCATTTTCTTCCCTTAGCTCACCAATGATCTATATTTTTTTATTCTTTCAATGAGTTTAGTATTTGATCTATTTTCTTCTTGACTCATAAGAATAATCTGGTTGGTAATCTCATGGTGATGCTCAGTAAGTCTTTGAATGTCTGATTCTTTTTCTTGTAGCTTTTTTGTTATTTTTCTCCTATCATCAATAGCCAATGTTCTCTCTGATTCAGCTTTTCTTGAATCATTCATGACATTAATCATTTTTACCATATGAGTTTCTTGACCGATTTGCAGCATTTTGATTTGCTCCGTCAGATGTAGATTGACTTCTTGTAGACTTGTGATCTCTTCTACTGATGTGTCTGAAGCTTTGCTCATTGATGATTCAGCATTGTTGAAGTAATCTAGGATCTCCTCTTCTTGATAATATTTTTCATTAAGCCTAGTTTCCATGATCTTTCTTTCATCAAGTAACTTTCTCATGCTTACTCTCGCCTCTTTATACTACTCATAGTAAATCTGAATTTGCAATTGCTCGTTCTCAATAGTCTCATCTAGTCAATACTTTTCCATTGTGTCGATCTTTTATCTTAAGTCTTTAAGCTTTTCAAGAAAGAGACTTAGCTCTGATACCAATTGTTGGAATTATAGGAATGATGTATTGAGAGGGGAGGGGTGAATCAGTACCTCTAAATTTTTTTATGTGATTGGCCCATTAACCTTTGTGTCATCAGATTTGTATATACCTATCTATCTGTTCATCTTTGATTATGTATGTGTAATTATAATATAATTTTTTTACATGTATAAACATTCAAGAAACATTAATGAAAACAAATAACACATAACACATGATATGATATCACAGAAAACTCCTGTTAGGAATTAAAAACTGTGATGGGGATGTCTACCCACAAAAATTCACTATCTACAGATAAGAAGGGAGCCGGTAAAGGCCTACAATTGATAACTTCTAATGATCTACCCTATTAGGATCTACTTCATTTGAAGCTTTAGCAACACCGTTAGGTGTGTACTTTGTTAAGAGATTTATCAAAGAACTGTTAAGTCCACCTTCTACAAAAGGATTTCTGTTGTGATGCACTTGTTAGAATGAAACTACAATATAAATGTTGATCTAATAGTGAATGCAATCTCTAATTGTTGATAGCAGATCCTGTATAGCTTACAATGTATGTATGTAATCACCTTGAGTGATTGAATAATACCTTGTCTCTGCTCATTGGTAGCCTTCTTGTGTTCTTGATAACTGCTGTGATATGTTTCTAAAATTTGCATGAATTCTCTTCTTCTTCTTAGATGCTCTCCATAGCTACTATCATATTCAAATGATTACAAGTCTCTCTTATTAAAAATGATGAAACATCTATTTATACTAGTTTTTGGCTCTATTCTTGATTCACACATTTCAAATTAACTCTAGATCCAAGGTTTACAACTTGACCTTGATCTTTAGTTAGATATGTTTTAGATCCATAAGGATGCTTTAAAACATTTACAATATGCTTGCTTGACCCTCAAGTTAAGATTTAAAACAAATAAAAACTCTATAAATAGAATTACATTGCTTTATCTGACATGTAAAATCAGATCCACTTTTTACGTGTCCTTTAATTGAATGTTGGTTCTGATGGTCGGGCTACTCTATCAGTCTGTTAGTTTTCTTCTCCATTGGTGTTCCTTACTTGAACTGTTTGTCGGGTATTCCTTTTCTACTCTATCGGCGATGTTCTTAAAATTGTATCATCAGTTATTCTTATCGTCGGTAATTTATATACTTAGCATTTTTACGTTAGACATTTTGTCCTGTCGGGTATGCTTGTTGTCTGCCAGTTATGCTTACTATTCGTTGGTTATGCTTATACCAATGACCTTTATCATGTTTTTTCCTTTAAGTATACTAATGGAAAAACTTAATGTCATCAGACTCATAGATGGATGATTTTCTTTTCCTATGATACTGACATGTTATGCAGGATGGTGGAAATGTAATGCATGTTAATATGAGATGTTATGGATGCATGTGATTTTATGATTTATCATGTATGCAACTACTATGTTTTTTCACTTTTTCTGATGCACTTTGAATGGAATGAATGTAATCTATTATGCACAATATATATGAGTAATGCATGCATTAATTAGAAAGAAGTTAGTTTGGATAGATGTTCTCTGGGATTGATCCAATAGATATGGAATGAAAGAAAGGATCGTTTCTTTTTTGATAGATATGAGTTGATAGAAAGGATGAGTGTCCCAAGTCGCTACCCATGTTTCTAATATTTTTCATCATTGCATCTTTTTTTTTTTTTTTCAAAATTCCGAAGAGCGTCCAATGCATCCAGATCACATACCACCTAGATATTTCCATGACCTCTTGATAAGCGGAAGGAGTAGAGAGATTTAGTAAAAATAGAACTTAGTGCACCCAAATATTGACCATCTAGATTCAGTTATGTTCCCTGTTTGAAAAGAAAGAGAGCTAAAAGAACCCAGATATTGACCATCTAGATACCGCTTTGTCCTCTGAATAAATTGAAAAAAAGGAAACCAAGATAGAACTCCTATGCACCCAGAGTCCATCTAGATAACATCGCAAGCTCTTGATTGCAAAATAGAATAAAAGACCATAGAAACCAAGATAGAACTCCAACGCACTCAGAGTCCATCTGAATAGCGCCGCGAGCTCTTAATTCTATAAACCAAAAAAAAAAGAGAAGAAATGTCCAGTTCTTTCCTAGGTTTAAGCTTAGATTGTGGAACTACGCAACTGCCAGATAAGTGACAGAGCCTACCTCATTTATCCTAAATCATCATGGCCCTGGGGTCAAAGTGAACATTCAACATACAACAATCAAAGAAAATAGGTCATGATCTATCATAGCTACTCTCCTCACATGGTGGATCATAGAGTAGTGTAAGAACATAACCGCAAAAAATAGACTAACATCAGACCGATAGACTAACCTAGTCAACATTTTTGGATGGTACCCTGATTTAGTTGGATTCTCTTGATTGGCTCGACCCTTTTGATAGGCTTGATTGGCTTGATTGCTTGAGTGTGTCTGGTTTCAGTAATAGATGACTCATATAAGACTGACCTGTCTAATTTGAGCATATCCACCACTGTATAAGATGATTGATATGATTGATTATGATCATTTTGGCAGCTGATCAAGCTGTGTCAAATGGGCCCGATGTTGATTTGCAAAGCTCATGATTGTGACAATGGATAGATTGGCTTGGTCGCCAGTTGCTTGCTGATAGATTTGATAGATTGATAAAGTTGTATTAGATGGGCCAAATGATGATTCACAAAGCTCATGAATGTGACATTGATTGACTGGGCATGATCGCCCTTTGCTTTCTTGATAACCAAGTTGGCTTTATTGCTTGGGATTTTGCAATTTTTTTATTATTTTCGATGAAGATTGATTTTCTCAGGATTTTTGATCCTTTTAGGATTTTTGATGAGTTTTTTGATTTTTTGGATTTTTTAATTAGGACATTTAGAATCACCCCCTAGTCTGGTGGACCAATATTAACCATGGATAATGCTTGTTGCTTAGAGGGTAATGTGCTTCTGGATATAGCTTGGGTAGCCAGTCTTGCATTTGGCATGTGCGCAGGCTTTTGATCTTGGAGTTCATTGATGGTGAAACTGGATTTGAACACTCGACGCCTATTTGCCAAGTTTTCACCAAGGTACCTACTCAATAGCGCTTGTTTTCTAGGTTTTTACTGATAGAGCAATTTTGTTTCTCTTTACTTTTTTTTCTTTTTTGATTTGATTTTTTTGTTGTCGCCAAGGCGCCTGATTGCCAGGTTTTCACCAAGGTAAAATTTTGTATTTTTTTATTTTGTTGGTATTTTCTGAATATGTAGATAGGTTCCTTAACCATTGAGAGACCTCAAGGGTAAAACCTCTTGAGGTGCATGTTTTTGATGTGTCCGAGGAGCTGATTTCCTTCTGATGTCACCAGTATGAATGCCCCACTCTAGGTAGAGCTGATAATGACATATGGTCCTAGCCAGTTAGGCTCGAACTTTCCTGGTTTCACTCTTTCTACTTGGTTCTTTTGATTTTCCATGAGGACAAGGTCTCCTACCTCAAATTTTTTCAGTTTCACCTTCTTGTGATAGTTTATTCTAAGGTGATTCTGATAGCCTTGTAAGTGGTCGAAGGCATGCTATCTTATTTCATCTAGTAACTCTAGTTCACTGAGCCTTGCTACTCTGTAGTCTTCATCTGGAAATAGGTTCTTTAATGATATCCTCAGGGATGTCATTTCCACTTCAAGGGGTAGGACCTCCTCTGATTCCATAGACTAGGGAGAAAGGAGTGGCTCCTGTAGGTGTTCTCACACTAGTTTTGTATGCCCATAATGTGGGACTAACTTGTAAATGCCAGTCTCGCCCTGATTTGTTCACTATTTTCTTTAAGATTTTCAAAATTGTTTTTTTTGTAGCTTCGGCTTGGTTGTTCCCTTGAGGATAATAAAATGAAGATAACCCTTGTTTGATATGGAACTGCTCACATAGCTCTTCAACATCCTTGTTTTGGAAAGGTGTACCATGATCTGTCAGGATGGTTTGAAGGATTTCATATCGACAGATGATGTGGTTAAGTGTGAACATTGATATCTGCTTTCCAGTTATGTAAGTGAGGGGAATTGCTTCAACCCACTTAGTGAAGTACTCTATTTCTACTATGATGTATTTGTGTCCATTTGCTGAAGAAGGTGTAATTTTGCCCACTAGGTCAAATCCCCACATAGAAAATGGCAGTGGTGATGTGATACAATTTAGTTCTTGAACTGGTGCATAGATGAGGTCTCCATGAATCTGACATTTTCTACACCTTTGTACATGTTTGTGTGCATCTATCTCTATTGTGGGCCAGTAGTATCCCATGCAGATGATCTTCTTAGCTAAGTTGTTCCCACCTCCGTGGCTTCCACAAATTCCTTCATGTACCTCATACAGAGCTTTCTGGGATTCCGTGGAAGTGAGACATCATAGTATCATTCCGTCTAGACTTCATCTATATAAATTAGTTGAGAGGATGGTATACCTAGAGGCTTGGTGGATGAGGGACTTTCTATGGTTTCTAGACAGGTTGGGAGGTAAGACACTAATTTGGAGGTAGTTGTATAAATCTTGGTACCATGGGTTTTCAGGATCTTGGTACCATGGGTTTTCAGGACCAACAAGGACACATGTTGATTCTATGATGGATGCTTGATGTGACAGCACCAAGAGTTGTTCTACGAGAAACTGGAATCGTGTTTTGTTACCTGGTATATCAATCAGTGATGCTAAGGTAGCCATCGCATCTGCAGCTTTGTTTTGAGCTCATGGTACTTGCTCGAAGAAGATGTAATGGAACTTGGTGTGCAATATTTCCATCTATGCTCAGTA
The DNA here is from genome assembly GCA_018584345.1 of Thuja plicata. Classification (NCBI taxonomy): domain Eukaryota; kingdom Viridiplantae; phylum Streptophyta; class Pinopsida; order Cupressales; family Cupressaceae; genus Thuja; species Thuja plicata. The sequence continues at coordinate 597,654 of MU226991.1, forward strand.
TGGTATTAGTTTCTCATCTTTAGTCATATAATCATTGTTGACTTGACTTATAACCAACTATGAATCTCTGAAGACTTTAAGGTTCTTGATTCTCCATTGAATTGCTATCTTTAAACCGATGACCAGTGCTTCATATTCTGCTATGTTTTTTGTGCATGGGAAGTTGAGTATGAAATATTTTGGAATTGTATCATTATTTGGAGTGATAAGTACTATTCCTACCCCCGCACCATGGTTTGTGCATGATCCATCAAAATATAGTTGCCATACCTCGATTGCTGGTTGTAGTGTCACAATGGATTCATTTGGAAAGTCAAAAATGATAGGTTGATGATCCTGTAGAGGTGCCTCTGCTAATTGGTCTGCAATCACTTTCCCTTTGATGGCTTTTCTGTCTATGTTCTCAATGTCAAACTCACTTAAAATCATTACCCACTTTGCGAGTCATCCGGTGAGTACTACTTTGCTTAGGAGGTATTTTAACGAATCAATATGTGCTATCAACTTTGTTCGGTGACTTAACATGTAATGTCTCAACTTATGGGAAGCGAAGATGACTACCAGGCATGATTTTTCAATTGGCGTATAGTTGATCTCATATCCGACCAAAGTTTTGCTGAGATAGTATATGGCTCTCTCCTTCCCTGTGTCATCATGTTGTGCCAAGAGTATGCCCAATGCTGATTCTATTGCTGAGATATACAGAAGCAATGGTCTACCTTGGACTAGTGGCACCAATGTATGAGACTTGAGTAGATAATCCTTGAATGTTTGGAATGCCTGTTAGCATTGCTCTGTCCATATGAGTTTGATGTATTTATGCAGTAGATGTTGGAATGGGTGGCACTTGTCTACTAGCTGAGAAATGAAGCACCTGATTGATTGGAGCCTTCCTTGTAACCCTCTTAGTTGCCTTAGGTTTGATGGTGGAGGCATGTGCAATATTGCTTTGACTTTCTCTGGGTCTACTTCAATGACTCTATGTGATACTATGAATCTTAGTAGCTTTCCTGCGGTGACCCCGAATGCACATTTCTTTGATTTAAACAGACCTTTTATTCCTACATTTTGTCAAAGATTGGTCCCAATACTTGTAGATGATCCTTGTGAAGCATTGACTTGGCTAGTATGTCGTCAACATAGTCTTCCATTATTTTGTGGATGAGATCATGAAAGATAGTTTTCATAGCCCTTTGATATGTTGCTCTGACATTCTTTAGACCAAACAGAATGACATTCCAATAATATGTCCCCCAAGGACATGTGAAAGCTATTTTGTGTTGGTCCTCTGGTGTGATCCTTATCTGATTGTACCCTAAAAAGCCATCTATGAGTGATAGCATTTTATGTCCAGTGGTTAGATCCACTATCATGTCAATGTTAGGTAAAGGAAAATCATCCTTGGGACAAGCTATGTTGAGATCTCTAAAGCCTGTGCAAATTTGTATCTGACCACTGTGCTTTGTAACTCGGACCAAGTTAGATATCTAGTTTGCGTATGGTATAGATCTTATGAACTTATCATCCAGGAGTTTCTTCAATTCTTCCTTCACTAACAATGCAACATGGGGATGCATCTTTCTAAGCTTATGTTTGAGTAGTTTGGCATTGGGTAGAAATGGGAGATGATGCAGCACAAGTTCTAGATCTAATCCTGCCATATCTGAGTAGGACTATGCGAAGTTGATCATCCTTTCCTTGAAGAAACTGATGAACTGTTCTCTCTCCTCTGGGGTGAGTGATTTTTCCAAGTATATGTTCTTTGGGTTCTTTTCATCTCCCAAGTTGACTTCTTCTGTGTCTTCTCCTAATAAGGATGAATTTTCCTCTGTTAAGGGGAGGAGTTCCTTCTTTCCATCTTCTAACACCTTAGTGAGGTTTTCGCTAGAAGATACATCTTGTTTTAGCTTTTTATCATTTTTTTGTTCTTTTTTCTTTTGTGGACTAGAAAGAGGGGATTCCTACCTGAAATATGCCACTCTATCAAGGTCAATGGAGAAACCTACCTTGTGGTCTCCTGATGGCATGCCCTCCCCAAGTCCCATGAAATCAGCAATAGCCTCATCGCTCTCAAAGACATCTAAATCAGGCGGTCCTTGTTGATTCCACTCTATTAGCTCTGGGTGTACAAGATAGATACTTTCGTAGTTGTTTGACTCTAGTTGATTAAAAGGGACTACAAATATGGTTCCTACAAAATTGGTCTGTGATGTGGATGCACCACTTGAGGAATGATAAATGACATGCTTATCTATGCAGGGTTGGTCGGCAATGGATAGTTGGTTAAAAAATTTGCCAAGGTTTAAGGTGGTGGCTGATTGAGGGGACTAATCTGGTATCGACGATTCAGAGTCATGAAGGGATCTCCACTTATACTCGTGGGAGTCCATTTTGATAGAACGTTCATCAGATGTCTCACTTCCTTTGTTATCATCAATTTCTATGTGGAGGTCTATTCGGTTTTGCATGGTTCCCTCTTTGGCGGGCAACAACTATGCCAGTATGTTGCTTATCAAGAAATGTTTTATGTTGTGCCCCGATGCATCTCTGCTATTTGTTCCTGATCAACCTGGATGTCTTGGCTTACAGGACCAGTACTTTTTTTCCCATAGCCTAATCCTCTCTTATTTCTCTAGGTTGGCAGGAGCAACAATTCCTTTATGCCTTGTTCTCTTGCCCCCAAACTGGTTGTACCATCATACCCGAATCTTTGTAGCATAGTATAACCATGTCCATAGTTTGATGTGGGTAAGGGTTGTTGAAGTGTCTCTTGCAGATCTTGGTACAGCCATGTATTGATATTTTGTTCAAAGGGGTTTTCTTCTGCAATGTCTCCCCATATGACAAAGGTTGTGGGCAAACATCTGAATAGAACAAGCTGCGGAGTTTCTATTATAATAATAGGTTGTGGCATGTCATAAGTTCTTGGGATCTAAGGCATGTGTGTGATGGTGAAAGCCTCTTCATATCTGTATTCAACACAACCTTTTTCAGTAATGGATATTTTTCCTTCTTTCCATGTGACATCCTTAGGATTTGAATTTGAAGAGGAGGGGATGCTTGCATCTTGGTTTAAAGGTACTTGGTTGTCAGTGCTGATTTGGGCCGCATTACAGTATTGGAAAGGTTGGGGATCTCCCTCTATGATTATTTCTTCTCCTTGGTGTGGGAACTTGATGCATTGATGGTATGTCGAGGGTACGGCTTGCATTTCATGTATCCATGGTATCCCTAGTAACATGTATCCCAACTCAAGATATAGGATTTGGAAGGGAGTGTTCTTGACCACTGGACCAATACGGATAGGTAGAATGATAATACCTTTAGAGGACCTTTCCTCTTCATCAAAAGCTCTGATATTTATCCTCCTTGTGACATCAATGCTTGATTCTAAATATCCCAATTGCTTGATTAACTTTAGAGTACAGATGTTTAACCTAGCTCCACCATCAACAAGGACCCTACGAATAGCACTTTTGTGTACCTAGACAAGTAAGTGCAAAGGATCATTATGTAGGGGTTTATGCGGTGACACATCATAGTCTGTGAATGTGGCATGTTTTTTAGTAGCTATATGGTTAACCATCATCTAGAATCTCTTGGGTGTGATGTCCCTTGGGATAGCTGCATTCTAAAGGGCTTGGTCAAGTGCTAGTTTATGCTATGGAGATATGTACAAAAGGTCAAATATGCAGATCTGGGTAGGTGTGTGCTTTAGTTGATCTACTATGCTTGTCTGTGGATCTGAGGTTGCATTAGGATTGGAAGATACAATAGATGAGGATGGTAACCCTTGCAAGACAACTCTGGCATGATGTGTTGTTACAACACATTTGTTACCTTGACCTTTGATAGTGATCGTAGCCACATGGCTATCTGAAGGATTGAGGCAATTGATAACATTATCACTATTGGCATATGTATAGTTGACTTGTTTTTTCTATCCACTAGACTCGGAGGCTTTTCCCTTATTGTCATCATGAAAGGTATCATTGAAGATAGTGTGATCTGTTGTTCCTTTGGCTTGGGTATTTGTTACATTGATGACCCCTATGTCAATCAGATCTTGGATAGCATTTTTTAATCGACAATAGTTAGGTGTTTTATGCCCTTTCACCCGATGAAACTCACAAAAGTCTTTGTCATTATACCACCTTAGTTTGTTGGCATCTTGTTCAAATTCCCTGATTTCTGGGAGAGTGATAGTGTTTGATTGTATCAGCTTTCGCAAAGTTGATTCTATCATCTCTCCTAATGGTGTGAAATCTCATTGCTGGAATTGAAATTGTGGTTTTCGTTGAGTCTATTGTTGACTGGTTAACACATCAGTTGCTTGGATAGGGAGAGGTTGGTTTTAAGTGTATTCTTGTTGAGTGGGCCCTATTTGGTTGGCCACAGGTGTGCCTTGCAGTGACACCTTGGGCTACGCTTAGTTGATTGTCTTCACATCAATGACACCATCGTTGGTGACATTTTTGTTTTTGTTCCACCACTTAGCTTTGTCCTTTTCATTTTTGTTTGTATTCATTTGTGTTGGATATGCAAGGATTCCTCATTTGACTAAGTTCTTCTCACAACGAACTCCTCATTCGATGAGTTGTGTGAAGTTCAGAGCTAACTACAATTTTATTGTGAATGACATGTCTGGAATCAGATTGTTAACGAACATGAATATTAGGTCTTGTTTGGGCACATCATATGTTATGCGGTTTGTCGTATTCCTCCATCTCTATAGGAATTTCACAAAAGAATCTCCATCCTTCTGTTTGGCATCGCAAAGGTCCTTGATATTGACCTTGCACTTGATGTTATGATGGAAGTGAGCGATGAAATTTTAGCCAGTTCACCCCAAGACTAAATGCCATGAGGTAAATGTGACAACCATTCCATTGCTGGTCTAGCTAAGCTATGTGGGAATAGTCACATTAAATATGTCTCATCATGAGAGACTTCGATGCAACTAGAAAAAAATTTGAGATACGTTCAATAGGGTTTGTATTGCCCCTATATTTGTCAAATTTTGGTACCGAGAAGTGATTTGGGAACAGAGACATATGGAGAGAATGGTCAAAGGGGTATGGGTATAAGTCCTCTGCGGTGTAGGACTTAGTTTGCCCCTAATTTTGCATATCCATCATTTGGGTTTGAAGGGTTTGCATTTGTTGCATCAACATGTCCATTTGATACTGAGGGTGATGTGTGATGACGTTCCTCTATGTTGTAGTGGGTATAAGGCTGGACCTCTATGTCCCTTGAGTAGGAACATATGATTTCATCTTGGGGGCTTGATATTTATTTCCCACAGAATGATTTTAAATGTGGGTACATGAGTAGCCCATGGTGGGTTTTGATGCATTTGTTATTGGGATTGGGATTGTTGTTGTGGTTGAAACTGTGGTTGATACTGCTGGGTTTGATATTGCTGCTACTGAGGTTGGGTTTGAATCTGGGGTTTCTATTGTTGAGGTTGGATTTGAGGAAACTAAAGCTAGGGTTGTTGTTGCTGAGGTTGGAAGTGTGGCAACTGAATCTGTGGTTGTTGTTGCAATGGTAGGATTTGAGGAAACTAAAGCTGGGGTTACTCTTGTGGGGGTTGGATTTGAGGAAACTGAAGTTGGGGTTATTGTTACTGGGGTTGAATTTGTGGAAACTAAAACTGGGGTTCCTATTGCTGGGGTTGGATTTGAGGAAACTGAAGCTGGAGTTTCTGTTGCTGGGGTTGGATTTGAGGAAATTGAAGCTGGGGTTGCTGTTGTGAAGATTGGATTGATTTTAGAATGGGAAAAGGTGTATGCTTGGGTGGGCATTGACTGTAAGTTGTACCTGTAAAGATGGATCCCTGCGGGCATGAGGTGTTGATCCCAAGACTAGTAGGAATTGACTGCAGTAGCGGCATAGTTTCAGAATAGTTGGTATTTGGTGGGATGGAAGGCATAGCATGAGAGCTTGATTGTCCCAGCCATGTGACCGAAGGTGAGAGCATACTAGAGACCATGGGTGCACTTAGTTGTGAGCCTGTCATGCTTTGAGTGGAAGATGTGCTAGCTTGTTTTATGCTATTGGTTTGATTGGGTATCATCTATGTCAATGTGGGTGTTACCAATGATGGGAAGATTTGAGACACAAAAAGTAGTATATGAGAGGATTGAGTAGTGTTTTGACCTGTGAGAGGGTTTTCGTGCCATATGGTCAATACACTAAATTCAGCGGGGAGTTTGACTCCCTTCTTTATCAGCATGGCTATGTGGAATAAACATCTTTCTCAATATCTTCAATCTCTGCTTCTATGACATTTTGGATAAAATCCGACCCACGGGGTTGTTCAATGAATAGAGCAGAACTGGTATTTATGAAAGGATCATTCTCTTTCCCTATTTCCCAAGTGAGGAATCTATTGACATATGACTCATTAGGTTGTGTTCTAGCCTTCGACCTTGTGTAAGGCCCTTCATGAGGTGTTTGAGACAGTGTGGTCCAGATTTTATAACTAAAACAAGTGCTATAAAGAAAACAAAAAAGAATAACCTTTCTAAGGAAGTTCGAGTTATATTTTGGACAAGGGTAATTCTAAGGATAGATTTTGATATGTCTTGATCTCAAAGTGGTGATGTGTAAAAGATAAGATTTTTCAACCTTTTCCTGGGACAAAGTCACTTTGATAAAGATAATGATGATGTTTGATATGATGAGATCAAGATATTTTGAGTTTGAGATTTTGAACTAACACTGTTTTAGACAATAATTGTACTTTTCAGAGAAGGGATTATCTTGAATGTTTTAGAGATTCACACAATGTTCTTCATGTTTTTCTTGGATAGACACTGGTTTTGGACACCAAATGAAGAGTTCTTTCAAGGTTTTTAGGTCAAAACAAGAATATAATATCTCTGGTCAACTGCGGCACAACTTCACCAATTGCAGTAAAGTGAAAGTTTGATTGAGGTACTTTATCACCAATTACAGTAATAAATAGGTCAATTGTGGCAATAAACAAGTTAACTGTGGCAGACTTCCGTCAATTGCGGCAATTGTAGTAAAAGGGGAACAGTCTCAAAAAGACTAGAGGATAAGTATCACCGTCTGACAATTTTGATATTCTGGAACAAGGCTTCTGATTTGCAAGATAGTTGATGTTGACAACCCTAGACTTTAACACATTTGAATCATTTTTATAGTTTGGATGTTTTTTTTTGCATTTTTAGAAACTAATCGAAGAAACAAGCACAACAGACACTGTGTTTTGAAGAATGAAGACTGACAATGTGTATGTTCTACAACATTTTCAAGTTGCAAGGTTATCACGAGGTCTCAACAATGAATAGTCAGATTAATCGAGGTCAATGACTTCAAAATACAATGTTATAGGCCCAATGCTAGAATGTCTATTAGCTCACATAGCAATTGTCACACTACTAGGACACGAAGGTCTATGACGTAGGTGCCCGTGTTTTTTCCATTGCCAGGTATTGTTGCCGTAGAGTGAAGATCTCTTTCACTACACAAATACCGTGGGACACATATGTTGAGAATCTTGAGGGGAAATTTTGCAACCCCTTGCACTATAATAAGGTATCTATTCGGAGGTAGATCAGGTTGGTCTCTAATTAACAAGGTTGTAGTAAGGGTCCGTGGCATCTATCCAATTGGTTTGTACGTGTGTGACTCACTTAAGAGCCTAGTTGATCATGCTGGCTCCTTAGGGATATTCACCCGATCCAGACTATCACCAACACACCTCGCCTGAGCTTGGATAGATAAGAAAAAACTTTGGTTCGCACCTTGTTTATATACCGATCGAAAGCATTACCGATTTAAGGTTGTTCTCCGAGGAAGAAGCACATTCCCCAGACAGGCCTTTCTAAAAATGTATAAAGGTGTTTAATCTAACAGATTGTGCAAGTGCACCCAAAACTCAAGACACAAGGTAAATCGATTAGGCTCCAAAAGTTTGAAATGTGAACTACGCTACACTATCATACAAGCACAAGTGTTCGGTTTTAAGCCTAAAATTAGGTGTTGATTGCTTGTTCAATTTTAGTGCACCAAATAGAGAGATTTTTTTGCCTTGTTCAATTTTAGTCCCCACGTCAATTTTAAGCCCAAATCTAAAATGTGAGATGTGAGATGTGTGACAAACACTGTTCTTTTTAAGCCCAAATCAACAAGTGAATGATTTTTAAGTTGTATTGTTATCTTGCCTCCTCAATTTGTACCTGTCAAACAAAGTGTTTAGTATCTTCAGAAATAAAAAGCTTTCAATCCAAAACAATAGAATATCTGAAAACTCTGGGATTATTGAGATTTCTAAAATTAATAGTGACTTTATACTTACCTGTGAATCTCTTAATTAAATCAATGTACCTCGTGTATGCTTTGCTTTGATCCTCAGCTGCAATTTTGAGAATTGCCTTTTGTTGTGATTGATAGTTGATGGTTCTCCTTTTGGCAGCTCTTAATGCTCTAGCACCTGTTATGTGTCTGATCATCTTATTTTTTATTCACTATCAGTCTGCCCTACATAGAAACCAAGAAAATAGATAAAAAAGTAGCTTTTGGGTCGATTGCGGCACTATGTTTTCAATTGCAGCAGAATACTGGCGATTGTGACAGGGTGCTTTCGATTGTGGCATGGATCAAGCAATTGCGGTACAATATAGGCAATTGCGGAAATAGTACTAGAAGATAGACATACAAAAGATGACAAAATAATAGTGCAAAAACCTACAATCAATTATGGAAGTAAACTAGTCAATTACGACACTTTGGTATTAATTGCGATAGAATAGCAACAATTGTGAAATAACCTGAATATCAAGAAAAAGATGGATTTTTGGATCTACGACCATACGACCATGGCTGATTAGTTGCGTGTACTACCTAGAAGAAATATTTGTGTTGTTTGTTTCACGTCGGGTTCACCAAAATGTATGCCTCTCTCGTTCATGATCCGTGGTTTCCAAGCTTTTCAAAGGCGAGGGTTAGTAGCAAAGGTTTTACAAATGATATAAATCCAATACACAAGAACTACTAAAATGAATAACTTGAAACGTAACCAATAAAATGTACAAGAAAAGAAAGGAAAACAAATGAATGCAAACCCCAAAGTGCTTGAAGCTTCTATTGTCTCTCTCTACTCCTTCTGAAACATTATTTTTGATGTTGAGTATTGGTGTGGCAGCGTCTATGACTTGAGAAGTGTCGAGAATTTTTTAATTGATATGGGTGTGTGATTGCAAGATGGCTTGAATGATAGAACCAAACTGACATAGTAATGGCGCACAATAGATTGAAATCTTGGATCCTTCAAATGGTTATGAAGGGTTTATTATATAGGAATTGAGGATGATATGAACAATTGAGATCAATCCCAGAGATAGGGAGATGAATGGTTGAGATAAAAAGGAACTAGAGAAGCCATCAGTAAACTCCACCTCTTCATTTGGTAAAGAGGAGATAGAGTTTGGTTGACTGAAGAGCTGATTGTGAGTTACCTTTTTGAATTGGAGAGGTGGGTAGAGTTACCCATGTGAACTAGAGAGATGGGTGGAGTAACCCATGTGATCTGAGTGGAGTTATCTCTTTTAAGATAAATGAATATTTAATTCATTTATTTAATTAATCTTTTCAACATGTGAGATAATTGAATTCTTTTTTATTTAGAATTACTTTATTTGATGAAATTAAATTAATTTAATTGGAAGAATTTAATTAGTAAGTTTAAATATTTGAATTTAAACTATTGGAAAATGAATTTAATTAATTAATAGTAATTAATCAATTAAGGTCAATTAATTAAATAAAATTAATTATTTAATTAATTTTGGGAATTTGATTAGATGATTTGGGGAATTATTGTAGAAGAAAATAGATGATTAATTAATGATTAAAAAACCATTAATTAATAGATGAAAATTAGTGTTTTTAATGTAGAGTCGCAAGCCTGTCCATTTTTGGGTGTCTACAGGTAGTTATTGATCAGTTCCAATGGTTGATTTGGTCAGAGGAAGACTATTTAAGAACTCCCATGGTGAGATTTCAAGGTTGGATGTCATTTTGATTGAATTTTTATTGATTGAAAAGTTGCAGATTGACACTATAACAGTTTTACAGAATTTTGAATTGAATAGACTTGAAGATGTGATGCAAAGACTAGTGGTAAGTATCCTCCACTAGACTCCACACCTTCAACTCATCCACTTCTTCACGCTCAACCATTCAATCATGCTTCAAGCTCCATGCTATGCACCCTTCATTCACTATGCTTATGCAACCACAACTATCAGCTATGCT
>MU226991.1:609090-638086 GCA_018584345.1 Thuja plicata
AAAACTTATTAAATATAACTCCTAAGGCTATATAAATTTGGATTTGATTATTTTATGATCCAAATAACATTTTAAAACCTCTAGACTCCCTCTAAGACCTATTCCTATCCTCTAGGTCTATTATGCCATGTTTGGCAAATTACATCAATTCAACATTGTCATGCCTTTATACATTTAGGCTTATTACATCCAATTAAATCACATACACAAAATTGACTTCAAGTCAAATTACATTCATATTTTGATCTTTTAGATCATTCATTCTTTATGAGTCATCCAAGTGACCCCTTAGCATGTCTTTGTTAGGGTGCCCTGCACCAAGATGGATTATATTGTTTGTCTTTCCAATGTAGTTAGTTCCTCATGAGTGTCTGATAACTCTGTGTGGAGTGATTTTACTGAATAATCTTCATTTTTTAGGTTCTTTTTAAAGTTTCTTAGTTTTTGTGTTCATTGGTCCAATTCTAGACTGTATATACAAAATGGATCCTCGAGGTTCTTAGATACATAGCATGTAAAATGGGCCTATATGGAATGAAATATGGGTCATTGTACATATATTTTATTTTGGTTTTAGGTGCATAAGTCATAGAGTTGATTTTTAGATCTTGCCCTAGGCGAGCTTGGCTATAGCCTAGCTAGGGAAATAGAGTGATAGAAAGTCATGAATTGCAGGGTTGGATTGGTAGAAGTAATCCAATGGTTGGAGAGTGATAAAAGAGAGGTGATATGACCCTCTGTGTATTGGTGGAAATTGGTGAGTTGATTTCATCAGGTTGTGAAGGCAAAAATAGTGTAAAGATCAATTAGCCCTATTTTTAAGGACATAATCCCTAATTGGTTTAAGGTGTTGTAAAGATGACTTGGAGCAGTCTCACCTTGAAAATATTTAATTTTTTGGAAAAGGGTATTTGGATCCTAAGTTATATTTCGGGGTCTTGAGTAATGTTTTTAAGTTAACGCTAATTTTGTGTCTGGTTAAGGCCACAAGGAGCAATTAGGATTTTTCCTTAAATCTAGGAAGTCGATAAACAAATGAATGAAGGATGGTTCTAGGCCTTAAAGATAGTTTTCAAATGGCTATATAAGATGGAATTTAACCCAGTAAATTATTGCTTGAATGTTGGCTTAATTTGGTGGAATCTACTCTTGTAGGTTCATTGTGCATTGAAAGAACTCATTGATAGGTGGTTGTTCTTGGTTGGAAGGGTAGAGATCTTGGTGACCTACCCTTAGGATTATGGTTTGAGGAATCCCTAGTAGGTCTAGGAGAGAGTCCTTGGATGTGAGTCAAGATGAATCTAGGTACATAGAAGATCACTCCTATCAAATTGGTATTAGAACCTAAAGATTGGGCTTGTGAAGGTTGGATGTTCTATTCACCAGAATCAATAGATTCATCCAAAAAGGTGACTAATGCCGAATTAACATAATATGTGGAAGAGAAGAGAGAGGAGAATAGACTCCTTAAATAAAATTTGGTAGATATGGCAGCTAAGTTAGAGGAAGTGCAACTTTGAACAACGATAGTAAGTGAGTTGGTAAGAGAGAATGAAGGGAAAGGTAAATTGGTGGTAGAATAAAATGCAGTGCTAGAACCCAACCTTGTACTTAAAGAAGAGACACTTCTTAAGGCTCTAAAATCTATGAGTGGAAACTCTTTGGAGGGTGTGCCTATATTCAGTGGCAAGATAGAAACAAAAGTGGTCATGGAGTGGATAGAAGGACTTGAAAACTACTTTAGAGGCACAAAAGGTGAGAGTAGCCTAGACAAGACTGAGAGGGACTACCCTCACTTGGTGGAAATTTGTCCAAGATGAGAGGGTAAAGGAAGGAAAGAATATTATTACCAGTTGGAAAGGTATGGTGGCCAAGATAAGAGAGACTTATCTACCAAATGACTATGAGGTGCAGTTGCACAAGAAGAGACAAAACTTAAGATGGAAGGACCTTGAAGTAAGTGTCTATACAAAAGAGTTACACAACTTATGTTTGAGGTCACATGTAATGGAGGAAGAAAGCATAAAAGTGGCTAGGTGTTTGAATGGGTTGAGGTGGAACATACAAGAGGAAATCAACCTCTTGAGTCCTAAGACTATACACCAATGTTACCAACTAGCCTTCAAGGTAGAAGATAATATTAAGAAGAAGCATGAATCAAGTAGTAGGGGAAGAGGTAGAGGAAGAGATGGTAGGGGCTAGAGAGGAGGATTTGGAGGAAGAAACTTTTAAGACATAAATCAGGGTGAGACCAAGCTTGTTGAGAACCAAGGATAGTCAAGCAATAGTAGAGGGGGTTAAAACAGAGGAAGTGGATCCAATAACAATTCAAGAGGGGGATCTAGTAGCCAAGGAAGAGGATCTTACTTCTCTTCTATGAAGTGATATAATTGTCACCAGTATGGGAATCCTTCTTATAGGTGTCTAGAGAAGAGTTCATCATCCCAAGGGGAGAGAAAAAAGATAAATTATGTGCAAGAAGAGTCTTCTAGCAGCAAGACAATATAGGTGGCATTGGATTCAAAAATAGCAGATAATTTGATGATCATAAGAACACTCATCAGAGAGCCAATAAAAGAAGAACCAAGTCAAATGAGATATCTGTTTAGAGTCAAATGCAAAATTATAGGTAAGGTGTATAAATTTATCGTAGATTCTGGTTCTACTGATAACATTATTTCTATAGAAGCTATTGAAAATATTAAATTGAAAAGGATTCATCATACTAACCCTTATGGAGTCACTTGGTTAAACAAAGACCAACATGTATCGGTGAATGAAAAATCTTAGGTACAGTTCTCAATAGGGAGATATACATATAGGGCTTTGTGTGATGTCTTACCCATGGATGCTTGTCATCTCCTACTGGGAAGACCTTGGCAGTTTGCTAGAGCTTCTATTCATGATGGATCTAAGAACTCCTATTCATTTAGAAAGGATGTGGTCACATTCAAGATTCAGTCAATCTTGGAAGAAGGAGAAGTGAAGAAATGGGGCCCTAATATACTTTTAGTGGGAGAGAAGGAATTTTTGAAAACACTAGAAGAAGTAGAAGGAGTGGGCTTTTCCTTAGTATTGAAGCCTAAGGATGAAAAGATGAAAAATAAGGAGGAACTACCTAAAGAGATACCAGAGTTTCTAAATAAGTATAAAGATATTGTTAGTGATGGTCAAATAGCTACCCTACCACCTGAGAGATCCGTTAGTCATCAAATTGAGTTTATCCCATGAGCCTCACTCCCTAAAAAAGCAACCTATAAGATGACCCCACAACAGAATGCAGAAATTGCCAAGAAAATCCACTAGTTATTTGACCAAGGCCTAATTAGGAAGAGCATAAGCCCATGTGTAGTGCCCACTATAGTATCTCCTAAGAAAGGAGGTACTTAGAGATTATTTATGGACTCTAGAGCCATTAACAAAATTACCATAAGGGATAGGTTACCAATTCCTAGAATAGAAGACTTAATGGACTATCTAGGGGGAGCCAAGTATTTCTCCAAAATTTACTTGAAGAGTGGTTACCACCAGATTAGAGTGAAGGAAGGGGATGAGTGGAAGATGGCCTTTAAGACTACAAAAGGGCTCTATGAGTGGCTAGTAATGCTTTTTGGTTGTCTAATTCCCAAAGAAATTTTATGAGACTAATGAATGAAGTGTTGAAATACTTCATAGGTAAATGGTTTCTTGTGTATCTAAATGATATATTAGTGTTCAGTAAGAAAATGGAGGGTCACATTAAGCATATACAAATTTTAATGCAAAGGTTACATGAAGAGAAGTTGATAATCAACTTGGAAAAGAGTGAGTTCATGAAGCATGATTTGGTATACCTAGGTTTTTTTTAATCTCAGAAGGGAACTTGAAGGTGGACACAAGCAAGGTGGAAGAAATATTGAATTGGCCTACACCTAAGTCTGCTATAGAGGTAAGGAGCTTCCATGGATTAGCACAATTATATAGGAAGTTCATGAGGTAATTCATTGAAATATGTGCACCTATTTTAGATACCATCAAAGGAGGAATACAGACCAAATTCTAGTGGAATGAGCATGCTGAAAGATGTTTTGAGACTTTGAAGAAGAGGATATCCACCCAACCTATACTAATACTTCCTAGTTTTGAGAAATTGTTTATTATTGAGTGTGATGTCAATAACATTTCCATAGGTGCATTTTTAAGTCAAGAAGGAAAGCTAATGAATTTTCATAGTGAAAATATTGGTGATGCAAAGTACTCCTCATATGATTTGTTGTTATATACATTAGTAAAAACATTGAAGAATTGGAGGGATTTCCTCCTTCCTAAAGAATTTGTGGTACCATTTCATAGAGATTGTTTTGGAAGGGAAGAAAAGTCTAGATTGGGCTAAAATGATTTCAAGTTCACTAAGAGACTAGCTCAAATAGGCACAGGTGATACAAAAGGAATTTTACATGTCCTCATAATTGATATATTGTCTTGCATGCACTCAAGATCTTGACAGGATTCCCCATGAACCATGGAGTGAAGACATACACATTTTTGAATATTGCCCCTTGTTGAGGAAAGATAGAGTCCTAGGGGACTACAAAAGAGTTCATTGTGTCTTCTTCAAAAAATTGTGTTACCAACTAGCCAGAACCCAAAATTAGAGGATTTCCCCAGAAGCATAGAAAATGGTTCAAAATTTTGGTAGTTTATATATTCAATTTCCATGGTTCACCTATGTGAGAGTTGGGGTTTTTGATGAAGAACCCCTTAAATTGCCAAGGTTCAGCTTTGACTACTTCATTTTAGCAGAGGTTTGAAAATAGATGTTCACAGGGATAAAAAATAATCTTCCATAGGAGAAATGGGAATCTATGTTCTCAATTAAAATTGGAACTATGACATGCAAGAATATGATCAACACCTCAATGATAGACAGTAATTTGGTGGGTTTTCACATGCAATTTTGTGAACCAGGGAGAGGGTTTGACAATAAAGGATTCGCAAGGCAGGATTTCAACTTGAGTATCTAGTCAAAACTGAACCCGCATCTTGAATATTTGTGGGAAGACATTAGAGATGAAGAGGAAATTAAAAAGAGGGATCATTCCAGATTATTGATCCCCTAGATCAAAAACTTGGAGCTGAATTTTAACATAGCCGACGTGGAAGAAGATAAATCTAAAATCATTGAACTTGGCTTGATGGTTCAAATGCAGAGTCTTTTCTGGAAGTAGACTGGAAAAGGGGATAAGAGGAGGACATAAATTTAAGGGCTAGGTTCATTTCATCCTACACAGATGTCTGGTTAAAAAAGAGAAAACAAGATAGAACAAGGATTGTGTCTCCTAAGAAATCTAATTGAAGTTTTGTCTCAGTTGAAGTGTTACGTAATACCTCTAACGCTTCCCTCTTGATCACTCATGCATGTAATATTCCTCCATCTAAAAATAAAGTGACCTCCACTGGAAATCCTACCACACCCCGCAGAAGGTCAAGAACCAGGTCTGAAGATCGAACACAAATGGCTTCTCTAGATTCTAGCTATGTTGATATCAACGTCAATGATGAAGACATATCTTTCTCACCAGAACATGATAAGAAAGACCATGAGAAATTTACTGATAAACCTAAATTTCAATAGGAGAACGTAACACCTGCCAAGATAGCTGATAATAGGTTGGTTTCTAGTACAATTCCCCCTTGGCTGATAGATTTGGTGAATAGAAAATGGAGCTTTAAACCCATCTTCTTACCAGTCAAAGAGTAGTTACCAAGTATGTTGTCTGTGATCCAAAGGCAAAAAGGGTTAAAATTAATGTGAGGCTAACTATAGATCCCACTACAAGGAAGGTGACCACCGAGATTGCAACTTTCAAGAAAAAGGAAGGGGTTCATGAACCTGCGGTAGAAGGTTTTGAGGTTACAAAGATGGAGTTAGGTGTAATGAATAGAGATAACTGGGACCACTTTTTCAAATTTTCAGCAGACCACGTGCTCGACCAATCTCAAAAATATGGCAAGGAAAAATGTGAACTCAAATAGCTCATGGTTATAATGGTTGATTTTCTTATCTCACTCAGTGATGTTGGAGCGCTACCTTTGGCTCAATCTTTGCAAGACTTTGATCCCAATTCAGCGGATAGTAAATAATTATCGAAGAAGATGCAGGAGGGCAGAGCCCTAATGAAAGAAATGAAAAACTAGATCAGCGGTGTTATTTTGGAAGGGAAAAAGTTCATTCAAGAGTTTGTTGCCACCTATGCAGAAGGGGAGGCGCTGATTGGAGAAGTTCAGACTTTAATTCTAGGATGAGAGTCAGAAGAAGAAAAGTGTACAACCATTGTATCTTAGGTTATTGAGATAGAGGAATACGGAGTGATGAAATTCCTATCAGAAAATTTGATGAAGATGGTAGATGCTTGCATGCTATTCATATTGAAAAAGAAATTGAGATGGAAAGGTACATTGTTCAAACCTGCGGTATCAAGCATGGATGCCATAAAAAAAAGAAATCAAAGAAATGCACACTGATGCATTGAAGCATATCAAAGTGGTAAATCCATCAGGTATCCTTTAGTTTGAAGAAGGAAACATGAATGCAAATACCATGATCAAGACCTTTGAGAGTGCTATGAATAGTATCCTGGAAAAAGAAGAACCAATGGCTCAAGATTTCACTAAGATAGCCAATGTAGAATCCATGCTATACCTGAACAAAGGGCAGTTACCCAGACCATTAGAGAAGATTAATGAGCTTAAGTGGGAAAAGAATGCATGCCAAGATAAGCTGATTGGTCTGAAGTGTTTACATTCTCATCCAATTTAGGATCTAGTGAGCACATTCAGGAGCTAGGAGCTAGTTTGGGAAGCCACATCTGAGGAAAAGTAGCTGAAATCATGCAAGTCTTTTTATGTTTTAAGTTATTTTTGGCTATGGGATAACTCTTTTTAAATTGTTACTCTTTTTAGTTACTAGTTTGTAACCTTTCCTTTTCAGTTGATCCGAGAGGCTGAGTTTTAAGGGAGGCCTCCTGGAATCACAAAACTATATATGCTAGGGCATAAAACTTTCAAGGGGTTAGATTTTTTTTATTTAGTCTTACTTTAGTAGCTTTTTAGCACTGTTTTAAAGCTTTATGTTTTTGAAAGAATTGAAAGGGAAGATATAGTAATCTGCATTTGTCTTAGACTTTGTTCTGTAAAATCATAATACTTTAATGCAAAGCTTGGTTTGAATCTATGTATTTTAACTCATGGTATATTCATTACTTTGTGAATTAATATATTTGTTGCTCTATATTATTTGTAAACATGTGGTAATCATTCATCTTTCCATATAATTCTTGTTTCTAGTTTTGTAAGAGATTAATTTTAAGATAGTTGAAGGAACTGTGCTTTCCTTTAGATTTTTATTCTATGTTTGAAATCCCTGAAAAATACCTCGATACCTAAGAGTATTTGAGAGATCCTTATGTGCTTTCAGGTTAAAAGTACATATGTTAGTGTTTAGTTTGGAAATTCATTTGATATTTCTAAGAGGGATCTGTTCCTTTCCTAATTCAGAGAGAATCAATTATTCCATGCTTAGTCAACTATTGTAGGATTATTTGTCTTCAAAAGGTCATAGAGTCAATATATAATTTGATTGAGGTAGAGACAAATCTGTTTGCCAACAGATTTTTGGCAACTCTGCTGGGGAAGAGTTAAGAAGACCAGTATGCAATTGTATTTTGTTAAATGAATAAGTGATGGTATTGCCCGCTATTGTAATACCGGGTTAAGAAGAAGTTCCTCCAGTTCTACAACCAGACTTATATTTCTTAGACACTCAAGAGGACATCATCGTCGATCTTAATGCTTTGGCTTGGAAGTTAAGGAAGAATAATCAGCAATACCAACATGTCCATTTGGTCATAGAAGAAGAAGAAGAGATCATGGAGTGTCATGGATCGGGTAGCTCGGGCTCCTTAGAAGAAACTAAGAGTTAGTTTAGATACCAAGCTGGCTGAGAAAAGATATACAAGAAGTGACTAGAACAAAGGTTTGATTGATGCAAATTTTGAAGCTTTGAACAATTTGAGTATTTTCCCCAATTTCAATACTCCTAAGAAAAGGAAAACCCGGACCTATAGTAGACATTCCTCACCCCCTACTAGCCCCATTGTATCACCAATTGTTCAAGCTGTTATCCCTCCAAGTAGTATGATACCCTCAGTTTTTGATACCCAACCTCTAAATTTTTAGTATCCACTCATGGCTGCAAACCAACCATGGGGTCAAAACATAGGCCCTTTGATCCTAGGGGCCAATGTTTCCACCGCTCTTCCCAAGGGGGCCAACCAAGTCTTACCCAAGTTCAATGGAGATGGTAAGATGACTAAAGAAGATCATCTTAGCACTTTTCACACAACATGTGGTATTATTAGTGTTCCTACTCAAGAGATTGTGGTTAGAGTTTTTGTGAGAACCTTAATCGATGCCGCAGCTGATTGGTACAATCATTTGCCTCATGGATCAATTACCAATTGGAATTATATGAAGGACGCTTTTGAAGCAAGGTTCAAAACTTCTGATAATGAAATTTCATTGTTTCTTTAGTTAAGCCAACTAAAAAAAGAGATACATGAACCTATGTAGGAATTCATAGCCAAGTTCAATAGGATATTGCAAAGAATCCCCACAAATTCTGCCCCTAGTGATGAAAATAAGAAGATTTTTGTTTCTCAATGCAGTTCCACCTGATATAAGTTTTCACCTACTGAAAGATGGAGTAGTTGAATTGAATGCGACACAAAGACAAGATATTTAGCTTGAAGATACGTTTATCATGGCAGGAAAATGGAAGAGGGAAGTCCAATCCTCAGGCGCCTCTTCCTCTTCTCCAACAGATCCTCTGATGCAGAGGTTGATGAATGACATGACAATGCTTAAAAGGCAACAAAATAGGACTAGTTCCCCATATCAATCTCCATACCAAGATGTCATCCACAAGCAATTTGGCTCATCTCATATGAAGACTCCTCCCCTGAAAAGTTCATAGCCTAGGCTACAGATTGAACTGACACCTAAAGAAGCCATGTGTTGGTTTCATTTGACAACTGATCATGATGGAAAAACATGTTTGGACTGGCAGAGGTGTCTTTAGATAAATGCAACTAAAGACACCATTGGGATAGAAGAATATCAAGAAGAAAATACTCCTTCTAACATCGGGCATTGAGGCTCTTTTTTATCTAGAATATGAGTCTAAATCTGACAGAGGCAGAAATGTATTGGCGACTCTACAAGATCCTTTATGCGCATTCCTTACAAGAAATCAAAGGAACCAGAAGTTCTCTCCTAGTACTAGTACATCTAATGCTTATCCAAAAGGTAAAGAAACTAGAAGTGGTGATGCCTCTTCAAGTTCAAGAAGCCCAGGAATCAAAATCCTACTAAAAGGTAACACACCTCATTCTCCTCCTACTTTCAATTTTGTCAAATTTTGCAAAACAACCTCTATTTCCATCTCCCCAACCAAATATTTAAGAATGAACCCAAAGGAGCTTGACAAATCGGATAGGTATGTGAAAGGAGAATCTATCCCGAATGCCCAATCAAATAAACCCCTGATAGGAGAAACAACTACATTCAAAGAACCTCCCATCTTTGTGTCTGAATATACCCTGCAAACCCCTGAAGAATTCCCTTACGTTAATTTTGTAGAAAATGAAATAGAAGAGA
This sequence comes from Thuja plicata, assembly GCA_018584345.1. Lineage (NCBI taxonomy): Eukaryota > Viridiplantae > Streptophyta > Pinopsida > Cupressales > Cupressaceae > Thuja > Thuja plicata. The sequence continues at coordinate 618,787 of MU226991.1, forward strand.
AGAAGCCAAATCCTTTCTACATCTCTTTACTATTGAATGGGTAGAAACTTAGTGATTGTATTATTGAATCTAGTGCCTCTCACAATATAATGCTTGCCCCAGTTGCTAAAACCCCTGATCTTACCTTAACCAAGATGTTTGACCATTGTTATTCTATGGATGGGAAGCAAGTGCCTTTGGTGGGTCAAGTCAAAGATGCGCAAGCTATCCTTTCTACATGCCGAGATAAGCATCTAAATTTGACAATCCTAGTGGCAGATATTCTAGCCAGCTACAGTATGTTGCTTAGCAGAACCTTCTGTAAAGATATGGGGAGCAGTATAAAGATGGATTGGTCTGAAGAAGTTATCCCAGTAGGTAAGAAGAAAATAAAGCTTGAACCTGAACCCAAAAATAAGTATACAGTAGTTCCTTCAGACAACCCCAAATCCCAGATCCTTTTTGAATAATGTCACTTTGGTAATTATGTGGTTTTGTTCGATAGTGAACCCAAAACTGTTACTAATGGTGTGAAAGATGAAGATTTATGCAGAATGGAGTTTGATGGTAGATGTTCAAACTTAGGATCAGGAGCTAGAGTAGTGCTAATCCCTCCTGCTAGAGAATACATCCCTTTGTCTTTTAAACTAGATTTCAAGAATACCAATAATATGACTGAATACGAAGCATTACTATTGGGGCTAGAAGAAGCAAGGCTCAGGGGAGTTAAGATTTTGATTGCCAAATATGATGCCAACCTTATTGTGAAGTGGGTAAGAGGGTGGTTCTCGGTCAAGAATGAGAAATTAAGGCACTATAGAAATCTAGTGTGGAATGAACTTGAGTCTTATGATGCCTTTTCCATAGAGTTCATACCCAGAAGCTTGAATACTAGAGCAGATTCTTTAGCAGTTTCAGCCTCATTGCTTTTGCCACATCCAGACTTCAAAACACAGAGTTACCGAATAGAAATGATTTATAGGCCGAAAGTGCCATATAACATAGAGAACTGGTAGGTGTTTGATAATGATTCTCAACTCAGTGATTTCTTAGGATGTGTTAATAATTTTGCTAATGTTTACTTTGAAGGTTCTCGAAATGATTGCAAGGAGGCCCGTGAAGGCTCTATAGAAGACGATGGAATAACTCAACTAAAAGGAAATAAAATTCCAAAGAGGTTGGTTTCTGTAGAACATTTTTTTTGAAGGAGAGATAACAGTACGGAGAAAGAAAGGATATCCCATGTTCTTAACTCTAAGGAGTATGATAAAATCAATATAGGTGATGAAGGTGAACCTAAATGGATTTTGATAGGAAAGACATACTCTTAGTAGGAGAAAGAGGATCTCAAGAAGCTATTAACAGAATATAAAGATGTTTTTTCTTGGGGGTATGAAGACCTTAAGAACTTTAGAGGTGGTCAGTTCAGACATCATATTCCTTTAAAGCCATATACCACACCCTTTCATCAAAAGCTGAGGAATTACAATCCAAAAGTATCTAAATCCATATTGAAAGAGGTGGAGAAGATGTTGCAAGCCATGATTATCTACCTAATTCACCATTCCACCTAGATTGCCAATATAGTTCCTGTGAGGAAAAAGAACAGTGAAATATGAATCTGTGTGTATTTTTGAAATATGAATCAAGCTAGTCTCAAAGATAATTACATGCTTCCAGTGATAGAACATGTCCTCCAAGCCCTATCAGGATCTAAGGTGATGTCTATGTTAGATGGTTATTCTGGATGCAATCAAATCAACGTGGAAAAGGAGGACCAAAATAAGACAACCTTATAACTCCCTGGGGTACTTTCGCATACAACATGATGCCATTTGGATTGATTAACAATGGTGCCACTTTTCAGAGGGCGATGAATTACTCATTCAGGGATCTTCACAATAGGATCATTGTAATTTATCTAGATGACTTGACCATCTATTCAAAAAGAAGGAATCACCACTTGAGAGACATCGAAACAGTGTTGCAAAGATGCAAGAGTCATGGTATATCCCTAAATCTGAAGAAGTCAATTTTCTTTGTTGAGGATGGTAAATTTTTAGGGAATATTGTTTCAAAAGAAGGTGTCAAGATTGATCTTGATAGGGACAAAACTCAACTTTGCTTCCAGCAGAAGTGGTCTGAATTCTTTCTTTGGCCAAGTGAACTTTTTAAGGGCCTTTGTCCCAGAGTTTTCAGAAACTACCAGACATATGGTAGACATGCTGAGTTAGAAATTTCCTTTCAAGTGGAGTGAAGAGGGGCAGAGAGATTTCAATGAAAATAAGGTAGAAATATCTTATGCTCCTATCTTGACAAGTCCAGATTTCAAAAGAGATTTCATTATTTATTATTATGCATCGGAGCAAACTTTGTCTGGCATTTTGACTCAAAAAGATGAAAAGGGGCAGGAGGAGCCCATTTCTTTTATGAGCACGCCAATGAAGAAACATGAAATTAAGTATTCTAAAATCAAGAAGCATGCCTTTTCCATAGTTAAAGCAATAATGCAATTTAGGTACTATATATTACACTCTCATGCAATAGTATATGTCCCAGAAACAACAGTTAAAAGTATCCTGACCCAAAAGAAGATAGGGATGAATAATAGAGCAATGTGGATAGCTGAAATCCAAGAATATGATTTAAGTATCAAGCCAAAAAAATTGATGAGGGGATGAGGTTTGTGTAAATTGATAGAAAAAATGGTGAAACGGTGAAAGAAGAGGTAGATGAAGTCCCCATAGCGTTATTAGTAAGTTTGACTGACCCCTAGTTTTCATATGTGACATTCTCCCTCACCTATGGTGAATTCCCTAGACACCTAAATCCCTAAGAAAGGCGCAATCTAATATTGAAAATTTCCAAGTATGTAATATCTCAAGATGTGCTATATAAAAGGGGTATTGATGGGACTTTCCTCAAGTGTGTGGATGTTTCCCAACAAAATTATATACTAAGGGCTTTCCACAATGAAACTTGTCGTGGGAACTAATCCTCTATCATCATGAAATTCAAAATTATTCAAAACCATTTCTACTGGCCAGGAATGTTCAAAGACGCGTATCACTACTTCAAGAATTGTGAAAAATTTCAGTTGTTTGTTGGACGCCCGCAACTTGTGGCTTTACCCCTCAAGCCAGTGGTAGTAGATTAACCCTTTAGATATTGGGGGATAGAATTTTTTGGGCCTTTGAATCCTCTATCCAGTGAAAGGCACATATATATTTTAACTACCACTGACTACTTCACCAAGTGGGTGGAAGCGGTTCCGACTAAGAAGGAAAATTCACAAGTTGTCTGTGATTTCCTGTTGAACCATATCTTTATCAGGTTTGGGATACCTGTCAAGGTGGTAGAAGATAATGCTATGAATTTTTATTTAGAAGAGATCTCAGCCTTTTTTTATGAGCATGGGATATCTTTAGCCTACTTGTTGACTATTTCCCATAGGGAAATGGCCAAGCAGAGTCCAGCAATAAGAACCTTATAGCTATAATGAAGAAATTACTAGATGAAAATCCTTGTGATTGGCATAAGAAGTTGAATGAACCTTTATGGGGTGATAGGAATACTCCCAAAAGAGCTATTAGCATGGCTCATTTTTACCTTGTGTATGGGATTGGGGCTCATGTATCCTTACCTCTAGAATTATCTACAGCCAAGCTGCAATCAGTAATCGAAGATCAATATTTTCAAAGTTCTCTACAAAAGTGCATCATGTACCTAAATAATTTGGAAGAAGAAAGAAATGACTTGGTAGATCACATTACAGGGCACCAGCTGAAAGTCAAGCAAATTTTTTATATGAGAGCCTGTGCACGTAAATTTATGAAAGGGGATGAAGTTATGTTGTGGGATAAGAGAAGAGTGCCTAAGGGATCTCATGGGAAGTTCAAGTCTTTATGGAAAGGCCCGTTCATCATTTCAGAAGAAATTGGTTCTAACACTTTCCATTTGTCCTACCCAGATGGTATTAATCTTCCTTTCACATATAACGGGTAGGACCTCAAAATTTTCAAGTTGTAATGTTGTTCTGAGTCCCCCCTGTACATAGTAGTTAGTTTTATTGCTTTTCTTAAGTGTAGTCGCGTGTGTCATTTCTTTCCCCTTCTTCTTTTTGCAAAACAAGTAATCTAGAGTTCTTTGAATTTTAGGCAACATGAAGTCCCCCAGATAGAGCCAGTGTTAGGGTCTATTTGAGTCACTATGGTAAAAATTTCCTTGACCCTTTAGGTATATTTAAATCTTGCCCAGTTTCCTCCTTTTCAGAAAAGTTCATGTTAAAAGAGTCTTTCAATATCGGCTTTTCCTTTGAGATAATTGCCTCAATGTTCTATGAACCCATCTTGTCAAAGTCGACTCTTCTCGGCCAAGTGTTGGTATTTATTGATTCTTCATGAACCACTTTGAACCTCGGTTCGAAGTAGTTCAAAGTAGTTCATTCAAATATTTTAGTCTAATGTCAGTGATTGCAAGTGGGACCCGTGCTACATCATGCCGCGATAGTGAACCAATTTGAACCACTTCAAACCTCGGTTTGAAGTAGTTCAAAGAATTTCAAAGGAAGATTTAGCAGGCTCAAATATTGATGTGATAGTTGAGGTGATAGGTGATGTGACACGTTAGAGCAGTAATTATCAAAAAAATGGTATGATTAGCTTTGAAGGGATGGTAGCTACGAGGGAATTCTGAGATGGCAATATGAGTTAAGGTGGACATTATTTCAGGGTGAGTGAAGTAGTGAAATTAAATGGAAAGTAATGATGACTTAAGTGGCTTGATTAAATGAAGCAATCACCAGACGTCACATTGTCAGATTCACTCCACACAAGCCTACATGCCACATTTAATATTCATCTATTCGGTTATATTTCAGTAGGGTGAGAATTCTTTAAATTATGTCATTCATCTTATTTATTTTTCAGAGCTAGGTTATGGAGTCTTAGCTACAAAGGACATAGGTTTTTGTTTTCCTGAGTCGACAAAGTATAGGTAAATGCCAAAAATCCTCCTTTTTCTTCCTATTTGCTATGTGGTAGTGTGTTTTCAAGGGATTGTAGTTCTTTATTTGTTTTGGGAAAGGAAAATGAGGTCTAACGTGCATTTTTTTGGAAATACTATGAATCTAGAATGTAGAGCCCTGGTGATCATAGACACTGATTTGTTGGGGGTTGAAGTAGAAGAGATGATAGAAAATTTGAAAGTTTCTATAGAAAAAACACATACTCTAGAGTTCATGTCTAGCGGCTTTATTCAAGCCGCTACTTTTCCCCCAGGTGTAATAAGTCCAGAGTTAGTTCAGCAGTGCATAAACCACTATGATGTCCAGTCTAAGAGTGTGTTAGATAATGAAGGAAGAAGTCTCTTGACTATAAAAAGAGAGACAATAATGTCTTTTTTCAAGCTTTGTGATGAGGCTTTTTCTAGCTTTACCCCAACCCAGTCACTTGCTCAGTTTTGGGAAGGAAGTGACAAGAAGTATATTAATATTGCTCATAAGTGGACTGAGTCAAACTACAGGGGAGGGTTGAGATTGTCCAAGTTTTTGACCAAAGACCATATGAAACCCCACATTCATGATATAATGGTTTTGTTACATAGAGTGAAAGGGTCAGAGCAAGTACTCCTTTTTGAAGACTGGATGTACCATTTCATAGAGATTGTTTTGGAAGGTAAGCAAAGTCTAGACTGAGCTAAAATGATTGCAAGTTCACTAAGAGACCAGATCAAATAGGCACAGGCGATACAAGAGGAATTTTACATGTCCCTGTACTTGATATATTTTCTTGCATGCACTCAATATCTTGCTAGGATTCCCCATGAACCATGGAGTGAAGACATAAGAATTTTTGAATATTGCCCCTTGTTGAGGAAAGATAGAGTCCTAGAGGACTACAAAAGAGTTCATGATGTCTTCCTCTAAAAATTGTGTTACCAGCTAGTTGAAACCCCAAGTCAGAGGATTTCCCCAGAAGCACAAAAATTGGTTCAACATTTTGGTAGTTCTATATTCAGTTTCTGCGGTTCACCTATGTGCGAGTTGGGGTTTTGATGAAGAACCCCTTAAATTGTAAAGGTTCATCTTTGACTGCTTCATTTTAGCATAGGTTTGTTGACAGATGTTCACAGTGATAAAAAAATAATCTTTCACAGGAGAAATGGGATTCTATTTTCCCAATTAAATTTGTAACTATGACATGCAATAATATGATCGATGCCTCAGTGATAGGCAGTAATTTGGTGGGTTTTCACATCCAATTTTATGAACCAAGGAGAGGGTTCAACAACAAAGGATTCACAAGGTAGGCTTTCAACTTGAGTATCCATTCAAAACTGAACTTGGATACTGAAGATTTGTGGGAAGATATCAGAGATGAAGAGGCAATTAAAAAGAGGGATCATTCTAGATTATTGATCCCCCAGATCAAAAACCTGCAGTTGAAGTTTAACGTAGCCGGCGTGAATGAAGATAATTCTAAAATCATTGAGCTTGGCTTTGATGGTTCAAAGCCAGAGGCTTTTCTGGAAGTAGACTCGAAAAGAGAAGAAGAGGAGGACATCAAATTAAGGGCTAGGTTCATTTTAGCCTACATAAATGTTTGGTTAAAAAAGAGAAAACAAGACAGAACGAGGATTACGTCTCCTAAGAATTCTAATGCAAGTTCTATCTCAGTTGAAGTGTTACCTAATCCCACTAATTCTTCCCTGTGATCACTCATGCAGGTAATATTCCTCTGTATAAAAAGAAAGTAACCTCCAGTGTACATCCTATCGCACCCTGGACAAGGTCAAGAATTAGGTCTGAAGGTTGAACACAAATGGCTTCTCCAGATTCCAGCTATATTGATATTGATGTCAATGATGAATACATCTCTTTCTCACCAAAATATGATAAGAAAGACCTAGAGACATTTACTAATAAACCTAAAGTTCAACAGAAGGATGTAACACTTGCCAAGACAACTGATAATAGGTTGGTTTCTAGTACAATTCCCCCTTGGCTGACAGATTTGGTGCATAGAAAACACAACTTTAAACCTGTCTCCTTACTAGTCAAAGAGATAGTTACCAAATATGCTACCCATTCCCCAAAGACAAAAAGGGTTAAAATTAATGTGAGGCTAACTAAAGATCCCACTACAGGGAAGGTGACCATCAAGATTGCAAATTTCAAGAAAAAGGAAGGGGTTCATGAACCTGCGACAGAAGACTTTAATGTTACAAAGATGGATTTTGGTGTACTAAAAAGAGATACCCAGGACCACTTGTTCAAATTTTCAGCAGATCCGCATGCTTGGCCAATCTCAAAAAGATGGAAAGGAAAAACATGAACTCAAACAGCTCGTGGTTACAATGGCTAAGTTCCTTAGCTCACTCAGTGATGTTGGAGCACTACCTCTAGCTCAATCTCCTTAAGACTTTGATCCCAATTCGGCGGATAGTAAAAAATTATTGAAGAAAATGCAGTAGGGAAGAGCCCAAATGAAAGCAATGAAAAAATGGGTTAGCGGTGTTATTTTGGAAGGGAAAAAGTTCATTCAGGAGTTTGTCGCCACCTACGCAGAAGGAGAGGCATTGATTGGAGAAGTTCAGACTTTAATTCCAAGATGGGAGTCGGATGAAGAAAAGTGCAAAACCATCATATCTTAGGTTATTGAGATAGAGTAATACAGCGTGATGAAATTCCTATCAGAAAATCTGATGAAGATGGTCGATGATTGCATGCTGTTCATATTGAAAAATAATTTGAGCTAGAAAGGTACATTGTTCAGAACTGTGGTATCAAGCATGCATGACATAAAAAATAAATCAAAGAAATGCACACTAGTGAATTAAAGGATATTGAAGTGGTAAATCCATCAGGTATCCTTCAGTTTGAAGAGGGGAACATGAATGCAAATACCATGATCGAGAGCTTTGAGAAAGTTATGAATAGTATCCTGGAAAAAGAAGAACCAATGCCTCAGGATTTCACCAGGATAGCCAATGTAGAATCCATTCTATACTTGAATAGAGAGCAGTTACCTAGACAATTAGAGAAGATTTGGGAGCTTAAGTGGGAAAAGAATGCATGCCAAGCTAAGCTAACTGGTCTAAAGGGTTGACATTCTCATCTAATTCAGGAGCTAGTGAGCACATTCAGGAGATGGCAGCTAGTTTAGGAAGCCACGTCAAAGGACAAGTAGTTGAAATTGTGCAAGTCTTTTTATGTTTTAAATTATTTTTGGTTATGGGATAGCTGTCTTTAAACTGTTACTCTTTTTAGTTACTGGTTTGTAACTGCTCCTTTTCAGTTGGTTTGAGAGTCTGATTTTTAAGGGAGGCCTCCCAGAATCACAAAAATATATATGCTAGGGCATAACTTTCGAGGGTTTATATTTTTGTGAATTTAGTCTTAGTTTAGCAAATTTTTCAGTACTGTTTTTGAAATAATTGAATGGGAAGATATAGTAATTTGCATTTGTCTTAGACTTTGTTCTATACAAGAATAATACTTTAATTCACAACTTGGTTTGGATCTGTGTATTTGAACTCATGGTATATTTATTACTTTGTGAATTAATATATTTCTTTCTCTGTATTATTCGTAAACGTGTGGCAATCGTCCATCTTTCCATATAATTCTTATTTCTTATTTTGTAAAAGATTACTTTTAAGATATTTTAAGGAACCGTTCTTTCCTTTAGCTTTTTATTCTATGTTTGAAATCCCTGAAAAATACCTCCATACCTAAGAATATATGAGAGATCCTTATGTGATTTTAGGTTAAAAGTACATATGTTAGTCTTTAGTTTGGAAATTCATTTGATATTTCTAGGAGGGAGTTGTACCTTTCCTAACTTAGAGAGAAGCAATTATTCCATGCTTACTCAACTCTTGTAGGATTATTTGTCTTTGAAAGGGCATAGAGTCAATACCGAATTTGATTGAGGTGGAAACAAATCTATTCGCCAACAGGTTGTATCAACCCCTTCCAATTCCAACTAGACTTTGGGAGTGCCTCAGTATGGACTTTGTGGCTGGACTTCCCAAGAAAAAATAGGGATTAGATAATATCTATGTGATTATGGATAGGTTTAGCAAGATAACCCACTTTGTGCCATGTAAGACCACCCATGATGCATGCTATATAGAAAATATATTATTTAGGTAAGTAGTCAGAATCCATGGATTACCTTTAAGCATTGTATCAAACATAGACTCTAAATTTATGAGTCATTTCTGGAAGACCTTATGGAAAAATCTTGGTACAAATATTTCTTTAGTTCTTCATATCATCCACAAATGGATGGGTAGACTGAGGTGGTGAATAGAATCCTAGGAAACCTCTTAGGGTGTCTCACCATAGAGTATGGACAGACATGGGATCAATTACTTGATTGAGAAGTGTTTTCTTACAATGAAACCATAAATAAATCCACAAGTAAAAGCCCCTTTGAAGTAGTTTATGGGATTCATCCTAGGGATATATGTGAACTAAGATACCTTGGGAGTAGTGAATAGAAGAGTGGCTATGTTGAGGACTTTTCTTAGTCCATGAAGGAGGTCCATGGTACAGTGAAGAAAGCATTAGTGGAGAGTACAAAACACACCAAACAAAAGGTAGATGAAAGGAAAAGAGATGTTCAACTCTAGGTTGGAGGCCTAGTAATAGTATACTTAAACAAAGAAAGGTTACAAAAAGGTGTTCCCAATAAGCTTTAGATGAGGAAAACATGCATTTGTGCCATTCTAGAAAAGTATGGACCTAATTCTTACAAAATTGAGTTACCTAAAGACATAGGAATTTCTCCAATCTTTATTGTTTCAGATATAGTGTCCTACAAAGGACTAACTCTAGAAGGAGACCATATTAATTCAGAAGATATAGATGAGATAAAGGCATTGAAACTTCCATTTACACCAAATCCCAGAGCAGAGAAGTTTTTAAGCTCCAGGGTTGCCAAGAAGAAAAGAACCAAAGTGTACATGGAGCACCTGGTAAAGTAGAAAATCAAAGAATATTAAGAGGCTACATGGGTTCTGGAGAGAGGTTTTCAAAAGCTAGGCATAGATCCTAACATGATTCCCACAAATGCTAGTTGATTTCTTTCTGTTTAGGGGAGAATGATGTAGGATAACCTAGGGTTAAAAGCCCTTCTTTTGTTTTGTTGTGATCTCTCCTAGTTTCTTAGTCAATTTAGGGAAGTTTACGATGATTTTGAAGTGGTTTAGGGTTTGTTAAGTTTGTCTTGGAAATTTTTTTTTTGTCCATCCACTCTTTGTAATGTCCTAAAGGAAAAATTGGGTCAAAATGTGGAATGGAAAATCTAGATGCTTAGGAGAGTGTTTTGAAGTTGTTTTGTTTCTTAAATTTTGAAGTGAGACTTTTGGAAATCATCCATGGGAGTGAAAAGATAGAAAAAGTCAAAATTGCAAAAAATTGAAAAGTTGCTTAAAGCAACATTTTCAACTTTAAAAAGTTACTCAACAACTTTGCAAGAAAAGTTTATTTTTTCCTAAAGGTAGTTACTGATCAGTTCCAACAGCTGATTTTGTTAGAGGAAGACTATTTAATAACTCCCAAGGAGATATTTCAAGGTTGGATGTCATTTTGATTGAATTTTCGTTGATTGAAAAGTTGCAGATTGACACTGTAACAGTTTTAGAGCATTTTGAATTGAATATACTTGAAGATGGATAAGATTGTTTTTCTTTCCATTTTAATTAGTTCCTCATGAGTGTCTAATAATTCTATTTGGAGTGAGTTTAGTGAACAATCTTCATTTTGTAGTTTATTTTAAAAGTTTCTTGGTTTTGGTGTTCACTAGTCCAATTATGGTATGTACATACAAGATGGATCCTCGAGGTTCTTAGATCAATGAAATGTAAAATGGGCCTAGATGGAACAAAATAGGGGTCATTGCACATATATTTTCTTTTGGTTTTAGGTGTAGAAGTGATAGAGTTGATTTTTGAGCTCTTGCCCTAGGCGAGCTTGGCTATAGCTCGGTTAGGGAAATAAAGTGACAAAAAGCCATAAATTATAGTGTTGGATTGGTAGAAGTAATCCAATGGTTGGAGAGTGATAAAAGAGAGGTGATAAGACCCTCTATGCATTGGTGGAAATTGGTGAGTTGATTTCATCAGGTTGTGAAGGAAAAAATAGTGTAAAGATCAATTAGCCCTATTTTTAAGGACAAAATCCCTAATTGGTTTAAGGTGTTGTACAAATGAATTGGATTAGTCTCACCTTGAAAATATTTAATTTTTTTGAAAAGGGTATTTGGATCCTAAGTTATATTTGGGGGTCCTAATTAATGTTTTTTAGTTAATGCTAATTTTGTGTTTGGTTAGGGTTACAAGGAGCAATTAGGCATTTTCCTAAAATCTAGGAAATTGATGAAAAAATTAATGAAGGATGGCTCTAATCCTTCAAGAGAGTTTTCAAATGACTATATAAGATGGAATTTAACCCTGTAAATCATTGTGTGAATGTTGACTTAAGTTGGTAGAATATACTCTTATAGGTTCAGTATGCATTGAAAGAACTCATTGATAGGAGGTTGTTCTTGGTTGGAAGGGTAGAGATATTTGCGACCTTCCCTTAGGATGAGGGTTTATGGTATCCCTAATAGGTCTTGGAGAGAGGCCTTGAATGTCAATCAAGTTTACACTAGGTGTAGAAGATCACTCCTATCAGACACCTCAACAAAAAAAACTCAACCTTATGCCTAATCGTGGTTACCTAACTCACCCCTACCCCTTGGGAAATCCTATAAATAAGATGTATATTTAGAGTAAAAGATCCCAAATTTTGAATCATCATAGTTATAGTCAATTTAGATCTACTATATTTGGAGGAAAATTTGTAATGGCATTTAGTAACATCATAATGGAGAATTATCATAAGGTTTTAGGAAGATTTGAGCATGAGGTTATCTTAATTTTCATCAATCCATCATCTTAGATCATAATTGAATCAATCTTTTAATATTCTTATTCTAGGAGTTTACACTTTGGGATTGCTTTGCAACTGAGAAATTCTTTTAGTCCTTGTAGTTAGAGATTCAAGAGACGCTCTCAATCATTTCAATTTGAATGTCAATTAGTATAGATCTATTGAATTTGAATTGATATTTTGATCAAATTAATATTTCATGCAGGTTTGCAATTGCAGATTTTACATACACACAAATAGCATCCACTGTGGGGCCCACGCCTCATAATTTTAACGATTTTTGGCTGCAGAATTAACACTTACAAGTTTGGACAGAACACAATCAACGCCTTTGCAAAAAGGTTCAGAGCCTATACTTAGAAGTTCAACACCTAAACAACAAATTTTCGCTCCTACAAAGAGAAGTACAATGCCTATCAATAAAAGTTTAGCGCCTACACAAAAATTTTTGGTGCCTACAGATAGAGAAATGCAATTTGTTTTAACTCTTATGCATTTTCTTTCATATCCCATTTACTATCTCATAGCGCCTATGAGTAAAAGAATAACGCTTACTAATTTTGCACTTGGATTTTAAATTTTAGGGCTTGTACTTCAAATCTTAGTGCTTGAAAGTTAAATTTTAGCGCTTGCAAGTTAACGTTCAGGGTCTCTAGGTAGTAAAATAGCATCTATAAACTTGAACTTAGAAATTTCAAATTTTAAATCTGATTTCATTTATTATGTTTATAGATGACATAATTCAAGAAGGTTTAGAAGCCTACATTTTGGCTCTCAAATCATTTTGAAGAGAAAGAGGCAAGAAGATTGTATAAAAGTGCAAAAAGGACACAATTATCCATTGAATTAAAAACTTTGGATTGAGAAAATAAAAGCTTAAAATAGGTATTGGAAAATTTTAGATCTTTATCAAGCATTTTACAATACTTCATTTATCCATCTAGATGATTCTCCTTTATAAAGATTTCCATTAAATTCTCAAATATTTTTTATTTTTCTTCACTTGGTTCGCTTTGTGTTGGACTAACGTGTATAGATGTGGATGCTCAGGAGCTTGAAAAATATTCGAGGTAACGTATAATAAAAATCAAAATTCTTAAAAATGCACACAACTTCGAACAAGGTACACACAATAAACTCTTAATTTTACATGTACCTTTCATTTCATCTTTTGGAAAATTTCAAATTTTCAAAGACATAGAATAAGTAGGAAGGCCTCATTTTCTTATGATCAAGGGTATTAAGCCTATCCTCTCACCTTTTAAAGCTGATAAAAATTCCAAACATACATAAGTTTTGTTATATTAAAGGTCTAAAAATGAACTCCATGTCTATTGTATTTGGAAAATAAAGATAATAGGGATATGATCTCATCCTTCTTAGGGTGATCAAACTCCTAGACCTACCTTTATCTCATTTTTCTTTAAGTAGTGTGTTCATTTTCTAGCCATAGTGGGCCCACCTCTTGAGATTTCCCTTAATGAGTACAGTGAGAGGAACAACACAAAGTGGGATACAAAATCATTTTGCCATAGTTCTCCAATCTACTATAAACAAATTCCTTCCTCAATTAGTCCTCACAGATTGCACAAAACCTCCCTGGCGTTGGTGGGAAGCTCTCGTAAAGAGAGGTAAAAAAGGCTCTTTGAGAGAAATCCTTATTAAATCCTGGCTAATTAGAAAGCTTACCTCATTATCCATGGAAAACCTAAAATGGCTTTAGGTAGCTTGTTTTAATTAATTTCTTTGTTCAAAACTTGTGGAAACGTTATGAGAACATAAACTTAATGTTATAGTTGTTTTTCTTTCAAAGATATACATGCTTGAGTGTGGTTATTTGTTATCTTCTGGATACATTTTTTTAGTAAATGTTATTCTCAATAGCAACAAGTTGTCTAAGAAAATCCATCACTGTTATAAATTCAAACAAGTTGATCATTTACATTATTCTATTTTAATCACTTCGAATTACGAGTGTTGTCAAAACATCCCAATCCTTGATTTTTGAAAATTTTGTCATGAAGGATTACAAGTCCTTTTCTTAGAACCAACAAAATCATGATCTATCATAAGTTTTCATCATAGAAATAGATACTTCTCTATTAGAATTCATCTTAGGACACACTTTAATTATGATCCAAACATCATTGGAATCTTAAAATATCACTTTTTTGTGGTAAACTCAACTAAGATTTTTAAGGAAAACCTTAACCATTAGGAAAACCTTGACTCGAGAAGTAACCCAGGAGTTACTTTCATGCCACAAACAAGAACACTTGATATTTTCATTTTGAAACCAATAATAAAAAAGTCATATTTAAAGGAGAAACATTTCAAGAAGAAATACAACCTCAACACGAAAACCAACCTGAATCACCCACAAATCAAACACATCAAGTGAATCGAAGCCAAAAAGTGGATCAAGTTCAAGAAAATCAATCTGACACGGAAAATGTTTGGGCTAATAATCATGACATTCATGACAATAAAATTGACAATAGAAACACCACCTATCACAACCAAAAGGAAATAACCAAAGAAAATGTGAGGGAAGCACAACAAAACCCCACATTTTTGAAAAGTATGGAAAAAGTACTAGAACAAGATAAAGATAGGTATTTCATGATCTTAGCTCAACTAGGGGTTAAACTACCTCATGATTACGATGTAGCCAAATTTAAAAAAAAATATGAGGATGAGGTTAACCCTCTAGGAGTCTAAACTAAACATATCCAATCTCTTCAAACACAATTAGATAATATTTAAAAGGGAAATTATCCAAAGAAATATATGATAGAAGACATTTTTCCTCTTCCCGTTAACAAGAATTTGGTCATGATACCTTTCTCACGTAATGCAGTATTTCCAAAATATGATAAATACATGGGCACAACTGACCCTCAAGACCACATTAGAGAATTTTTCACTTTTATCATGGAATTCCTACATGAGCCAACCTATCTCATGAAATTATTTCCTAGGAGCTTAGGTGGCCAAGCAATGGAGTGGTTTTCTAAATTACCACCTAAAATAAAAACATTCAAAGTATTTGTCTCTAAGTTCATGACTTAATAATCCTCTAATATTGGGCATGAAGTAACCATTCTAGATTTATGAAACACTAAACCAAAAAAATGGGGAAGTTTTTATGACTTTCCTACAATGCGGGAGAAAAATCTTTTCCAAATACCCACAAAGTGTACCAGAAAAGGAGAAGATTGACATATTTATTAACAATTTGAATAGTCAAATGAATTATTGGATACAACTCCAATATCCTTCATCCTTTCAAAAAATGATTTAAAAAAACATTAAGATAGAAGATGCTTTGGTAAAGAAAGGTTAAATTAGTTTATAAAAACATAACAAGGGTTTTTCAAGCAATAACAATAATTACAACAAAAATCCCTCAAACAATAACCATAATGAAAAACCTAAGTTTGGTTGAAAAACAACAATAAGAACCTAGTAAATGATGGAGAGGTGGAAGCAAACAATATCAAACCTAAGATACTCTATCTTTATAGTAATTCTATCCAACAAGAAAATAACATTAATCCACCCAAAAAAACTTGTTCAACAATAAAAATAACAACAATAACCAAGGAAACAAAAAACCCAAACCACCATTTATGTCCTAATTCACTTCACCATGAAGGAAATTCACTCCATTAGGAGAACCCTTTTACAAGGCTTTAAGAACACTTATTGCAAACAAAATCATATTTCTACCCAACTCAAGAGGCTTCAAACCCAAAGTCAAACCCTCATGGTGGAACGAATCACATGATTGTGAGTACCATAGGAAAAAGGGACATAAGACAAATGAGTGTATGAGATTAAAACATGTGGTTCAAGATATTATTGATAATGGTACTATTGAAGTAGATGGACCTACAAACAATGAATATCATACAACTTTCAAAAAATCCTTTCTTAAACTATGAGAAAGGTGAATCTTCGACTATGAACAAAAATAAGATGAAGGGAAAAAACAAGGTGAAGATTGTCCATACTTATGAAAATACTATCAATTCTTTATCTGGTTTTGAAAATACCATCAAATTCATAGTGGTGAAAGGTAAACAAAACAAAGATCCCACCAAGTTCATCACTAGGGGGCAAGCATCAAAAGTCACCTTACAAGGATCCTCTAACAAGATAACCAGGACTAATCCTTCATATTTTATTTCAAAAAAATATAACCTAGTGGTTCAAATTCAAAAGACCCCGACACAAATATCAATTTTAGAGTTTCTAAAACTTTTACCATAGCATAAAGAAATTTTGGAAAAAGCCTTGGCTGATACGACGGTCCCTAACAATGTAGATGTACAACAATTTCAAAACATGGTTAGTCATCTTATTGCAACATATCCCCTATCCTTTTCTGTGAAAGATGAAAGGTCCTTAAATCATCCTCAAAATTTTCCCTTACACATTTAAGTCCTAATTCAATAGAATAGGGTCAAAAGAGTCTTGATAGATGGAGGGGCTGGTTTAAATGTATGTACTTTGAACCTTGCTAAAGTATTAGGATACTCTAAAAATTACGTGGATCCAAAAATGAAGATGGAAATAAAATATTATGACAATGATGAAAGATCTTCCAAAGGCATGATCATTCTACCAATTTGAGTCGTACCTATTGAAAAGGAGACAGTGTGTCAAGTATTAGACCTCAAATTGATGTACAATATATTTTCGAGAAGGCCATGGATTCATGAAATTCAAGTCTTGCCTTGTACTTATCATCAATGTGTGAAGTTTCCATATCTTGGACAAGATATAAAAATTAGTGGTGACCTTAACCATTTCCAATATTTCAATACTATCAAACTAGTTACGGATTCCTTTGTACCACATAAAAGTGAAATTTCCACATCAAATCCATTCCCAGAACAAGCTAAAGAATAAACTCCTAGTACAAGGTCCTCATCCAAAGAGAAGGAAAAAGATGATTTCACTAGTTCAAATAGTGACAATGCTAGTTCATCTACATCAAAAAAGGATAAAAAGGGGGTTGCAATTTCACAATCAAATGATGAAAATCCTAGATCCTCTAGTTCAAGTCCTTCTAGCCAAGGAGAAAAAGAATCAAAAGGTACAAAGTTATGTAAGGGGAAGGGAAAAGAAACCCATTATCAAAAGATGGATACCTAATGAAATTTTTTGAGAAGAAATTAAACATCATTCACAAAGGGGTGGGATAATATTCCTTATGAATTGTCACTTTACCGATTTCTCCAAAGTCTCATGGAAAACCCTTTGTTTCAACAAACCAACCATCTTCTCAAAAATATAATGACAAATTTGTAAGATATACTGCATCAGTTGAGGTAGATGAACACAATAACCTCCTAAAATGGTTATAAAAAGATAAAGAAGAAACAAGTGAAAGGGTACAACACATTAGAATTCCCACACATCAATATGGGAAAAGATTTTAAGTAATGGAAAAAATGGGTTACCAAGGATTGAGTCCTCTTGGAAGGAAAAACAAAGGATTATTAGAACCTATAGAAGCTACTTTCTGGTCTAATAATGAGAAAACTGGGGTAGGATATCTTGAAACAACATATACCAAAAATAATCTTCCCCACATCCATGAGAATTTTTTTTTTTTGAATTATATAGTGATGACGATTTAGCAAAGTGAGTATGGGATTCTTTGTCTGAAGAATCTTGTCATGATAAAGAGGTCTATGTCATTCATACCTATAATTATACACCTATATAAGTACAAAGCTCAAAATATGAAATGGTAGGAGAGTCATACATACGTAGATTCTTAGAGGGACCAATTTCTAGGTTTACTTTACAAGAGTTAGATCCACAATACATTCACGACTATTCTAGTGAGGAAGAAACAAATCCAAACTATATGGATCATATTGAGGAAGCACACATCATTTTAAATTTGATGATACAATGTATGAACCAAATTATAATGAAGTCAGGACCTTAATCCCGATGGACCTAAACCCAACTAATGTTTCCTTACCTTTAATCCATCCCAAACTCATTGATTGGGATCAAATGAGCCAAATGAAATAAACACCTTTCCTAATGACTAATATATATCCATATACCTCAAGGCGGTTGAATCATTTTCCACCCAAGAATCATATGAAGAGGCAGAAATAGGTGGAAGTGTCAAGTTTCTTAGTCACAAAAATAAAATAAAAAATAAAATATCTAGAGGTGAAAACCACCATGTGACAGTACTAGATTAGGAAAAAGTAAAAATAAAATATGTATCCGAAGGTGAAAACCAAATTGAGGCACCTAAATATAAGAAGCTTGAAACTTTACGTGAACACTATGAAGAGTGGTCATCTATATTGGTTGAGAAAACATAGAAAATAAATATTGGAACTGAGGAAGAGCCTAAGATCATCAATTCAGCAACATCTTTGTCCAAAGAGGAAAGACAAAAATTCATCAACTTTTTCAAGGAAAGACAAGTCAATTTTACACGGTCATATGCTAATATGTCAGAATTAGACCAAAATTTTATAATGCACCATCAAAATATAGCTCCAAGAGTAAAACCAGTGAAGCAGAAGTTGAGAAAAATGCACCCACATGTAGCCTTATTGGTTGAAGAAGAATTGAAGAATCTCTTGAATACTAGTTTTATTAGAGCTATTGCATATGCAGAATGGATTTCAAATACAGTACCTATTTCAAATTCTAATAAGAACATAAGAATTTGTACATATTTCTGAGATTTGAACAAGACATGTCCCAAGGATGATTTTCCTCTTCCAAACATTGATACAATAGTATAACTCACTGCAAGACATTCAATGTTTTCATTTATGGATGACTTCTCTAGATACAATCAAATGAAAATATAACCCGAGGATCAAGATAAAACTGCTTTTACCTATGCGTGAGGTACTTTTTATTGGAATGTGATGCCTTTTGGTCTCAAAAATGTTGATGTTACATACCAAAGAGATATGACAACCATTTTCCATGATATGATTCACACATTCACGGAAGATTATGTAGATGAAATTTTAGCAAAATCTTATACAAGAGGTAGAATGGTAGTACCTTGACAATTAATTCTATATAAAAATATACAAATTCCAAACATAAACCATTAGGTAGAATGGTAGTACCTTGACGATTAATTCTATTATATTCCAACTTCCATAAGTGAGGTGTCATTCTCCGTGGCTTAGATGTAGTCTCTTCTTTCCCATTGAAAAGATATTTTTTAGTAATTCGATAGTTATATTTTTGTGGAGAAAGTGTCTATACTCATCAAACACCTGCTTTCCTAAACTTTTTGAATGACGAGATTTCATCTTTGGACCACAAACTGGACATGCAAATTTTCCCTTTGTTTGAAGACCTACAAGG
>MU226991.1:642033-731388 GCA_018584345.1 Thuja plicata
TTGGATGCATGGATTTCTTGTGAATTATCGGCTGCTATGTATCCTGCAACTGGATCCATAAATCTGCATATACTTCTCTAGGGTTGTAAGCCACTTAGGGATCAAAATAGAGAAACTAAATAAAAATAGTTCTTTGTCCTATTTCCTTTTAACAAAGTCTCAAATATCAATGATACAATAAATTTGATGCCCTAAGCTATCAATACAAATGGCACCTAGCTAGAAGCTCACGGGCTGTCCATTTGATAACCACAATCAACATTTCAAAAAAATGGATATCCTTGAGCACAAGCACCAATCACATCAAATAATGGAGTTAAAGAACGGGCTAGGGAACGAAACCAGTAGAATGTGGTCATTTTAGTGATAGAAATATACAATGGTGTCATTAAACACATATGCCAGTAATATCAACAAACATGAATCTAAACATTTGAATACAGTGAATTGATATCCTTGAGCACAAGCACCAATAACATCAAATAATAGAGATAAAGCACTGGCTAGGGCATGACACCATTAGAATGCGGTCATTTTAGAGAGCAACTCCCTCAACAATAAAATGAAATGCATTTGAATATGATGCCAGAGGCTCAAAAGATGAAGAAATCACATACCTTCTCCCACGCTCAGCTGTCGCTCCTTTTCTCCCGCTCTCCAATAGAAATAAAAATGATGAGGTTGTTTCACTTTTTTTTTAATGTATACTCCGAATCTGTCAGAATTCTGACGGTCAATTAAACACCCATCAGAATACCGACATCATCGGGGCCTATTAAAAAAAAAAAACACCAAATTCGTAAGAAAAAGTTACCCGTTGAAAACTTCTATCAAAATTTGGCCCCAAATGTAGTAGTGGCATATACCGATTCTTGATAAAATCTTCACAAGGATGGAAAATTTTAAATTGAGACTAAATGAAAAAATGTGAATTTGGAGTTCAATCAAGAAAATTTCTAGGGTACATTATTTCAGCCAAAGGTATAGAGGTAGATCCAGAAAAATTCAAAGCCATCATGGAAATGGGAGCACCAAGAAACATTATCCAATTAAGGTCTTTGAAACGAAGGTTACAATCCATCAGGAGGTTCATATCACAATTGGTAGAAAAGTGTCATTCATTTACCCAACTGCAACTTAAAGATATCTTTTTCAAATGGGATAACAAATGTGAGGAATCCTTTGATCTTTTAAAGTAATATTTAATGAATCCTCCTACCTTAATTGATCCAATACCAAGAAAACCTTTTATACTTTATATATCAGAAACAAAAAGTTCATTAGGAGCCTTATTAGCACAAGAACATGATCAAGGAAAATAAAAAGTAATCTACTACATTAGTAGAACTTTGGTGAAATATGAACTCAACTATACCTTTATAGAAAGGGCATGTCTAGCGGTAGTTTTTGATTCCCAAATAATAAGACACTATATGATAGCACATAAAATCAAGTTAATTACTAAGATAGATCCATTAAAATATCTTCTTAGTAAATCATCTCTAACAAGAAGGTTATCCAAATAGGTCATGGTGCTAAGTGAATTTAATATAGAATATATGGACCAAATAGCTATTAAAGGACATGTATAGTAGATCAACCATTAGAGGTTTCATTATCAAGTGAAGAACCTATACAAGTGGAATTCCTAGATGTAAGAATTATTATCATTGAAATAAAGACATGGAAATTATACTTTGATGGGTCATATGCTCAACATGGCTCGGGGGTAGGAGTTCTTTTCATCACAACTCAAGGCTATGTAATAAAAAAATCATACAAACTGTTTTTCCGATGAGCCAACAACATAGAAGAATATGAAACACTTGTCCTTGGAATAGAGATGGACTTAGAATGGAGAATCATATAATTAAAAATCTATGGAGACCCCCAATTGATTATTAATCAAATTAATGACGAGTACCAAACCAAAGATGAAAAAATAATGCCTTAAAAAGGATGGTTGATGATTTTAAGAAATACTTAGTATTGATCACATTTGAGAAAATACCAAGAGGTTAGAACAAAGCAGAGATGAAATGGCTACACTAGCTTCACTTCTACAAGTACCTTATCAGAATGAAAGATATGAATTCTTGATGGAAGAATTGATTAAACCTATATATTACCATCCCTATTTCAAAATCATTTATCTCGTTGTGGGTTACGACTCTACTTGCTATGGTCCCATTTACACATACCTCAAAGATAACACCTTTCCCTTGGACCATTCCTAAAATGAAAAGAGAAACCTTATACGCCAAGCCTCTCATTTTACCCTTATAGCTTACACATTATATCAAAAAGGTCTTGAAGGACATTACTTAGGTGTTTAGAGAGTGGGGAATCTAAAACAACCTTACATGAAATTCACGAGCGTATTTGTAGGTCACACTCAAGTGGGTTTACCTTAGAAAAGAAACTCATTAGGATGGGCCATTATTGGCCAACAATGGACAAAGATGCATGCCAGTTTGTAAATATTTTCCAAAAGTACCAATACCATAAAAAGTTGACACGTTCCAGTATAGCAGCTATATCCATTGAACACACATTGGACATGTTAGGATTAAGTAACAT
Source organism: Thuja plicata (assembly GCA_018584345.1). NCBI lineage: Eukaryota > Viridiplantae > Streptophyta > Pinopsida > Cupressales > Cupressaceae > Thuja > Thuja plicata. The sequence goes on from MU226991.1 coordinate 644,614, forward strand.
AGAGAGGGGGGATGAATCAGTATTACAAAACTTTAATTTAAAACTTAACAAATTCAATCTTAACCATGCAATTACTATAATAAGAACATACAAATAAAGTAAATAACTCATAACATCATGATTTGTTAATGAGGAAACCCTTGCCAAGGGAAACACCTGGTGGGGATGATACATACAAATAATGCAATAAGAGTATAATGTACCTGTTAGGAGACCTAGCCATGTTAGGAGATAAATATTACATTTAGTACATATCCCTGTTAAAGGATAGAAACCCTGTTGGGGGTAATCCAAGGACCTCACTGCTATTACAATGTAAAACTATCTTTATAATGATTTATCAAAAAGTAAATTATAAAACCATCTTCTATTCTTAATTTGTCCCAGTTATAGCTCATAATATCCTTTGTCTGATTCTAACATCACAATGCATCTATCTATGCTTCACACATCTTTGCATCTCAAAATATCTTCACATATGTACTCGATCTCATAAGCTTTCTATTCGGCTCACAAATACATCACAAAATGTGTTCAACACATAATAAAATAGAAAATACATAGTCGACGATAATACATAAACAAAGATAGGATAGGACCCAAATGAAATCCAAAGTAGGACTTCTGGAATCCGCATGTTACTCCCTTAAACACCATGACCACTCATCTTCCATGTTACACTGTTGCGCTGTCTTCAAGTAACCTTATCAAGTTGTAAGTCTCTCTAGTCAACTCCAAAATACAAGCAACCTTAATTGAAGGTCTACTACATCCCATAATAAATTCCTCTAATCTCGTATGACTTAATTTATCATATACTATGATCGCTAGGCATAAGTGTACAACTATACCTTGTCAACTACTTCCTGGACTTAGTCATTTTTTCAAACAAAATATTCAAAACTAGATTGTACTCCAAGCGATCATGCCAATAAGTAGTGTTTCCATAAATGACAACCTATATCCTATACTCATTAGGCCACTTGCCAACAATCTCCCCCTTTGGCATTGATGGTAACACTTAGTGAGAAATTAATAATTGTCTAATGCCAAACTACTTACTATACATTTCTCATGCTACACTTATTACTTCCCTTTGACATCAATGGAAAAGGTATACTAAAAAAATTAACTATATACACATAAAAATTGTAGAGCTACTCACCAAAAACTCAAACCATATGAAGTATATCTTGAAAATAGGTTTCTAAGATTTCTGCATCTGCGTTCCATGTCTTCTCCAAGGTCTGACCAGCATGAATAAGGCCATTCAAAGAAAAGGATGAGATCTTTGCATCCTTTAGTACTTTAGGCAGAGCTTCATCAAGGGACTTCTTCATTGTCTCCATGTCCTCAAGGCGTTTCTCTAGAATTTATAGTCTAGGAGTAAGGATACTCCTCAACATAGAAAATCTCCCCAACACTCTTGACTTCTTAGTTTCAAGCACACTGATTTTGTCCACTAACCTTGATACTTCCATATCCATCTCTATAATAGATTGTGAGGAGGACCCACAATTCTTCACCAAGTCATCCAATGTCTTCTCATCATTATGGATTATATCCACATCATTCTATACATGCCTAGAAGGGTTTATGAAATAGTTGTATATCTTATTTCCATGCTCGATGAAAGACCTAACACCAAAGATAGTGGTGTCTAATATGTTGATATCCTTGTTCAATGACTGACCTTATTCTTCTCATAGGAATCTCTACTACCTTCTATGTTTCAGTCATTCTTGTTCTCTACAATGTCCTTCTATGTGGTGTAGGGGTAGTATCAGGTACATCGACCACAATAGGAAGTGAATCAACAACCTCTAGAGCTTTAGGAGGTGGAAGGGCTGTAGGAGAAGTACTCACCAACCCATAAGCTCATTTTGTGATCTTCTTTATAACCTCTTTCATCTCATCTCAAATTATACCTGCCTTCTCTATTGGAATTTATGTTTTGTCACTGATGTCAACATATATTTCTAATGAGTAAGACAGATTGGTTATGACTGATGCATGGATGACTGATAGAAGTGTATTGGAACTGTACGAACATTTCATTGTATGTGAAAATGGAGGCATGTACAAGGATGAGCTTTGATCTTATATCTAAGGTCTCTTGATTTTATATTTTGTTTATTTGAGTTACAACGATTTTGGTGAAGACCGTTTGCTGAACAATGACAAAGAATCGTGACAAAGTTAGTCTCTAATTTTTTAGGATAAGTTGCATGCGAGATTGATTCATGTTATGAAAGATTGAGGAATGACATAAGACATGTTGAGGAATGTTTGTTATGATTATTGGGTTGCAAGACTCTTGGTGACATCATCTATGGGGTGTGCTCTAGAGAAGACCTATTTGGGGCTGACTTCATAGATGTAGCATGTATTATGGATGGTGAACGTTGATTACAAATATTGGATTATTTTTGTGGATTGTAATTGATGTTTACTTGTTATATGTACCGTGTGTACCTTAGAATGGGTTATGTAATTAATTTTTCTTTGGGGAAGTCTTGATTGGCCGACCTAATTCCTTATTGTTAACTTGTATAAAAGAAAGTTGTTTTATTTTATGGAGACTGTGATGAGATATCAAAGTGTGGAAGTTGCAAGCTTGTATCTATGAAGTCGTCTAGATGTAGAGTAGTGGTTGTGATTTAAGAGCTTGATTGGAACTATTTTAGCAAAGATGTTTCTATCAGTCAGTTCATTGAATTATATATCTTATATACATCTATATTTGAGACTATATGTCCTGAGTGCGGATTTAACCTTTTTTAGGCAGTGAGCCTGGGAAGTGAGCCTATTGTTTCTCTTGAATCCTAATAGGGTCTATCCTTTAACAAGGAATATGCATTGTATGTAATCATCAGCTCCTAAAAGGGATACTATAGTTTCAGTGCATTATTTGTGGGTGCTAATTCCCACCGGGTTTTTTTTTCCCTTAATAGGGTTTCCTAACAATAAATGGTTGTGTTATGGTGTTGTTGTTAATGTGTTTAGAATTACAGTTATCTTTTGTTTGAAGTTAAATTTTATATTATTTACACAACTGATTCCCCTCCTCTTAGTTGTTTTGGTGGACTATTATTGCTAACAATTGGTATCAGAGCTGTTGGTCCTTTGAGAGAAAGCTTAACAACTTGAGATGATCCTGAAAAGATTGTGTACTATAGAAAGGATAGTCTAAAGTTAGATCTTGAAAAATTTGACAGTTGGAAGAACAAGATGAGAACTCATTTATTGTATTTGGGAATTGACTACTGGATTATTACAAAGAAATATGAGTAGATCAAGACTGAAGATGATCTAGATAACGCTAATGATGATGAAAATAAGTTGTTTTCTTGTAACATGGTTGCAAGAGGAACACTGATTAGTGCACTCCGTGAAGGTGAATTCACAAAAGTTAATTTTTTGGATTCTGCACATAAAATTCGGTTAAGATTAGAAGCACTATATGAAGGAGATAAGTTTACTAAGAAGGCAAAGTTACAAACCTAGAAGACAAGGATGGAAAATCTAAAAATGAAAAATGATGATAATTTTAGATCATATGTACAAAGAGTTACTGAGGTTGTTATTGGGATTAGAAAATTTGGAGGCACATATAGTGAAGAAGAAGTGATCGTAAAGATTCTTAGATCTTTGACACTTGTTTACAAAACTAAAGTACAAGCTATAGAGGAGATCATACCTTTGATGAAGAACTTCAATAGAGAGATGTTGATTGAAAAATTAACTACCTTTGAGGCCATAGAGCTAGGAGATTCATTACTTAAGGTTGAAACAACATTCAAGGTGACTATGCATAATATTAAACATACTTTATTAGGGGTTGCGAGCACCAGCAGAAGTGACTTGCGAGAAGAGCTTGGTGAATATGATGATGATCGGGAAAGATACAGGAAGAAGAAAATAAGTTAGATGAAATTGTGGCCCTGATCGCAAGAAGAGAAAAGAGAGGTAACATTAATTTTGAAGGAAAGTTACCTCTAAAATGTTTTTCATGCAATAAGATAGGTCATTTTGCATGTAGATGTCCTACAAGGGTTCCTAAACATAAATCTAAGTTTTATAGACCTAAATACTCCAAGGATAAGGGATGTTACTATGCTAGTGAAGGTATATCCGATGAAAATACTGTGGATTATGATGAATTTGGAATTATTTCTATTAAAAATGACGAACCTATTCATGAAGAGAAAGCCCTAGTTTCACATGTTAAATACAAATATGAATGGATCATAAACAGTGGTTGTTCACATCATATGACTGGTGATAGAAACAAGTTTATTCAGATAACTAAATATGATAGTGGTGTAGTCATATTTGGTGACAATACTCCTAAGTTTATCATTGGAGTGGGATCTATTTCTCTTGATGGTAAAGCTAATACTGATGATGTGTTACTTGTTGATGGACTTAAGCATAATTTGTTGAGTGTTAGACAACTTGTTGACAACGGTTATTATTTAAAGTTCATTTATGGGAAATGTTCTATCAGAAGTAAGACAAGAGATATGATAGCATTTGCTACTAGTGTCAAGAGGTAATGTTTTTGAGTTGAACACTACATAATTTTCTTGTTTCATTGTGAAGGTTGATGAAAGTTGGTTATGGAATAGAAGATTTTTTCATGTAAATTTTGATAACATTCTAAAAGCAAGTATGATCAATGTTGTTAGAGATCTACCAAAGATTATGAAACCTACTAGCATGACACAAGGAGAGTGAGGAGAACAGGGCCCAAGGCACTCCCAGCTATCCAAACTACCTTGTAAATAAACACAGAAGCAACAAAACAAGAAGGGAGAGAAGAAACAATAGATACTTTGTATTAATTCATCAATCTCATTACATGTCGGGCTGTAAGGCCTTCCTCATTTTGTCCATATACATTTAGATGTTTAAGGAATAATCTTGATACATGTGAGATCATAGACCTGCGATCTGAATCTGCTAACACCTAACCTTCTATCCCCAAAAATTGATACCTAATCTAAGAACATAAACCAAATATATACAAGAGTCTACCAAAGAGGTTGGAACTTAGATCCTAAAGATATAACATAGGAAACACTAAAGACCAAGATTTAGGTCCACACACATCCCAATGAGCAATCCCATGTTAATTACGCTACAAAAATTAAATGTAGAAGTCGGCCAGAAGATCCAAATTCAAAATAAACAACTCAGTAATAAAATGACTGAGAAATAGGAACAATTAGGTAAGAAGGTAATCAAGCAGAAGAAAAAACTCAGTGAAAGAACCCACTGAGCAACCAACATTCACCAAGACTCATCGGTAAAGAAAGACAGAACAAGTAACTGAGCAACAGTAGTTACCGAGCAACCTCCAAACAAGCTAAAGAACAAAACAAACATGTTTTTGGTTGATTAGGATTGCCAAAGAACCCAAGATGCTCCTACATCAGACACATGGGGTTAAAATAAATCATTCCTTGAATCATGTGTCAGGTCCAACCTAAAATGAATCCAACTTAGATTGAGAAATCCAAGATGAGTCCTCAATTGGTTTGTTCTTCCATTTTATTAGATACTCCATGTATTCCTTTTCTCTTGTACTTCTACCAACTCTCTATTTCAAAACCTGTTCAACTTCATCTATTTTTTTCTTAGGATAATCACTCGGTACTTTCACTTCTTCATTAGGTTCATGATACTTATAAAAATCTGAAATATTGAATATAGGTGATATATCCATGTCATCAGCTAATTTCATTTCGTAAGCATTTCCACTATCAAATATTATTAGTATTTTGCAAGGACCAAATTTATTCATTTTCAATTTTCCATATGTTCCAATAGGAAATCTTCCTTTCTTCAAATGAACCATTACTGCATCACCAATTTCAAACGTTTTATGTCTTCTTGATCTATCTGTACTATCCTTGTATTTATGATTAATTTTCTCTAACTTGTGTTTTACATCCTCATGCAATGTCTTCATGAACTCAGCAAACTTTTATGCTTCAACACTTCATTTCTTTTCTCCAACAATGTCTCTCAAGTTTGATATACCTCTTGGTTGTGTTCTATGAAAAATATCAAAAGGTGTCTTTCTAGTACTTCTATTTACTGAACTGTTGTATGCAAACTCTTGTGCTAACATCAAATCCCAATTACTCGATGTGTCTCCAACTAAAAATCTTAACAAGTTACCCAAACTTTGGTTTACAACCCCTATTTGTCCATTAGTCTATGGATGAAATGTAGAACTATACTTCAACTCAGTGGCCAACTTCTTCCAAAGAGTTTTACAAAAATAGCTGACAAACTTACTGTCTCGGTCAGAGATAATACTCCTTGGTAATCCATTCAATCTGAAAATCTCCTTAAAGAAAAGATCTTCTATATGTACCACATCTGTTTTTTTTCTACATGGTATTAAATGTGTCATCTTAGAAAATCTATCCACAACACCAAATGCTATGCTCTTCTCTACTCTTACTGAACATAGAATTTTCCACGCTTACGACAAGATTCATAGATTTTGTCGATAAATAAATAACTGAATAATAAATTTCATACATTCTCTCTAAGTTTGCATGAATATAAAAAGAGTAAAGAAATAATATAAATATTGCACACCGTAAATAAATCCTAACAAAGATTGAATGAGGATTCGCGAATATACAGATTCTGTAAAAGTAACATATATTCTTCTATTTTCAAATAAACGTTTCCTCCAAACAAAATATATCACATCAAAATTTGATAGCTTCTGTATGTTCTACTTTTTTTAATTAACATATATTCAGAACATTTTAAAGTTATTAAACATCTTTATAGCCACCATGCTAGATAGTTTTTAGAACCAGAGTTTAACAAACTCCCGCAGGGAGTAAACAGTTTTTCCAAAACAACTAAACTAACTGAGGAAGAAAAATAAAGATGGAAAATTCATTTTATTTCACTCGTGAAATCACAATGCACGATTAAGGTTGAGGTACGTTAGCAAAATTCGTTGGCTGGTTTGGAGTGGATGAAACAACTCAATTTTTCCTCTATTCCACACGTGTTATAGAGAATGCAATGATTACTTTATGATAAGGTAGCCTAATGTGCACAATCCTCTGCCTCCACACCTCCTTATCCTTATTTATCTTAGCCACCTAATTTTCATGAGCCTCTAAGTGCTCCAAGCACACGGTAACCATGCCATAAATTCTAGCTAGTTGTGACAAGTCATTAGTGGTTAAATCCTTGATCTCCTTAATGATTGTGCTCTTATCCTTGAAATATTTGACTATGTAATTATTTTCTTCGGTCATTTTTCCATCCTCTTCAAAGAATTGAATATTTATGCATTTCAAATCTTTCTGCATAATTTTGGTTAAACCCATAAGCTCCTTCAACACTGTATTTGATTCTTCATGGCCTCTTTTAATAAAAAAGTTGTGTCATTCAATATTCTTCTTGGAGATATATAGAACATTATGATCCAAGCCTTGCACAGGTTTTCCCCTAAAAACATCGTAGCACCATACTTCAAAATTTCATTCATCTACATCACAACTGCATCCCATTTGGCTGTTTGTTTTTCTCACAAATTAACTTCAACCTCCAGTTCTTTTCCCACTTCCATCACTTTGGAATGAACTTTAACTAAATCAATAATATAATTAGTAACTTTTTGAGTGATCAGGTCAAGCCAGTCATGATTGACATTCGTTATCATTTTATTTCTTTGAAGTTTCTCGAGGAGCTTTTGGCTTGTTGGTGACTTTAGATCAAAATACTATGAAGATTGAGTAAGTGGCATGGGACTTGGATTATGTATTGCATGGATGTATTCGGCCATATTCCTTAAGGTTGTTTTGAGTTCTTTCTTGTCTTTTTCATCCTTCCATGTTCTAGAAATCATTCATTTGGTTTATGATTCCAGATGCCTGGAATTAGCTACTCTAGAGGTAGGTCCCATATTTTCCTTTTCTATAATGAAATATATGGCCAAAGAATTATTTGTATCCTTTTCTGCGATAGGTTTGGCTATCTCAGCTACCCAATGAGCTATATCTTCATCCACATACATCATGGTCTGAGTTTTAAGATTTTTGGGCTTACTTTCTCTGCCCAGGTACTTACTTACCATATCCTTGATGGGTACTGAAAAAGGCACAATACTCAACTTCTTATTGACTGAGGCCTCTAACCATTTGGGTGTGGCTTTTGTGACCTTTGGTGGGGAGTCTAAAAATTACTCTATTGTAAAAGAGTCAAAGCAGTAGACAAATACATATTTCCCTTCGCTTCCATTTCCTCCATACTTTTTTCTATGGCTTGAAATCTTGGCGTGTAGTTGTCCATATCCCTATATATCCCTTCAGAAGAGTCTAGGTCTACCACCTCTAGGTTCTTATAATTCTTCCCAAATTTTCTCTTGGTTCTAGATTAAGTAACTTGAGTATAGGGTGGAACCTGTTCAGCTTTTTTCAGCTTCTTTTTGGGAGGGCTTCTACATTTAACAAAACCCTCTTTACCTGCAATATCAAAAAATTTATTAGAGATAGAAAGAGTGGGTTGTAGAACAATATTTTTGGGAGAGGTTGAGCTATCTTGGGGCTTTGGTTTAGGGGCCTTTCTAGCTCAATGACTGTGAAGACACCTCTCTATTCTTCCGATGATTTTTAAAGATCTATGTTGAATATCATCATTTTATTTCTTGTCCCAATTTATTTCTAGAAGAGGTTTTTCTTGAACTCTTTCAATGAATGTAGGATCCAGAATATCTTCATTCTCTTCTCTGTTGATTCCTTTGATGTTCATATTCAAGTTCATTAAGATGATTTGGTATAAAGTGAATATGGACCATAATAATTTTCTTACTTCAAATTCATCCACACAATTCTCCTAGTAATCCTAGATTTGAGGTTCATGATGGAAACCATCTTCCATGTTTAGGTGTTCACTAGCGAAGCCTATGCTATCAAAGTTTGGCTTGGTAGTATATAGCTGGAGGTTTAGTTTCTTGAACTCTAGTTCCATATTCAGGGTGTATAACACTATTTTGCAACTATAGTGGCCCAATTAATTAGGGAATTCAACTCAAGTGTCCCCATTTTCCTCCAACTTCTTATGTATACATGACCTAGTTGCCTACTCACTTCTATCAATATATGGCTATTAAGGACGTATAAGGGTAACTTATAGGGTTTGTCTTCAAATCCTCCAACTCTGAGGGAAGTGAATCTTGTGAGCTATCTAAAGTAGCTTCCATAAATACTAACTAACTACATAGCTTCATTTGACATTCTTTGGTTTACACTTCCCTGAAGTTCATAGACCAATCTTTCTTGGAACACATCATTTATTCTCACGAAGTTCTCTGCATACATATGCTTCTGAAGGTGAGGGTAAAATTCATATATCTTTATGCCTTCCTGCCATGGTTAGTTATGTAATCCATTTCATTCCCTTGAACATGCCAGCATATAGAAGACATAAGAGGACATATAGAAACCTTTACATTTGACAAAATTTGATAGGCTTTCATGCAATTTATCTACTATGACTTGTGACCAATCTAGGTATCTCTATCCACCCAGTAAGACTTGGATGTAAAAATACATCCAATCTTCCCAATAGAATGCATGGGAATTGCCTCTAACCTGGTTCAAGAGGGTTACAATATCTCTTACATTGAATTTCAAATGCTCCCTAGTTAGAGGACTGGGTAATCTCGAACCTCCCTTTTATTCTTTCAACAACCAATTACGAGCAATGATGCTCTCTTAAATAGCCCTTTTTAGAGAAAACATAGTATGCGAGGCTGATTTTCCAATCTTCATATGGCTCCTTCTTTGGTATACCCATGGATGCCATAAATATTTCCCTACTGATACTGACCAATGGGTTCCCATCTATTTTCAGAATGTACCTCTTCTCGACATCATACCTATTCATACATTCCATGACCAACTCAAGGAAAGGCGCAACTGTAAGGAAAGGCACTGCTTCAACAAACCCACTTTGCATGATCTTCTTCATCATTGATTTGGAGCCAGGTTTTTAGCTTTCTCTAGGAAATCCCCCAATTCATCTTGAAATAAGGAAATATGATAAAATTCAGGGAGAATACTGAGAAGGCATGAAGTTCAACATAGGTTTTGAAGCACAAGCCTCATAATGAATATAGAACATAACTCTTGAAATAACTTCTCAAAAATAGAATAATCACACATAAGAAGCTAAACTACTTCCATTTTCAACTTTGTAAATAATTACAATCAATAATGGAGGAAGATTCTTTAAAGACTCACGTGTTGTTCTCATCAAATTATTGTAATTCCCTTGAAAGCAAGCCCCAATTTACCTTAGTCTCCACAGCTTCACTTCGGCTTTAACGACTTTCTGATTTTAGAAAATAATCATTGTCTTTACTTATAATGCAAGAAAGCTCTTGGCCAAGATTTGCATACCGTGAAAATTAATAATCATGATGTGAATTAATTACTGATTGGGCATCAGCGGACAACTTATTAATTTCTAGTCATTTTGGCACGAAGGCTTACGTACTCATTAGATGAACGCTTTCTATTTATTAAAATTTAAATTTGAACACCTGTCACATCATCACACACTCCAAATGACCTTTTAATTATTCTTCAATAACATGTTGCCTTTGATGGGATGAACCTTGAACCTTGAAAAATTGAACCATGAAGGTTGAATGGTTCAAGTTCAACGAATAACAAACTTCACACATCAAACGTGTCATGACCGTAGACACCCTATGAATCAACAAAATGAAAAACTTAAGATTGATTGAACAATGAACCTTGAATCATTGAAGGGTTCAATGGTTCAATTTCAATGGACCAAAAGGAAAGACTAATTTTCTAACTATGTCACAAAAGAGGAGGGGCGCGCTAGGGGGATTTGAACTTGAACTTTGAACTTGAAAAGGTTCAACTCGAGAGCATTAATGGGGCGAAGATAATGAAATAAGGAAAATAAAAAGGAGAAAGGATAAGGTTGAGAATTTTACAATAAAAAATCAAACATTTTGGCTAAAAGTGGGAAGATAAACACAAGCGAAAATACAGGGGTAAAAAATAGTCATAATTAATTAATAATGGATATTTAAGACTGATTTAGACTAGACTTGATTGAATTGATAACTCAGACTGATTAAGAGTTAACTGACTGCATGACAAAATTAATTGATTTATAAAACTAGTTGATTGACTAGTTAAGTGAGACTAATTTATAATTAATTGATTTGAGTGAATTGAGAACTAATTAGATTGACGAGTTACAAAAAGTGGTTGGACAAATAATAGAAATAGATGGGTTGGTTAGACTAAAAGTTAGTACTAGTCTTTAGAGGTGGAAGTAGAAGAATAATTTATTAAATAAATTCAAAATTAAGTAATTTATTTATTTTTAAGAGATTGAGTTGACATTGTAGAAGTGGAATAATTAAATAAAATAATTATTTTATTCAATTATAGAAGACATAGTTAGCTAATTAAATAATTGGAATAATCATTTAATTATGATGTCAGAAACAAGGAATATTATTTTAATTAAATAATAAGAATTATTCAACTAAAATAAGGAAAGACATTAATTAAATAATAAAATCATTTAATTGTTATTTAGAAGAATTATTAGACAAAATTAGAAGAAGAATTGATGATTAATGAAGTGGACATTTTTAAAATAATTAAATAATTAATTAAAATCATTCAATTATTGACTTTAGTGAGAAATGATGAATTTGAATTTTAATTAGGAGAATGACACAAATTAATTAAATAATTAAGATTATTTAATCAATTAAGAGGAAAACTAGTGTTAATATCACAAAGAGATGATGAGACAATTTTAGGTGTCTACAACTACAATAATCTCTAAGTGGCTACAACTATCTCTCACGGTAATATCTATAGTTCTCTTGGCTTTCTCAATCTTATCTGGCAATATCTTTCTATCTCCAAACAACCCCAAAAAAATTTCCTCTCTTATGTGTGTAGGTTTACTAGAAGTAGTCAAATGCATGAGGGTTTTCTTGTGTTCTATTTATTTCATTTATATAATTTTTTTTGTTTAATATCTTTATTGTATTTATGACTTTTGGGTATACTGAGTTATTTGAAAAATAGAGTTGGATTTTTACCATCCCCAAGTCTTTTCTTGTTTTAGTTCGTAAAGGACTACAATGTACTACACTTGTGTCCTTGTCTAAAATGTTCATATTTGGACTGAAAAACTCTCTGCCATCTAGACTTTCCATTTATATAATTCAAATATTCCTTTTCTTATATATAATTAGATATATTCACTAATTTATCTAGTTAGAGTTATCTGAATGTGTGTTGTGAAACTGACTCTCAAAGGAACATTGTTTCCTTTCCATCATGTTAGATTTACTTCACTATAAGTACATTTTAAAACAAGTTGCTAAATCATGAATTGTTTCATGTTAACGTCAAATAATTGAATATTTTTAAAATTTCTACGCATTTTGTAATATCTAATAGGGTTATGAAATAAAGTTGATATTAAAATTTTCACTATATTTTATTATTTTTATTTGTTAATATAAGAACATAAATAAATAATAATAAAATATAACAGAAGACCTTGAAAATATGAAAGCTATCCACTAGCCCTTCAAGAATCCAAAACCATAGTTTCTCAATGCACCCACAACCCTATTTAATTCCAGGCCCTAGTTTACAGCCTTTCTTTTAGGCCTCTAGACCAGTCAGTACAAATTGTCTTCAATTTGGTCTTCGATCTTCCTTTCACGACCTACAAACATTTGATCCTTTAAGGTGACACATTAGGGCTTCTACAAATGACACTAAGTCATCCATCCAAGATCATGGGTGCTCGATTACAATCCAATCTTTACCCTGTCTAGGCTCACCTACTCCTAGTAGTCAGCCATAGGGCTACACTCCAAGCTTAGGAATTCACTTGCAAGAACAAAAAGAAGAACAAAATCAATATGTATAGACCCTAACCCATCATCCCACATGGTTTCAGCCATTTACAACTATGGATGCTTAGGTTAGAGCCATTTTTGCTCCTGCAACTCTGCAAATTGAACTTGCAAACACAGTGGCTTAAATCCTAATGTAACTCCACACTAACTTAACTTGAAAGAAAACTACTATATGAAAAATAAAGCTAATTCAAATAACTAAATCTCCATGGGGTCAGACCACCTAATCTAATCCGTACACAACTGTACAAAATGAAAAAATAACTGAGAATTACAATAAAACACAGAGGGCCATCCGTACAAAATGATTACAAAAGTACTATGAAATCCAAAACTCCATTAACCCTCCCAAAACCATCAATCCATGCTCAAATACCCGAGTATAGGTGGTTACAGCCACTCAAACTTCTAACTAAAACTTTTTGCAAAAGTTGCTCGAGCAACTTTTTAGTATTTTTTTCTCTTTGACTATTTTAGTCAACTCGATGCATGTTTTCCACTCCTATGACCCTAGTTAGGATACTTAGGGCCCTAGAAGACACTAAAACCACAAGTTACTTACAAATAGTAACTTTTACCATTCTAAGCCAAAATGACCATATTGTCACATAGGAGCACTTTTGCACTTTACAAACATAAATGAACAAGTTGAGATCCAAACTAATGGATCTTATTCAAATCCAACCTAAGAATCCTAACACAACCCTAAACACACAAATCACATAAAAAGGGGAGGTGCTCTTCACCATACTCTCCTGGGACAAAGAACTCAAGTCCCTTGAGTTAGGAGGTCTTCAATGGTGACTCCATGCTTCAGAATGTCTGCCTCAGTAATCCAAGTGGCTTTAGATTTAGGTAGTCCCTTCCACTTTACCATATATTTTTAAGCACCCTTCCTAGTCTTCTTAATCACCTTGGAGTATAGTATACTGTCGAACTGTAGAGGGTTTGGGGTAGGCAAATCTCTGACCCAATCTTCTTCTCCCAACTCTGAAAGAGTTTGTTGACTATTGTTTGAGGATGGTCCCTTATAGGGATACATGTCACATACATTAAAAATGGGTGAAATTCCCAATTATCGAGGCAATTCCACTTCATATGCTTTTTTTCCATACTTATACAATATCCTCAATGGTCCTATCTTCATGAGCAACTTAGTTGGCTTACCCTTAGGTAGTATTTCCATTTTGAGATAAGAAAGTACTAGATTCCCCACCTTGAATTGTAAATCCCTTCTTGTCTTATCTGCCCTCAAATTATACTTCTCCCCTTGTTGTTGTAGAGTCTTTTTGACTTGATCATGAAGCTCTTTCATCTGTTCTACAAATGATTCCCCTTGGGCACTTCTTTTGTCTTGTAAACTGAGATCCCTTAACTCCAATATCCCTCTGGGATTATTGCCATAAACTATCTCAAATGGGCTTTTACCAGTACTCCTATTGATGGAGTCATTATAGGCATATTCTTCTTGCCCTATGATATGATCCCATAACTGTCCATGCTGCTTGGTAAAACATCTCAATAGATTTCCCAAAGACCTATTGACTACCTCAGTTTTCCCATCTGACTGAGGGTGGTAGGATGAACAGAAAGACAAATTTGTCCCTAACATCTTCCAAAGAGTCCTCCAAAAGTGACCCACAAACTTACTCTCCCTATCACTTACTATGTTCAATGGCGATCCATGAATTCTCACAATGTCTCTAAAGAATAGGCCTGCAATATGTGAAGCATCATTGGTTTTTTGCAAGTGATGAAGTGTTCCATCTTTCTATACTGGTCCACCACTACAAACACACTCTCATGTCCCTTTGATTTCTTAGGCAATCCCAGAATAAATTCCATACTTAAACACTCCCAAGGTCTCTGGGGTATGGATAGGGGTTGATACAATCTAGTATTGCTAGTATTTCCCTTAGCCCTTTGACATATCTGGCATTTCTCCACAAACTTTATGACATCTCAATGTAACCTAAGCCACTAGTAATGCCTATTCACTTTCTCAAGTGTCTTATCCACTCCAAAGTGGCTTTCCAAGCTTCCTTGGTGTTTCTCCTTGACTATGTTCTCCCTCATTGAACACTGAGGTATACACATTAAGTTTCCTTTGAATAATAGTCCCTCCTACAACATGTAATCAGTGAATTCCACTTTGAATCCCTATTGGAACTTTTCACATGCCTCATAGGTATTTTTGAAATCACTATCCTCCTTGTAGAGATATTTCAAGTCATCCATTCCTACACTTTGCAACTGTATCTCCTCTACAGCTAGTATCCTTCTACTTAGAGCATCAGCAACCTTGTTTCTAACCCCTTTCTTATGTTTGATAACAAATGCGTATGCTTGCAAGGATTCTACCCATTTAAGGTGCCTTTGGTTCAATTTATCTTTCCCATTCAAGAAACTAAGGGCATGGTTATCTCTGTAAACTAAAAATTATCTTGGTAGGAGATAATGGTGCCACATTTTGAGTGCTTGCACCATTGCATACAACTCCAAATCATAGGTGGGGTACTTATGTTTAGCCTCATTCAACTTCTCTGAGAAGAATGCCATAGGGTGTCCCTCTTGACTTAACACTACTCCAATGGCTAGCTTACTAGCATCACACTCCACCAAAAATATCTGATTGAATTTGGGGAACCTAAGTGTAGGTATTTCTTCTATCCTCTTCTTCAACATTTCAAATCCTTGATCTGCTACTACTATCCACTTGAAATGACATTTGATTCCTCGTTTTATAGCGTTGAGGATAGGGGCACATACATGACTAAAATTCCTCACAAACTTCCTATAGTAGGAGGCTAATCCATGAAAACTCCAAACATCCCCTATGGATCTAGGTGTAGGCCATTCAAAAATAGATTTGACCTTATCAAGATCCATGTTCATACTTCCATTAGCAACAACAAAACCAAGATACACTAGTTCAGTTTTCAAGAACTCACATTTTTCATGATTGATCATCAAATTCTCTTGGTGTAGCCTCCTCAATACCATTTCCAAATGCTTCATGTGCTCCTCCTTAGACCTGCTAAAGATCAAAATGTCATCAAGATAAACTATTACAAACTTACCTATAAAATATGCTAGCACTTCATTCATGAGCCTCATGAATGTGCTAGGTTCATTTGTTAGGCCAAAGGGAATTAATATCCACTCATACAACCCTTCATTTGTCTTGAAGGCTATCTTCCATTCATCACCAGGCCTAACTCTGATTTGGTGATACCCTGACTTCAAATCCACCTTGGAAAAATAACAAGAACCTCCCACGTTGTCTAGAAAATCCTCAATGCGGGGAATGGGAAATCTATATCTGATTTTGATCTTATTTATATCCCCAGAGTCAGTAAACATCCTCCATTTTCCATCCTTCTTAGGTGCAAGGACAATCAACACAGCACAAGGACTCAAACTCTTCCTTATTATCCCTTTCTCCAACAAATCTTGAATCTATTTTGCTATCTCTTCATTTTGACTTGGTGTCATCTTATGTGCTACCTTGTTAGGTAGATTAGCTCCAGGTATGAGGTCTACTTGGTGGCTCACATCCCTCATAGGTGGAAATACACTAGGCAATCCATTATCCACTATTTCATGATACCTTTCCAATAGTACTTGTACTTCTTGTGGCATATTGGCTTTCTCTTTAGTCTCCTCCTTTGGCTTTAATATCACTGCACAACAAGTCCCTTTCTCCTTCTTCATAGCCTTTAGAAACTCATTTACACTCAAGAGCATCACACTAGTTCCCACATGCTTCTCCTCATTAGGTTCTTGTAAGGGATCCATTTGAAACTTTTATCCTTGTTTAGTAATCACATAGTTATTCTTCTCACCATCATGAATGGCCATCACATCATATTTCCATGGACGTACTAGAAGGAGATGACAAGCATCCATGGGGAATATGTCACATAGGACCTTGTCCTTTTATTCTCCTATTTCAAACTCCGCCATAGTGTTCATCCACCACTATCTATTGTCCCTTGTTTAGCCATGATACTTTGTAGGGGGTAGTGTGAGGTATCCTTCTAAGCTTCAGTTTATCCACTATCTCAGTTGACACTATGTTCTCTATGGATCCAAAGTCCACTATCACCTTGTAGATCTTCCCATGGGACCTACAAGTAGTCTTGAACAAATTCTTTCTTTGAGGTGGTTGTGTGACACTAGGAACTTTCAACAAAGTCCTTCTCAACATTAGATTCTCTCCATCCAATACTGGCCCTGCCTTGGAGATGGGAAAAGTGACACTTTGTGTGTCATCCTCTTACACTAACTGATTTCTTCTTTCTCCCATAGATGATGTAGAAGTCTTGTCAAGCCATTTGCCCATTGTATGACCCACTTGATTACAATTGTAACATCTTCCAGTGAAGATAGAATTGGACCTTCCTTGTGACAAAAATCTACCCCTTAGTGGTCCTCTTCCTCTGTATCCTCCTCTTTGAAATGACCCTCTATACTAGTTACTCTCACTATTCTCCATAGATTGATTCTCTTCTGCTATACTTGCACCTTGTATCTTCCAAAGTTACTCGTGCCTCTAAATCTTCCATTGTTATTACCCCTTCATCTTTGGTAGAAATCATTCCTCCTTCTATCCTTCTCCTCTGCTCTCAAGGCTAACTAAAAACACTTATGCATACTATCAAGAGCCATCATACTATTTCATCTTGGATTCCTTGTCTGAACCCATTGAGGTGCCTTACTACCTTTTCTACCTCCTCTTCTTGTCTTCTTTCCCTTAGGCTCAATTTGTGGAACTCCTCAGCATAGGCACTTACTGTCAACTCCTTTTGTCTCAAGTTCTGCAACTTTTGATACATTTGAATCTCATAATCAGTGAGCAAGAATTGTTCCCTCAATCTGATCTTCATTCTCTCCCAAGAAGCTATCTTCTTTGTACTAGTGGCTACCCTATCATCTTGCATCATGTTCCACCACACCAATGCAGATCCTCTGAGTCTAGCCTTTGCATAACTGACTCTCTTCTCCTCTAATACTTCTTTGTAGTCAAACTGGTTGTCTATGGCCTCTAGCCAATCCAATAACTCTTCACCATTCAAGATTCCACAATAGTAGGGTATGTGCTCCATACTATCTTTATCAAGGGACTTGAAGGCATCCAAGAACACCTTATGTTCTTTATCCATTTCCACTTCCTTTCCTTTTCCATTTGACTCTCCTATCTAGCTTTCATCTTCTTCATCACTCTCATCTCCCCATTCAGTGACTTTCCTCTTACCCTTTGTCTCAGTTAGATTAGCCTTTGCCAATAGATTTTGGACCAAGTCCACTATGGCATCTTTTCTCATTGCCTTGGGTGGCATGCTATCAGCCTCGTGGCTCTCCTCCCCTTCAGACATACACTAAACTTCAAGAAATTCTGGCTCTGATACCACTCTGATGTAGAGGGTCTAGAGTTCTAGTGTTTCTTTCCTCCAAAGTGTTTATCACTTCTCCTAACCATCCAATGGTTACCCCTCTATGTGTGCTTCCCCAATATGGATCTCCTAGATCCTCTCTACCAACTTTCCTCCTAGGTATAGTTGACTTGTTGAAGACACAAAGTTCATCCAATACCAACTAGTCCAACTAGTTGATCATTCCTCTTGATTCTTCACTAGAACTTCCCCTAGAACCCCAAATCCTTGCTTAGGATATTCCCCATAAAACCCATAGACTCTTGCCTAAGTCATTGGTCCATTAAAATTCCATTAGAAATATTTCCAACACTTTTGGACACCCCAACAATCCAATTGTTGTCAAATACACTAGTAGGCCTAATCAAGCTTATTCGTAATAGGGTCTATTTTCACTATTTTGAGCCAAATGCTCCAAATCCTCCAAACAACCTCACAGAAGACCTTGAAAATATGAAATCTATCCACTATCCCTTGAATAATCCAAAACCATAGTTTCTCAATGCACCCACAACCCTATTTACTACCAAGCCCTAGTTTTCAGCATTTCTTGTAGGCCTCTGGACCAGTCAGTACAAATTGTCTTCAATTTGGTCTTCAATCTTCCTTTCACCATCTAAAATCATTTTATCCTTCAAGGTGACACATTAGGTCTTCTACAAATGACACTAAGTCATCCATCCAAGATCATGAGTGCTCGATTACAATCCAATCTTTACCCTGTCTAGGCTCACCTACTCCTAGCAGTCAGCCATAGGGCT
Source organism: Thuja plicata (assembly GCA_018584345.1). NCBI lineage: Eukaryota > Viridiplantae > Streptophyta > Pinopsida > Cupressales > Cupressaceae > Thuja > Thuja plicata. The sequence continues at coordinate 663,795 of MU226991.1, forward strand.
TCACTCCAAGCTTAGGAATTCACTTGCAAGAAAAAAAAAATATGTATAGAACCTAACCCATCATCCCACATGGTTTCAGCCATTTTCAACCATGGATGCTTAGGTTAGAGCCATTTTTGCTCCTGCAACTCTGCAAATTGAACTTGTAGACATTGTGGCTTAAATCCTAATGTAACTCCACACTAACTTAACTTGAAAGAAAAATACTATATGAAAAAGAAAGATACTTCAAAATAATACACCCCCATGGGGTTAGATCACCTAATCTAATCCATACACAGCCATATAAAATGCAAAAAACACTAAGAATTACAATAAAGAACATAGAGCCATCCATACAGAATGATTACAAAAGTACTATGCAATCCAAAACTCCATTAAACTTCCCAAAATAATCAATCCATGGTCAAATACCCAAGCATGGGTGGTTACAAGCCCTCAAACTTCCATTTGCAACTTTCTACAAAAGTTGCTCAAGCAACTTTTTAGCATTTTTTGCCCTTTGACTATTTTAGTCAACTCGATGCATGTTTTCCACTCCTATGACCCTAGTTAAAATACTTAGGGTCCTAGAAGACACTTAAACCACAAGTTACTCAAAATTTGTAAATTTTACCATTCTAAGTTTAAATGACCATATTGTCACCTATGAGCACTTTTGCTCTTTACAAACATGAATGAACAAGTTGAAATCCAAACTAATGGATTTTATTCAAATCCAACCTAAGACTCCTAACACATCCGTAAACACACAAATCAAAAAAAAAAGGGAGGTGCTCTACACCAGATTGGTATGTTGAAGATTGACTTTGTAGAAGATGCTTTTCAGTATGCACTGAAGGTAGAAGATAAGTTGAAGAGAAGACACTATGGTAATTCCCAAGGGAAAGAGAAGAAAGAATAGTCGGTAAAAGATAAAACTAGAGCTGAGGAGGAACCAAAACCTGTTGAACCAAGAAGAAGAATAGGTAAAGGTATATTTAGGGTTACTTGTTACAACTATAGAGAAGAAAGACATCGCTCGTATTAATGCACCCATGCAGCTAAGAAGGTTGGTAGTCACCAAAATGTTGTGGAGAATGAAGTTTCTGAGAATGAACCTAAGGTCAAAAATATGAATCTTCTTCTTAGAAGAACTTTGCTTCCCTCAAAACAAGCTAATTAGAAGAAGACTCTATTCAGAACCAGATGTAAGTGCAAGGATAAGGTATGTAATGTCATAATTGATGGTGGTAGTTATGAGAACTTTATTTCAGAAGAGATGGTTAGTAAATTGAATTTGGAAAGGAAGAAACATTGTAACCCTTATAGAGTTAGTTGGATATAATATGTGTCTAAGGTTAGGATTGAGGAACAATGCCTTGTTAATTTTAAGAATGGATCTTATTATGATGTGATACTATGTGATGTATTACCTATGGATTTTTTTCACATGTTGCTCGGTAGACCTTGGCAATATGATAGACATGTTGTGTTTGATGGACATGAAAATACCTATGTTGTGAGATGGGGTGAAATCAAGCATAGACTGATACCTTTCTAGGGAGGAGGAACTAAAAGGTGTGGAGTTATCAGATATTATTTGAAGGATAGTGAAAAACACGAGGAAAAGAGAATTGATGAACCTATGAGTGAAAGAAAGGAGAATTTGAAGGAAAAGGTGAATGATATCTCTGAGGAACTTATAGAGATTAAGAAACTAGTAGCATATTTGACTCAGGTGGTGCAATAGATGTTGACACTAGTGACACAAAGAGATGCAGATGATAGTAAGTTGATCAGTTAGTCAGATGAGGAGATGGTTCATCAAAACACTGATAATATCAAAAGTACCAAGGATGATCAGTATCCACTATTTCCACTTGCAGGTAGAAGATGTGAGAAAAGTGTAGGATTGAGGAATTTATCAGAGTAGAGAATGGACAGAGGAAAGAAAACATGGAATGAAGGGAAATAAGAGATATGGGTTAAGAATAAGTATGGGATACATGTTTTGATTCCCTTTAGATGATCATGATTTCTTTATGGGAACATCTTCTTTACCTGGGGTGTTTAATGCAAGAGAATCCTAGGATCTGTGGCAATCCTGCTCAACCAAAAATATGTTTTCTTTGTTCATTAACTTGTTTAGAGGCTACTCAGAGAAGTACTTTGTTGCTCAGGCTCTGTCGCTCGGTTATGCTTGTTTTGGGTTGGTCTCTAATGCTCGGGTTCTATCGCTTGGGCATGCTTGTTCATTTCATGTTGCTTGGGTTTCTATCTCTCATTCATGCTTGTTACCAAGTTCATTCCTTCTAATGCTCAGGTTTTTCTCTCTGTTGCTTGGTCATCCTTGCCCGAGTTGTTTATTTTTGAGTTGGATCTGGTGGCCGAATTATGCATTTAATTTTGATTGCAAAATTAATGGCGGGTCTCTCATGGGGGATTGTGTGGACCTAAATCTGGGTCAGGGGTTTCTCCTATGTTTGATTTGATGGCTGACCTCATGGTTGATTTTGTATTTAAGTAGTATTTTGTCTTAGTTTTAGGGAGGAGGAGAGATCGGATCAAAGAGGGAAGATCAAAGTGTTAGATCTAAGAATCTGGATCGTGAGCTATGTGTTTGTAGAAGATCTGTAGTTGATCTTGAATTGTATCTTTGTATTTGGCCATAACCAGGAAAGCCTTACAACCCGACATATTGCATGTAATTGAATCTGAATTGAATATGAATTGATACAAGTTCTTATATCTCTGTGTTGTTCAGTTTCCGCTGTGTGTCTTTATTATTGGATGCAAGTTTGGACAGTACTTAATTGGATCCTCCAACCTTGACTGCATCACACATGCATCATGGTCTCAGTTTTAAACTTTTTGGGCTTGCTTTCTATACCCAGACACTTACTTACCATATCCTTGATGGGTACTGAAATAGGAAAAATAATCCACTTCTTGTTGACTGAGGCCTCTAACCATTTGGGTGTCACTATTGTGACCTTTGTGAGGGAGTCTTAAAATTACTCTATTCTAAAAGAATCAAAGCACTAGACGAATACATATTTCCCTTCACTTCCTTTTCATCCATACTATTTTCTGTGTCTTGAAATTTTGGCATCTAGCTGTCCATATCCCTAGCTATCCCTTCAGAAGAGTCTAGGTCTACAACCTCTAGGTTCTTGGAATTCTTCCCATCTTTCCTCTTGGTTCTACATAAAGTAACATGAGTATAGGGTGGAACCTATTTTCCTTTTATTGGATTCTTTATGGGAGGGATTCTACATTTAACAAAACACTCTTTACCTACAATATCAACAAATTTATTAGAAATAGAAAGAGTGGGTTGTGGAACAATATTTTTGGGAGAGGCTGAGCTATCTTGGGGCTTTGGTTCAGGGTCCTTTCCAGCTCAACAGATTTGCAGACACCTCTCTATTATTTTGATTATGTTGAAAGGTCTATGTTGAATATCATCATTTTTTTCTTATCCCAATTTATTTCTAGAAGAGGTTGTTCTTGAACTCTTTCAATGAATGTAGGATCCATAATATTTTCATTCTCTTCTTCGTTGATTCCTTTGATGTTCATATTTAATTTCATTAAGATAATTTGGCCTAAAGTTAATGTGGACCATAATCATTTTCATACTTCAAATTCATCCACACAATTCTCCTAGTAATCCTCAAGTTGAGGTTCATGATGGAATCCATATTCCATGTTCAGGTGTTCACTGGCGAAGCCTGTGCTATCAATGTTTGTCTTGGCAGTATATAGCTGGAGGTTTAGTTTGTTGAACTCTAGCTCCATATTCAAGGCGTCTAATACTATTTTGCAACTATAGTGGCCCAATTCAATAGGGAATTCAACCCAAGTGTCCCCCTTTTCCTCCAACTTCTTATGTATACATGAGCCAATTGTCTTCTCACTTTTATCAATATATGGATATCAAGGACGTATATGGGTAACTTATAGGGTCTGTCTTCAAATCCTCCAACTCTGAGGTAAGTCAATCTTGTGAAATATATGAAGTAGCTTCCATAAATACTAACTAACTGCATAGCTTCATTTGAAATTATTTGGTTCATGTTTCTTGAAAGTTCATAGACCACTCTCTCTTGGAAAACATCATTTACTCTCATGAAGTTCTCTGCACACCCATGCTTCTCAAGGTGAGGGTAAAATTCATATATCTTTATGCCATCCTTCCTTGGTTAGTTATGTAATCCATTTCATTCTCTTGAACATGCCAGTATATAGAAGATATAGGAGGACATATAGAAACCTTTACATTTGACAAAATTTGGCAGGCTTTCATGCAATTTGTCTACTATGACTTGTGACCAATCTAGGTATCTCTTTCAACCCAGTAATACTTGGATGTAAAAATACATCCAGTCTTCCCAATAGAATGTGTGGGAATTGACTTTAACCCAGTTCAAGAGGGTTATAATATCTCTCACATCGACTTTCAAATGCTCCCTAGTTAGAGGACTGGGTAATCTTGAACCTCCCTTTTATTCTTTCAATAACCGATTACAAGCAATGCTGCTCTTGTAAATAGTCTTTTTTTAGAGAAAACAGAGTATGAAAAGTTGAGTGTCCAATATTCATATGGATCCTTCTCTAGTATATCCATGGATTCCATAATTGTTAACCTACTGATACTAACCAATGTGTTCTCATCTATTTTCAGAATGCACCTCTTCTCGACATCATACCTATTCATACATTCCATGACCAACTTAGGGAAAGGCACAACTATAGGGAAATTTGCTGCTTCAACAAACCCACTTTGCATGATCTTCTCCATCATTGAATTTGGAGCCAGGTTTTTAGCTTTCTCTAGGAAATCCCCCAATTCATGTGGACTAAGGCAATATGATAAAATTCAGGGAGAATACTGAGAACGCACGAAGTCCAACCTAGGTTTGGAAGAATATGCCTCATAATGAATATAGAACATAACTCTTCAAATAACTTCTCAAAAATAGAAGAATCACACACAAGAAGCTAAACTACTTCCATTTTCAACTTCATAAATAATTACAATCAACAATGGAGGAAGATTTTTCAAAGACTCACCTATTGTTCTCATCAAATTCCTGTAATTCCCTTGAAAGAAAGCCCCAATTTACCTTAGTCTCCATAGCTTCACTTTAGCTTAAATGACTTTCTAATTTAAGAAAACTATCATTTCCTTTACTTATAATGCAGGAAAGATCTTGGCCAAGATTTGCACGCCATGAAAAGTTAGTAATCATGATGTAAATTAATTACCGATTAGACATCAACTGACAACTTATTAATTTCTAGTCATTTCGGCATGAAGGCTTACGTACTCATCATCACTTTCTATTTATAAAAATATAAATTTGAACACCTATCACATCAACGCACACAGCAAATGCCCTTTTAATTATTCTTCAATAACATGTTGTCGCCATTGATGGGACGAACCTTGAACCTTGCAACATTGAACCATGAAGGTTCAATGGTTCAAGTTCAACAAATTAAAAACTTGACACATCAAATGCACCATGACTGTAGACACCCTATGACTCAACAAGATGAAAAACATAAGATTGATTGAACAATGAACCTTGAATTATTGAAGGGTTCAACGGTTCAAGATCAATGAACTGAAAGGAAAGACTTGCTAGGAATAACAGTCTACAAGCACAACAGAGAGGGGGGGTGAATCAGTTGTGATATAGATTATTAAACTTTAAGCTTTATAAACCAAATCCACAATGTAAATGATAACACAGTAAATGTTAACACAATAACATAATCCTTTGTTGTTGAGGAAAACATGTTAAAGGTAAAACCCTGGTGGGAATTAGCACCCACAAATGATGTACTGAGAGTATAGTATCCCTGTTAAAATATTTAGCCCTGTTAGGAGATTATTACAACATTACAGTACATAGTCCCTATTAAAGGACATACCCTGTTAGGAGTTAAGAGTATTATTGGGCTCACTGCCCAAATAAGGTTAAAGCCACCCTCAAGGATTAACAATCTGAACAAGTGTATATCAGAAATATACAATCCAGTGAACTGTCTGATAATAAATATCTTTTCTCGGTCAGTTCTAATGAAGTACTCTACTCACAAACTCTTCTCTACATCCAGCAACCAATAGAGCTTCGCAGCTTCCATAATTATCTTCTCATCATTTCTCTATCACATTCTACCATATCTTTTCAAAAGAAAAGATCTCTCAAATATACCCTATTACAATAATTGATAAGGTCGACCAATTAAGCTTTCCCAATATACAAATAGTTATTTAACCTCTTCCTAAGATACACAAGGTATCTAAAACAAGTAAACATCAAATATACTCCAAGATCTGCAATCCATGCTCACGATCCATAATACACACTACATCTCTGAAGTCGGCCAACAAATAGGTCTTCTCTAGAATACACGCCACAACTGATGTCACCAAAAATCTCACAACCATTGATCAACAACGAACATTACTCAATGTGTCCTATGTCATCCCTTAAGCTCCAATACTCTGAATCATCTTTTCCTATAAGATATACCCAAAACACAGACCTGCTCTGTTAAGCATCACTGTCGCAGTCCAGAAACCAATCTTCACTAAAACATCTATAACATTACCAATATAAAATATTAAGCCAAGAAACCTTAGGAATAACGTCATCACACATCCTTCTTCATATCCTTATCTTCGATCATTATGATTCATTTGTACAGTGCCCGTACACTTCTATCAGTCATCATACAATAGTAATAACCAGTCTGTTCACTTCCACAAAAACATATATTGACTTCAGTGACAAAACATGAATATCAACAACATTAGCAGTACCCAAATCTGATATCGTCCAACAAGACTAATTTTCTAACTATGTCGCAAAAGGGGAGCGGTGCGCTAGGGGGAATTGAACTTGAACACATGAACTTGAAAAGGTTCAACTCGAGATGTTCAATGGGGCAAAGATAATGAAATAAGGAAAATAAAAAGGAGAAAGGCTAAGGTCAAGAAATTTATAATAACAAATCAAGCATTTTGGCTAGGAAGATAAACACAAGCGGAAATGCAGTGGTAAAAAATGGATAGTCATGATTAATTGATAATGGATATTTAAGACTGATTTAAACTAGACTTGATTGAATTGATAACTCCTACTAATTAAGAGTTAAGTGACTGCATGACAAAATTGATTGATTTAGAAGACTAGTTGATTGACTAGTTAAGTGAGACTAATTGACAGTTAACTGATTTGAGTGAATTGAGAACTAATTAGATTAACCAGTTACAAAAAGTGATTGAACAAATAATAGAAATAGATGGGTTGGTTAGACTAAAAGTTAGTGTTAGTCTTTAGAGGTGGAAGTAGAAGAATAATTTATTAAATAAATTCAAAATTAAATAAATTATTTATTTTAAGAGATTGAGTTGACATTGTAGAAGTGGAATAGTTAAATAAAATAATTATTTTATTCAATTATAGAAGACATAGTTAGCTGATTAAATAATTGGAATAATCATTTAATTATGATGGCAGAAACAAGGAATATTATTTTAATTAAGTAATAAGAATTCTTCAATTAAAATAAGGAAAGACATTAATTAAATAATAAAATCATTTAATTGTTATTTAGAAGAATTATTAGACAAAATTAGAAAAAGAATTGATGATTAATGAAGTGGACATTTTTAAAATAATTAAATAATTAATTAAAATCATTCAATTATTGACTTTAGAGGGAAATGATGAATTTTAATTATAATTAGAAGAATGACACAAATTATTTAAATAATTAATATTTTTTAATTAATTAAGAGGAAAACTAATGTTAATATCACACAAAGATGATGAGACAATTTTAGGTGTCTACAACTACAACAATCTCTAACTTGCTACAACTATCTCTTACGGTAATATCTATAGTTCTCTTGGCTTTCTCAATCTTATCTGGTAATATATTTCTATCTCTTGTGCCTTTGAGAATCTTGGGATTTATCATATTTCGTATCTATTAATCATTCATTTATTTATTCATCTTTTGATCTATCTATCTATCTATCTATCTATCTATCTATCTATCTATCTATCTATCTAGCTGCTCTAGAGGTTGAAACACCAAAACATAGACTTGATTGAAGCAAGTCTCCAAACAACCCCAAACATTTTTCCTCTCTTATGTGTGTAGGTTTACTAGAAGCAGTCAAATGCATGACGATTTTCTTTTGTTCTATTTATTTTATTTATATTTATTTTTTTATTTAATATCTTTATTGTATTTATGACTTTTGGGTTTAGTGAGTTATTTGAAAAATAGAGTTGGATTTTTACCATCCCCAAGTCTTTTTTTGTTTTAGTTCATAAAGGACTACAATGCGCTACACTAGTGTCCTTGTCTAAAATGTTCAGATTTGGACTGAAAACTCTTGCCATCTACACTTTCCATTTATATAATCCAAATATTCCTTTTCTTGTATATAATTAGATATCTTCACTAATTTATCTAGTTAGAGGTATCTAAATGTGTGTTGTGAAACTCATTCTCAAAGGAACATTGTTTCCTTTCCATCACGTCAGATTTACTCCTATATAGGTACATTTTAAAACAAATAGCTATATCATAAATTATTTCATGTTAACATCAAATAATTGAATATTTTTAAAATTTCTACACATTTTGCAATATTTAATAGAGTTACCAAATAAAGTTGATATTAAAATTTTCACTATATTTTATTATTTTTGTTTGTTAATATAAGAACGCAAATAAATAATAATAAATATAACATACAATATTTTTTATTTTTGAGAAATATTAAACATAATGTCATATTTTAATAATTATTCTCTCACATACACATACCTTAATACCCATAGATTTTTCTTAGAAGAGAATCGATGATATTTTCATTTGATCACCTGCAACTGTCAGTAATTGACCCAATTATTCAATAGGTGCATCCTTTTCATCATAGGTTACCTCATGCACTAAGTCTGATAGCATATCTCTTGTAGACTATGTTATTTGTGCCTCCATCTTCTTCTGATCCCTTTTGGCATTATACTTAATAGTCATAGCAACATTCATCAATTTAGCAGGGCTCATTATACTCAAGTCTACTAGCCTTAGAATGACTGGCATGTCATCTTCATCCATCTTATCAAAACTTTTGTTAATAGAAGACATATAAAATATTATCTTTTCTGTTTCCTTGTCTGCAGTCTTCTCCTTTGGTTTCTCTTTATTTTATTGTTCTCCTTTCATCATCACATCATCAGTATGTGCATGCTCTTGCCTCTCCTTATCTTCATCTCCACTGGTTTCCTTTGCTACTGGTACTTGTTGATTCTCACCGGTAGTAACTTTGGCTGAGGTATCATTAGTCATAACTTGATATGTTTCTTTCTTTGTCTCTGTGGTATCATGAGCATCCACCTATTCATCTATTGTATCCTTGGACTCCTTAGGAAAATCCAAGATGGTAATATCATCTATGGTGACTTCAACACCGTCAATATTCCATCCATCATCAGTATGAGTTATCTATGACTCATCATTTTCGTGTTCTTATTATTTTTCTTGTTCTTCAAGACCCAAAAACCTCTTCAAGATAGCCTCTGTTTCATCTTGAACTGATTGGGATTCACCATTGAATAACCTTGTCAACCTTTTCTTGGTCTTCAATGTCAGTCTAATTTTCTTAAGAGTCTCTTTTATTTCCTCCTTTGACATTTTTGGTTGTCATTGGACTAAAACATATTCTATCAATTCTTTATCTTTCTTTAATGATTTACACCACTTATCTTCAATCTTGTTGTATAGAGATGTGGGGATCTATCCTTGCAACTCAATAAGATCTTTTCTCAGTATATTCATAATGAAAACAACTGCATCCTCAATTTTCTCTGCTCTTCTTTATTATATTTATCATAATGATTCTTAACATCAACTAATACACCCCACTTTTTAACTTTATCCACTATTTTATCTATTAAAATAAACTTACTCATATCCATTTTGTTAGATTTCATGGTTGGGGAACCAACTACCTTGGACTTCTTACCACTTTCCCTCATATTCTTTTGCTCTTCATCAAACTTTGTACCTTCTGCTTCTACTTCTTCTTTAACCCTCTCAAACCTTTGAGCCTTCTACTTCTTCCTTTTGCCAGTGAATCCTCTTGTTGCAGTAGCCTCTTTTCTTTTGTGGTCTTATATTTTGAAGGTTTTTTCTTCTCCTTCACTGGTGCCTTTGCTGGAGGAGATATTTTCTCCTTCTTCGTTGTTGTAGTTGTGTCACTTCTTGTCTTCCTACAGGTTGGTGCACTACCGGTTGTAGAAGAGGTAAATTCTATATCTTCATCTTCACCTATTTTTGTTGCTCCAGATGTTCCAGCGTTCTCTACAATATGTCTTGTTCTTGCCTTGGCAATGGCTTCCTGTGTGAAGCCTTTCTTTAGAGAAAAATTTTCTACTTCCTTTCTTATCCTTTTATCTATCACTGGTTGGTTTAGTTTTCTATAAAATTACATTCTCTTCTCTTTATAGGTTACAACCCTAGGTACATTTGGATCTACCAGTTTTGACGATAGATCTTGTGCATGTAGAGTTAACATATCAATTTCTACCTCATAACATATAGGCACGAGTCATGTGGTCCTAGGTACTACTACCACCATCTGATAAGTATCAGTGTCGACCATGAAACAAATGATTAAAGGACTACAATGTGCTGCACTAGTGTCCTTGTCTAAAATGTTCAGATTTGGATGAAAACTCTTGCCATCTACACTTTCCATTTATATAATTCAAATATTCCTTTTCTTATATATAATTAGATATCTTCACTAATTTATCTAGTTAGAGGTATCTAAATGTGTGTTGTGAAACTGACTCTCAAAGGAACATTGTTTCTTTTCCATCACGTCAGATTTACTCCCATATAGGTACATTTTAAAACAAGTTGCTATATCATAAATTATTTCATGTTAACGTCAAATAATTGAATATTTTTAAAATTTCTACACATTTTGTAATATTTAATAGAGTTACCAAATAAAGTTGATATTAAAATTTTCACTATATTTTATTATTTTTATTTGTTAATATAAGAACATAAATAAATAATAATAAAATATAACATACAATATTTTTTTATGTTTGAGAAATATTAAACATAATGTCATATTTTAATAGTTATTCTCTCACATACACATACCTTAATACCCATAGATTTTTCTTAGAACAGAACCGATGATATTTTGTGGCAACGGCCATATTTTCCATCCAAAGATGATAAAGAATTTGTGAGAGACATTCATCAACTGGTAATATGACATACTCATCATGTACGTAGCTTTTCATACTCACATCAATCAGTTTTGAATATGACAATTTGCTACCATTTTGAGCGACCTGTCATCACTGTTATCTTAAAGACCTCAAGCCTATCCTGTTGGGGAGTGTTTTCGACTATTGGGCCATCAACTTAGGCAGATCATTTCCATCTTCTCTGGAAGGCAATAAGTACATTTTGGTTTCTTGTTTTGTAACCACAAACATTATCATAACTTTCTGTACGCTGCCATAGTCAATACATACAGAAGTCTACTAAATATTGAAATTGATCATAGCAGGCATTTCAAAATCAATGAACTAGAACTAGAACTAGTAATGTAATAACTTAAAAAATATAAGTTATATATATAATAATATTGATAGAAGTAGTCCAATAAATATGGAAGGAAGATTCTAGTAATGCAATAACTACAAAAATATTAGTTATATATATAATAATATTGATAGAAGTATCAATAAATATGGAAGGAAGATTTAATATTGATAATTTTTAATTTTGCTCCATAATCTATTACAAAACTTACATTAAAATTTCTAATCATACTCCATAATTTATTAACCAATTCTTAAACAAAATATAAATTCTAAATCAAACACTACATAACGACTCTTATCACTTAAAAAACTGAATCCAAGCTACAGAACACTAGTTTTCCTTATCATGGTACTGCAACCACATGCTTGAAAACCGTATATGTGGACAGATATTACTTTACTTGACATTCCAAGACCACTTAAATTGTAACGTACAAGCATGACTTATCACCAACTGGACAAGTCCTACTTGAGTCGATCAGATTGTGATATTAGACGTTTGACGTGCCTTGTGATAGATAGTCCATAATTGTGCGGATTATATTAGACATGTCTTGTCTGGAACTCTGCATCACGCTACTAAAGACCGAACAATACCAAGAAGACTCACCTCTGCCATTGTCTCAGATTGAGATGATACATCTCAGCAATGATTGGGTTATGATTTCTTGTTAATGAATGTTATATCTTGACCAAATTCTCTCTCAAAATGGTGGGTTGTATATCTTAAAGACATTGTAGATTCTAAGGATTACAATTTATGGTTACTAGTTCTATACATGACCTGCATTATGGGCTTCCACATCTTTTATACAACCATCTTGAAAATTTGTACCATAGAATATATTTGTGAACACTAGTTATGAGGTCGAAAATTTGCACCGGTCCCACTAGCCCATTCCTATGCCCCTCTATGCTATAGCCATGCCCATCTAGTAGTTTCCTTGTAATTGTCCAATCTTACCCCATTCCTATGCCCCTCTATGTTGTAGCCATGCCCATCCCGCGGTTTCCTTGTAATTGTCCAATCTGACCCCGTACCTACAATCTCTGAGCTGCCCAGACTAGTCTAGCTTTAAATTTAAATAAATTTATAATATTTTTGTTATATCTAAAATATTTTTTTATTTTAAATAAATTTATTCGAAACTTATGCTCAAAATTTAAAAATATTGAGAAGTTAATATTAAGATTTATACATATGTTTATAAAAAAATATACTTACAACTATTTCTAAATATATAAGTATGCTTTCAAATCTTTACACAATAATATATTATATCATAAATGTCTTAAAAATTAATGTTTGAATATGGATAAAAAAAAATTAAAGTTTGAATAAATTCATTTAAAATAAAAGATTATTTTAGATAGAACAAAAATATTATAAATTTATTTAAATTTATAGTTGGACTAGACGATTGCACGTACGGGGTCAGATTGGACAGTTGCACGGAAACTACTGGATGGGTATGGCTATAGCATAGAGGGGGCATAAGAATGGACTAGTGGGGCTAGTACAAATTTTTAGCCCCATAGCCAATGTCATATTTGTGTGCTTGCATATATTTGTACATATACATATATATGTACATTTGAACATGTGCAACCACACATATGTATATGTGTATATAATTTTAGTTATCTCTAAAGATACATTTATTTACTATTAATTTGAGTTAATTAGGTTCAAAACCTTATAGAAACTAGAGACAATATTTTCCTATGATCACTTTAGCCTCTCTTTATCTAGAAACGTTCTATTTCACCCATTTATATATCCTAAATAAGGTTGCTAATGTAATTGTATTCCTAGATGTGATAATTGTCGCAGTGACTTTCTCCCCAAATTCAAATTTACTTTCTACAAAACTTAAGTCAACTCAATGACGCACTAAAATTTATCCAATTTGAGTTAGATTATTGTATTTATAGCCAAGTCCTAGGAACCTAATTTTGTAACAAGATCATTGAAAAGTATCTATTGAGTGTCCTCTTAACAAAAATACAAGCAAAATCATTGTTTATTTAAGGTTTATATCTACATCACATAATAGGCATCACATTTATCTTCATTATAGGTACTCAAAATCAATCATGTCATTAATTTTGTGAAAAATACTAGGGGTCTAATTAAAACATAAAGAAGCATCAAACTTTAGACCTTTTTATGATAAATTTGTTGGTATGAAAAGGTTATTTATGTAGCTAGTAAAATGTAAACATTGATTGATACCTTTCTAGTTAAGCTTACTTTGATTATTTTACTTTGCCTGATTCAATAAGATTTAGATACATGGTTTGGCCTTAGTATATCTTAAAATTGCATCATTAACTTTATAGAAAAGTCATTTTATTTTATTATATATTATATTTTAATTCATTTGTTCAATGATAATATAGTAATTATTTGTTACAACTCTTTATAGTAGAAATTTTTTAATCATTTCTAATATATTTTTATTTTTGTGAGTTTTTCTATTATTCCAACATGGTAAAAAAGATTGATGTTTAGTGGTGGTGGCACTCCCCATGGGCATCTAGACTAACCACCTCATGGAAGCTATAGGAGCCTTTCAGATATTGGATATTGTTAGGTGGCTTGGGTGCAAAAAGATTTGGATATAAGGTGATTCAAATAATATTATCAAATGTCTTAAGGGGTAAAATAGATCTTCATAGACTATTGAGAGCCTTATTCATTCCTCAAATAATATTATCTAAGTGTCTAACTATGCAAAAATAAAATCAATCAAGGACAAAGCTTCAAGAAAAAATAACTCCCCTTAGGATTACTCCCCTTCAGGAAATTACAAACAAATCATGAAATTCCATGTAAAATATTGCACCGCTATATCTATACTACTCCCCCTTACAAATACTTAGCCAATTTTTTCACTCTATACTACTCCCCCTTTGGAAACAATGACAAAGGTAATACAATAGATAACCAAAACAAAATTTTATTTATATTGAGAGTAGCAAATACCTATTATAAGCTACTAATACATCACCAAAATATCTCTTTAAGACCTGTAGATCATTCTCCCATATCTTCTTGAGGTTTTATATGATCATTATTTGACTGCATATCAGATAGGATTATTCCTCCAATCCATCCACCATTATCGTATCAGGTAGGGATAATATAATTTATGCATCTTTAACTCCTTGATGCAAAATTTCCAACTTGGGAATCAGTAGACTTTGCAGCTCCAACAATGTACCTATCCTATTCTCCTTCTCATTGCTATAAGTCTTGAGTTTATAATTGATGAGACTTACTTGAGATCCAAAACTTGTAGCAGATTGATTGATATGATCAAAATTTTCTACAAACAACCTTAGCTCCTATTGGGCTTTACATATTTTCTTATCTATATCTTTCAAAAACAATGAGAAATCAGAAATAGAGTAAAGGAACTTACCACCTTATTTTAATGCTTCTTTTACGTTGTTAACACCACTTATCAATGATCCTTTATCAAGTGCAATGCGTTGGGATAACTTTTATGATTTCCTCTTCTCATAATCCTTTTCTTCCCTAATTTTTGTTGCATCTTCTAAACTTTTCATTTGATCATGTGCAACTATCAGTAAGACCCAATTATTCAATAGGTGCATCCTTTTCATCATAGGTTACCTCATGCACTAAGTCTAACAGTATATCTCTTGTAGACTATATTATTTGTGCCTCCTTCTTCTTCTGATCCTTTTTGGCCTTAGACTTAATAGTCATAGCAACATTCATCAATTTAGTAGCGCTCATTGTACTCAAGTCTACTGGCCTTAGAATGACTGTCAAAAAAAATTTAATAGAAGACATAGAAAATGTTATCTTTTCTCTTTCCTTGTCTGCAGTCTTCTCCTTTGGTTTCTCTTTCTTTTCTTGTTCTCCTTTCATTATCACATCCTCAGTATGTGCATGCTCTTGCCTCTCCTTATCTTCATCTCCACTGGTTTCCTCTGCTACTGGTACTTGTTGCTGCTCACTGGTAGGAACTTTGGCTAAGGTATCATCAATCATACTTGATATGTTTCTTTCTTTGTCTCAGTGGTATCATGAGCATCCACCTATTCATCTATTGTATCCTTCGACTCCTTAGGAAAATCCAAGATGGTAATATCATCTATGGTGACTTCAACACCATCAATATTCCATCCATCATCAGTATGAGTAATCTATGACTCATCATTTTCATGTTCTTATTCTTTTTCTTGTTCTTGAAGACCCAAAAACCTCTTCAAGATAGCCTCTGTTTCATCTTGAACTGATTGAGATTCACCATTGAGTAACCTTGTCAACCTTTTCTTGGTCTTCAATGTCATTCTAATTTTCTTAAGAGTCTCTTTGATTTCCTCCTTTGACATTTTCGGTTGTCATTGGACTAAAACATATTCTATCAATTCTTTATCTTTCTTTAATGCTTTACACCACCTAGCTTCAATCTTGTTGTGCAAAGATGTGGGGATCTATCCTCGCAACTCAATAAGATATTTTCTCAGTATATTCATAATGAAAACAACCGCATCCTCAATTTTCTCCTGCTCTTCTTTATTGAATTTATCATAATGATTCTTAACATCAACTAATACACCCCACTATTTAACTTTATCCACTATTTTATCTATTGAAATAAACTTACTCATATCCATTTTGTCAGATTTCATGGTTGGGGAACCAACTACCTTGGACTTCTTACCACTTTCCCTCATCTTCTTCTGCTCTTCATCAGAATTTGTACCTTCTTCTTCTACTTCTTCTTCAACCCTCTCAAACCTTTGAGCCTTCTACTTCTTCCTTTTTCCAGTGACTCCTCTTGTTGCAGTAGCCTATTTTCTTTTGTGGTCTTAGATTTTGAAGGTTTTTTCTTCTCCTTCACTAGTGCCTTTGCTGGAGGAGATATTTTCTCCTTCTTCGTTGTTGTAGTTGTGTCACTTCTTGTTTGCCTACAGGTTGGTGCACTACCAGTTGTAGAAGAGGTAAATTCTATATCTTCATATTCACCTATTGTTGTTGCTCCAGATGTTCTAGCGTTCTCTACAATATATCTTGCTCTTGCCTTGGCAATGGCTTCATGTGTGAAGCCTTTCTTTAGAGAAATTTTTTTTACTTCCTTTCTTATTCTTTTATCTAACACTGGTTGGTTTAGTTTTCTATAAAATTCCATTCTCTTCTCTTTATAGGTTACAAACCTAGGTACATTTGGATCTACCAGTTTTGATGATAGATCTTGTGCATGTAGACTTAGCATATCAATTTCTACCTCATAACATATAGGCATGAATCATGTGATCCTATGTACTACTACCACCATCTGATAAGTATCAGTGTCCACCATAAAACAAATGTCATCCTTATATCTTTCAAAAACATGTGCAAGTATTATTTCCCTTTGATGCATTTTACTTTGAAAGTCCTTAAAGTAACCCCAAAATTTCTCACTGAAGTTATTACCCATTAATCAAACACAGTTCCTCAACTTGACCACAACCGGTGTACCTTCTACCCAATTAATAGGACCAACACTAGGAAAGTAGTTTTGAAAGTAAAATAGTAGACCCATAAGCACTTGAATGAACTCAAATTATTTCCTTTTATCCTTTTTTATTTTCTCCATGTTCTGATAGAACTAATCTCTCATTGTAGCACACAGGTCATACTCAACATCTTCTTTCACCATCCTGTATGCAGTGTGTATTACAATACTAGGAACATTGTTGATCCTTCTTGAGTGATGGACCTTGTATCCTATCACCATGGATGGAAATATCACATTTAGGTCAGGGATATCATTTATTTTCATCACTCACTTATCCCATCTTGAATTGGTTAATTCTTTGACTACATCCTGTGGGATTGACCTAAGTTGAGTTACTTCATCGGTTGCACAAAAACTTGTAACTGCATGAATGGCCTCCTTAGTTATCTTATGTGGACGATGAAGACACATAAATTGGTAATGTACATGGATCAACACATATCTGACTTGATCCTCCTCAAAATCATCAAGGAATTTATTTGCGTGAGCGAAACCCTTATCTGCAGCTACTTGGTATTCTTCCTTCAATACCAGATTGTTACACAACTTCACATATTAATTGAAAATGTGAGAGAAACCTAAATCTTAAAAATTATAGTGAATTAATGATCACACATCTTCAATATGAAAAATACAATAGCGCACACTGGATAGGACACCCTTTGGATCGTTCTACGTTGACTTATATGGATGCCTCTTAAATTTAGGCCTAGGTTTCTCAACAATCTTCACATTAATTAGTGTATCCATCTTGCAACCAAAAATTTAAAGCTCAAAAATTTGAATGAGTACCTTTTCAATCACCGTCTAATGAAACTTTCAAACCCTTGTTGCTCCTTTCATACAAACACTGCAAATACTTCAAACAGTCATGTTGAATGCTGTCAAAATGCTCAACCTTCACTTTTTTCACTTTGTATCTTCTCTTGAATGCATGGGTGAACAATGAGACCTAAAACACATTTTATCCACCTTTTCACATATGCATTAATTGCTTTATTAGTTGATATAAAACAACACATACCTTCAAATATTTTGTTAGCACTCAACCAAATCTTCATGCAGTTCAACATAAGTCCTTACTATAAATCAAAACAACCAAATACATCTAAATATGAAGATAGAACTTACAACACATGCATCTAAGGGGTCCAAAGATAGATCAGACAATACTTTCTCCTCCTAAGCCAATGATAGCTTAATTATATGAAGAGTTCTCCACACCTGGTCAAGATGTGGATTCTTTAGATGATTTAGCTTCACTCTTCTTTAACCAAATCTTGTTCATCTAATTCCTTGTCTCTTCCACTAATGAACTCTTCATACCCTTTTTCTTTCTTGACTGGTTCATCGGTTGATTTGTCTTGTTGTTCTTTTCTCTGCAAAACCTTACAATGTGTCCAATCTTGTGATAGTGAAAACATATCATTCTAGTTGATCTCCAAGGTCCTTCATTTCCTCTATTTTTCCTCAATCTATAGTTGATCTCCAATTGACCATAATTATGACAATGTGAGAATGTAACATTCCACCGGTTATCATTTTGATAAGGGCTTAGTCGGTTTAGTTGTTAACACATTTGATTGTTCACCCTTGTCCTGCACTCATTAGCTCTATGACCATATTTGTTGTAATTACAACAATAACCATGAAAGTGCTTGGTCTAGTATTAGATCTAATACTTGGAACACTAGATCTGATATTTTTGTTGTATAGATTAGTAATGTACCCAACCTTATGACAATTGAAACAAATTGGTTTTTAAGATCTCTTACCAGATTTTTTTTATTCACCTTAGTGTTGACGGGGTTTGGTGACTGGATCCGCCAATAGTCATAAGTTGTCACTAGGTACTAGGGTACCGGCCAACTCTGCCTGCAAAAGGTTATTTGGGGAAATGAGATTCCCCAGGCCTCCAAGCACCTGGGTGTTGGGTCACGATGGTGCGGGGCTCGATTGGGGGATGTGACTGTGTTCGAGGGGGATAGCTGGTTTCTTCAACTTGTTCTCTTCAGAGATTCAGTAAGATGGGGTTCCTCCAAGCATTCTACACTTAGAAAATAAATTGAAAAAGATCCTGTAGGGTTAGAAGTATTCCATCTACTTATAGTTATATTTAAACATTCCATACATCAATAATGCTCTGATATACTATACTAAATATCGAAGAAATTCACAACCATTAGTTCATATTTCATCAGTAGCAAGGGAAAAGAGGTTGTTAATCTACTTAAAATATCAGAGCAGAAGACATGAGAACATTAAACATAAAATACCATTAACTTGGAAGACAAGGTGCCAACAACATCATTGCAAGAACCATCTCTTCTTCATTAATATTCCTTCCAGCAAGACCTAGTGCGTAGTACAATGGTGGCTCCAAGGGAGCATCTAACTGCTAAAATCTTAAAAGACCAAGGAGCATTGAGCTTTGCAACTGAAATGGAAATACTACTTCTCTATTACTATGGACTGCAAAATCATCAATTTTGCCGACCCTTGGGAAAGGGCCGGACTTACTATTTATACACATTTACATCTAACCCTAACCCTAACCCTATTTTACATTACACTATATAATAGAATATATTATCTGGGGCCCGGTACTACCTGCGCCACCATAAGAAAGACCTTGAGATGGAATAGGCCTGACATGTCAGAAGAATGAGACAAGAAAGTGGAGTGGAAGAATCAGCGTTGAGAAGAGAGCTGAGAAAGAGAAGGAAGAAATCTGATCTCACAGGGATCGAGGCTGCAGGCCTCATAAATGGGAAACGTGGCACCCTCTCTCTAATATGCAAGGTGTATATCCAAAGCGGTGCCTCTAGAAGACCATCTCTCAGAAAACCAACTGTTGATCTGACGTGCCTTAATGTAGCTATCTGTCCTCTGACAACCTTCGACTACCCTTATTAACTGCTTGAAAGTGACCGGCTAGCCTTGGGGACTGGGACACAGATCACTGAAAGAATACAAAAATGTAGGATCCAGGAACTTACGTTCTGAAAGAATAAAGAATACAAAATCCTTGGGTTTTCTCCGGGCCTCGGAGAAACTTTATTGTTCCTTGTTACCATTGAAGGTCTAGAGGAGGTGGGAGATTCCATCCTCATCGATCTCCTTGAGGCTGGACCGTCGGTATTTGGCTGCCTTGATCTGTTCTCCTAGCTCCGTAACACTATTCTTGAATTCATCAGCCATTTTTACCGCATCATGACCGCTAAGGATCATGTGAGTTAATCTCACCATTTGAGTCTCATCCACTCCTTCCAGGGATTGATATCTTGATTCCATTAATTCATTGAACTTTCCCAAAATGTATTCCTCTAGAGTACACGTATCAGTGCTAAATGGGTAAGCTCCAGAGACCTTTGTGACAAATGCTTTGTACATATTTGAAGAATACTGGACTGAGTTGACCTTATCATGCAAAACCCCTACCAGTTGCTTGAGCACCTCCAATGTGAGGTCAAGTCTGGAGTGTTGGGTTTTCATAAAATTGAATGATTCTTCTCCCAGAATCCCAGACTCAGAAACCATTTCCTCCCCCAGACTGAGGAGTTCTTCAAATTCTACCTTCCATGCTCCATAATTTTCCATATCACCCTCCCATATGTTAATGATAGTTTCCATCTAATGCAGAACGTGTCAAACCGCATACAAACCTGGGAGGGTGGATACCAAGAAACGCCAGGTGTTTCCTACCTATAGAACGACCCACTCATTGACCGCTTGGACCTTCTTCTTCATTGCTTGCAGGGAGTCAACATCGCTCTATGGTAATGGCTCATCAGATGTGGAGGCCTCTGGAGGAATGACACTAATAGGTCGGGCTAGCTCTGTAAGCAACTCCATAAGGTTTGTTGTCTTCTCTTTTTTTGCTTTGAGCCTCTGGGCCTCCTTTTCATATCGAGCCTCCACGACTCTGGTCGCTTCCTTCAACAAGTCCACTTCACCTTATTTTCCTCTTTTTCCCAGTGATATCATAATCTTCAGCCTTGGCAGTTGCCTCGTCAGTAGTTGGGGGAGGTGTTTCCACAACTGCAACTGTTTCTCCGCTCGGCTTGGTTCGAAAAGTATGAACCGTCTGAGCTTTATTGGCCTTTGGTGGATTCTGGACTTGAGCCATCATCTCGGCCAAGGAGAGATGAGCTCTAGGGGTGGATGGAGCCTTTCTTTTCTTTCTCTCAACCAACCACTAAGGCGGGAGGGGTGGCTTATTCGCCAAAGTCTATTCTTTAAGTTCTCCCCCTGTATCTCATTGTTGCTACTCCTTAGTGGTGTGAGTCTCATCTGGTTCCTTCTCTTCATCTTGGGCCTTGTTGGAAATATTTTCCCCGGCGCCGTTTATTTCTTTTTCCTTTTCCCCTATATCTTTTGCTTCATTTGGACCCTCATTTGTTGTCCTGAGGGTTTCTTCCTCTTGTCGCTCCTCTTGTTCCTCAACATCTGTCATCGGGGTTTCTTCTTCCATTGGTATATCCTTCAGCAATGGGGGAGGTATCAGGCCAAGATTTAATGTTTGGGCTGCAGTAATTACCCGCCCAAAGGTTGCTCCAGGGAGTGGCACTTGAAACGCGATGACTGAGGTTACGGTTGCTCGCGTAGGCCCAGTTCCCTCAGCGTATGTCATTTGTTCACTTTGCCTCTGTTGGTCCACTCTCATGTTTTGTATCTCAGGGACCTCAGAGGCGATCTCCTGCTTTATCTCTTTCTCCTCTTCCATCTACTCCTCCTACTCTTGCACAAGTTTTTGTTCCTCAGCTTCCTCTTGTGCTGGGACTTCAGCCTCTATTTACTTGATGTCCCCCTACAGATTACCGAACTCATCGGTTGCAAAAACATCATCAAACTCATTCTGCGGAGGAGGGTTGGATAGGACATCGGCAGGCTCTGGCTCCCTTTTTGGTTCTGGAGAAATGGAGGAGAGGATCTCAACTTGAGGGATCTAGCACATCCCTAGATCTGGCTTTGCCTTGGGCTTTTGGGCAAGCCTCTTCTTCCTCTTAGTAACTAAGGGTGGCCCCGCATTCCTTATTGCTGCTTGTTCCTCTTGGTCCACCCCCGTTGGCTTAACCATCAAGGCCACCAGTAAAGGAGAGGAGGGAGGATGAATTGATCTGGCCATTGACATCAGGGTTGCTAACCGCATGATTAATGTCTCCCTCATTTGTTGGGAGGCCGCCACTAATTACCTTATTTATTGTTTGATGGGGACTTCTTGCGAGGTTGGAGTTGTTGCTATTCCTTTTCCTTTATCAACTCCTTGCGAAGAAGTGCTAGCCCCCGAGGTTAACTTGGGTGTTGGCTGGGCCGACCGGCGGACACTCTCGGGGCACACCTTCTTGAAGTAGAGGTGGCTGCGTTCAACTATGTTGCAAGTGAACTCCTCAATTGTGGGCCCTTCCTGGGCATCCCAATTCACTATCAAAAGGGCCAATTTGTTGATCCCCTTTGCCTTGTACTGGGGATCTACCATGGAGCCGGTGTCTGAGAAGTCCTCTAGGAATCTCTAGAGCTTCAATCTTTCCATCATTCCTACGGTCATCCTGACATAATGCCGCCCCCAAACTTCCACATCATCCTAGAAATATTCTCAGAAGTCTTCCATATGATACTAATGGGGCTCCGATGCCCGAGGAAGCGCCACTGCAATCTTGCCATGCGAATCAAAATGTTTCCGCGCTAAATAAAATTCTGCTAGGTTATAGCTCTTAAGCTCATTATCCACTTCTTTGGCGGCGACCAAACTGCATGAATAATTCCCACAGGTGATTGGGAATGGAATGTTTGTTACCTTCTTCAAGGCGAAGAGGGCGTGCAACTCCATCATTTGCCTGCAATACTCCAGGAGGATTATCTTATCCCCGCAATGCTTGGGCAACAAGTAGGGCTTCCTGGAGAAGCTGGTCACCCTTATGTAAGTATGTTGTTGAAATTGTATGTAGTAATGTCCGTAATTCTGGACCAAATTTATCACCTCTGTAGACAGGCGGTATCCTGCATCCTAGGTAGGTTTAAGCAGGTGGTAGTAAACGAAGGCATCCTTTACCCGGCAAAAGCTGGGGAAGCTTGCCTCCCATTAAATTTATGTGAAATGGTCCCAAGGGGCCTTCTGGCCCAGGCCAGTCCCGAGTACGCCCTCTATGAGTAGTCCATTGGTGTGGGGCTGTTGTTGTGCCCAGGCCCAGAGAGCATAAGAAGTCATATAAAACTTCTTCTTCTTGGTCAATTGAAGGAATTGGGAGTCCACATGGTTTGAGATTATGGTAGCCCAGTCGAAAAACTCCCCTTTCATGCTTATACCAAGCAAGAAGTAATACATCCACCCAGAGAATTCTTGGGCATGTTATTGCCTGAAGACTCGGCATAGTGCTATCATCCCCATCTGGATGCTCTCTTTGAATTCAGACCTGGGGATCTCTAGCTTCATCCTCTTGGGGTCCCTCTTTGGGACATTGAGCCAATTATTGTCCATGTAAATACGGGCCGCCTCCTTCAGTTGCATGAATTGGGCCAAGGCAGCTGATCAGGTGACCACAACTGGCTTGTCAAATTAGGGAATCCCCAAGCCCCTTTGGAATGTATCAGGGTCGAGGGATACCATGGGAGTAGGATACCCTGTTGGCTCTGGGTCTGCGAGCATAACATCCCAGACAGACGTGTTGTAGTGAGCGGCAAGTGTAAGAATAAGCTCTGGTGATTGTACAAAGCACAAGAAACAAGCTGCATTGAGAATCCCCAAGTTTCCAATTTTTATGGCCAATGGATCCCCGGCCTGTCGCTGGATGTACATTATCTTTACCAAGGCCTACATTTTGGGCCATGTCCCGAAACTGGTGTCGGTAATAATTTGGACTTTGGACTCAATCTTGGAGCCCGTGATAACGCTGTCTTTTACATATTTCAGGCTCATAGGCAGTTTTTCCAGAGCCTTCTCTATTTTGGATCTAACTGCCGCCCTGGTAACCGCCGTAGAAGGTAGTTCCAGGCTTCCGAGTGGTGAGGATGTGGATGCTTCAAACATGTTTAAAATTTTGTTGTTCTGAAAACCTGCAAGGCAAGGCAACTGTCAGAATATATAGACATACAGACACTTCGGGGTTCGGAGATCTTACCCTCGTGACGTTTGCTTCCCCTGAAAAGTTAGCTTTGTTCAAAAACTTTAGAAAGCGTACATACATATATTGCGAACTTAGAATTTCAATAAACCATCTAGGTCTGAGGGATTTTATCATACTCAGTGAAAGAAAGACATGGGATGGGCAATGGCAAGAAACCCAGAGCCCGGGGAAGTAACCGTTGGAAGGTGTGCACAAAAAGTGAGCCTTCAGACCCACGTGGGCGCCACGTAGGTGAGCAATAAATAGGAGTTATGGTGATGGCGTTGAAGCCCACTATCTGAATGTGCAAAAAGTGAAGGCCACTTGGACAAATTTAAATGTGCACATGGGACATAAATGCAAGTTAGGCTGGTTTATGGAGGAGAGAGAAAACCACCTAGTTAAAACCGGCCGAGAGCTAAGTTTCAACCAGGCAGTATCCCGCACAGAGCGAGCTTGCAAGTTAAAACCAGAAATCAACGCAGTGCAACAATCTCAACAGACCAAAGTAGATATACATAGAATATACACCAATCTACAACAGAGCTGAAGGGGTATATACATGCAGACCAGATGGATATATAACAATATACACCAAATGTACACATATACATAGCGCAGAGTAGATATTTACAAAAACAAAGAATGTACAAAATATTAACAACTTTCACATCATCTACAGACTATGTTACATCTGCATAGAAGGCGGACAATCTTCTAGCAGAGTCGACCCACCAACAGGAAACAAACCAGAAAGAAACACAAGGCACAACACAAAATGAAACAACGCAAAACCAAACAAAAACTAGAAAGAAGGAAATCCAAATGAAGAGGAGGCACCAACCTGAAAATGAAGAGGGGCAAGGAAAGGAAACCACTGTGAATGCTCTGCAACAAATTCAATCCGTCCGATGATCACAACTCACCACCACAAACCACCCATAATTGCTCAGAAATGCTCAGAATGGTTAGCACTAGATTATCACTAAATCGCTGCAAATCACTCTTAAATCGCTCTAATTGCTCAAGTGTTTAATCATGGTAAATGTGAAAATGACAGGTAACTCCTATTTATACCTGTGATAAAAGCAAGTTACCTCTCCTTGCACAAACTCTTGACAGACAGACCTCCGGACTCTGGGCCCAGGGATTCCGTGCAACGATGCCACCTTAAGGAAAGAAGACATCATGATGAAGAATCCCAGAGTCCAGAATCTGGCTCCCAACAGAAGAAAGACAAACTCTGAGACCAGGTCCCAGAGTCACGAGAGACCAACAAAACAAAACAACACCACGGGGAAGAAAACCCCGGGGAAGGGAAACAAAGAAAACAAAGGAAAAGAGAAGGCAAGAGCCAAAGCAGAAAGTGAGAAAAAGGGGGACCCAACATTTTGCACACAAAAATGTAGGGACGGGGATGTAGGGCATAACAAATGGTGACTATCTAGGATGAATGTCGTAGTGCATTCAAGAACTACAAAATCTTTGGTTAGTAAAAACTCGAACAAATCACTACCTTGAAGCATCTTACCTGCGAAAAGTAGCATGTTTGATAAAATCTGGCTATCTGCGGTTTAACCGATGATCCTTTCATGAGTGGTGAAGTGTGTAATTTAGAAGGAAATCAAGTCAATGACCTATGGGAGAAGTGGAGAGGAGGCACTAAGTACATCAAACCATGAAGTCATCCGATTTTCTCATATCTCCCGGAGACCGAAGTTTTGTCCCGTTTCCTGCTATTTTGTATGTTTCTGGGTGGGAGGGCGGTACTTCTTTCACCATCAAGCTTAAGCTTAGATAATTTCAATGGCTGTACTTCTTTCACCCTTCCACCTATTTTTATATGTTAAATGGGGATAAAAACTCTAGACACAGAAAGAATCTTTGAAAAGCTCAGACTTGGGTCAACCAACTTAGTGCAACCGATATACCCTCGATGTGTCTGATTACTTGTCCTTCATTTTTATTTCATTCATTCCCAGATTTCTAGAAATCAACCCAATGAAGATTGCCCAAAATGTACTACCAAACTTGTAAAATAACTCCAAAGCCCAGAAAAATTCCATTATGCTAACAATAGATTCCAAAGTTCACCATGCTACCGACATCGTCTCAAAGACCAGAGTTTATGCGAAGCATTCCAAATCCTTACAAGGAGAACAAAATGCCAGAACCTGGAAAGAAGACTAGAAATAGAGACAAAAATAACCAAAGCAAAAGGACTGCCCCAAAAGACAGCCAACAAGACTATTTACAAGGCAAGGTACCTCCTAACATGGCACCATGAAAGAAATATTTTCAAGACAGAAACTTACATAAAATATAACTTTGGGCAAACCCACCTTATTCGAAGTAATTTTTAAGAAACTATCCATTGACGGGCAGTGGGACAGGTTCTCCAGTCATGGTGTTAAGGTGATAGGTATTTTCCCTGTAGATCTCTGAGATTAAGTATGGCCCGAGCCAGAGCCGTTGGAATTTGGTGTGCTTCCCCTTTTTTTCCCGGGCCTTGTCCCACAGCAAGACCAAGTCCAAAATCTGAAAAGCCTTGTAGTGGGCTATGCAGTCAAACCAGCGTTTTATCACTACTTGGTGATGCATGAAATGTTCAAGGGCTATGTCTCACTGTTCTTCCATCCACACCAGTGTTAGGAGCTGAACCTCCACAATGTTATCCCTATTGCTGAATTCGTGTATGAACTGCAAAACTAGGATTTATAAGTTGATTGGGAATACTGAGTTCTGGCCATAAACTAGGTGGAACAGGGATGTTCCCAAGGTGACCTTAATTCAGATGTGATCCGCCCAGAGGGAGAATCTCAACTTTTGGTGCCAATCCCAGGGATTCTGTTCTAGCAGGTGTTTGATCACTTCAAGTAGATTTTTATTCATAGATTCAGCAACACCATTCCCTTGGGGGTAATAGTTGCTAGAAAATTTCAGGGTGATCTTTCAATTGTAGGTCCACTCAAGTAATTGTGCTGAAGAAAATGCTGGACCATTGTCACATAATAAGGTGAAGGGCATTCCAAATCTTGTGATGATATTTTCTTCCAGGAACTTAATAACTACATCTGTCGTGTTGTTTTTGCAAGGTATAGCTTCTAACCACTAGGTGCAGTAGTCAGTAGCAGTTAGGATGTACCGGTGGTTAGCAGATGAGTTGGGGTTGATTTCCCTGATGAATTCAAATGCCCATTGGGTGAAGGGCCTAGCCTCGAAGACTGGTTGTAAAGGCATAGCCAGGTTACGCTCACGATGCACCATAGTTTGGCAAGTGTGGCATCTTTGAATGTGAGTGTAAACATCTTTAAATATACAAGGCCAATAGTACCCAGCCTAGAGGATCTGATGGGTGGTGGCGTCAGCTGAGCCATGTTTAGTTCCAAACTGCTCATGGAATTCATTGATCATCTTTGTAGCTTGGTCTCTGTCGATGCACCGAAGGTACACCCCCTCGTAGTTCCTGTGATAAAGCGCAGAGTTTTTGATCATGAAGTGAGTGATTTTCATCCATAGGGCACGACGTTTATTGGGAGGTATCCCCGCCAGGCATTTGTTGTTCAACAGTAAATATACCAGATCGGTATACCATGGGTCTCAAGTGATAGACTCCACCGTGTAAGTCTGACATTCTATGTGGGGAGTCTCTTCTGCCATCGCTCAACTTAGTCCCTGGCCTTGGACTATCTTTATGGGATGCATTTCTAAGTCATATTCCTGTAGGATGGCCATCCATTTCCCCTGTCTTTCACCCAATTCACTCTACATTAGCAGAGAATTCATGGCCTAGTTTGGGATGATCGCGTGTACCTTGCTCGAGAGAATATAATGATAGAATTTCTTCACGGTGCGGACAAGAGCAAAAGCCTTCTTTTCTAGCGACGAGTACCAGATTTTAGTGTTCTTAAAGGGGGAGCTCATGAAAGCTATTGGTCATTCTTCCCCTTCAACCTTTTGAGTCAACACTACCATGGTAGAATGCGGTGAAGCAAAGGAGTAAATATAAAATGGAAGGGAGTAGTCCAAACTAGCCAAGACAGGTGCCTCCATTATCGTTTGTTTGATCTGGGTGAATGCCTGCTTTTCTTCAGGACTCCACTCAATCTTGGTATCCTTTTTCATCATTTCGTTGAGTGGTTTAACTATTTCGGTGAATCCTATGATGAACCGCCAGACAAAATTGATCTTTCTGAAGAAAGATCACATCTCTTTCTTTCTGCCGGGCATTTGTAAGTTTAGCAGTGCTTCAACTCTCTCAGGGTCAATGGATATGCCCTTCTCGGAGATGATATGCCCAAGAAAATTCCCTTTTGTGACCCTGAATATGCACTTCTTGCGGTTGAGGGAGATTCCATACCAGTGACAACTCTCACAGATCTAAGCGAGATGGGCAGAATGGTCATGCCTATCCTGGGAAAAGATGGTCAAATCATCCATGTAGATGATTATGCACTGGTTCACGAGGCCTTCGAACGCGATGTCGATAGCCTTTTGAAATGTGTCCCATGCGTTAATTAAACCAAAGGGCATCCTTCTGTACAAAAATGTTCCCCACTTGGTGGTAAATGCTTTTTTTTCTCTATCTTCGTACTTAACCATGACTTGGTTATACCCGGAGTACCCATCCAAGAATGACATCATTTGGAATCTGTTCACTATTTGTAGCACCTCATCCAATGAGGGGAGAGGGTGATTATCCTTCTTGGAGGCTCTATTCAGATTTTGGAAATCCATGCAAAGGCAAATTTCACCGCTCTTTTTCCTCACAAGGATGAGGTTGGCTACCCATGTAGTGTGCCGAATTGAAAATATTATCCAAGCTGACAGCAATTTTTCCACCTCTTGACGAATTAGAGGCTTGATCAGTGGGTTGACTGGTCGTTTCTTTTGCCGAAAAGGCTTAGGACCAGGTTTCAGGGGGATGGTATGAGTCATAATGGATGTGTCATATGTTTTCAAATCCTCATATCCCCATGCAATTATGTCTATGTATTCTCAGAGAACTGCGAGAATCTTCTCCTTCTCCTCAGGGGAGCAGGAGGTGCCAATGTGTATCATCTTTTCGTCACCGAGCTGGTCGATGTTTATTTTTTCAAATTTTCCTCCCTTGGAGGAGGATGACATATTTTCTGGGCCCTGAGGGTCTGAGTTGAAGATTCATTCAAACGCGACCATCCCCTTCAGGATGGTGTTAGTGGGTAAGTCCATGATCCCATCATCTTCATCACCATGTCCAGTGTCTTCATGGTCTCGTTTGTCCACTATCTAATCCTCAAAGACACCAACATTGGCCATGAAAGCTAGGATATGTTGATCATCCTCAAAGACTTGAAAGTGGGTGACATTATCTGGGATGGACGGGATGGGGATCATCTCAACTGAGAATCTTCGGAGTCGCGAGCCGGCCATGGGCTCAAGTGTGCTGGCGGAAATAGCGAGGGCATTCGGGACATAATTTTGTCGTTAGGGAATAAGATCAATGCCAAAGGCATCAAAATCTTTAATAAGTCTCCATGCCTAATTGCGATATGCGGCCAGCCTTTTGTCATGACATGTTTATTGGCTCCGAACCTGTTTGATAACCAACTTTGAATCACCCAGGGCCCGGAGGCGGGTGATTCCTTTCATTAATGCAAATAAGAGTCCCAGAACCAGAGCCTCCTACTCCGTAACATTATTTGTACAGTTGAACTGCAGCCTGTAGGATGCAAGGAAGGATTTCCCTCATGGGTTGATTAATTCTACCCTGGCCCCACAGCCTTGTTTTGCCCGGGACCCGTCGAACTTAAGGGTCCACAAATCATTATTTGTGTTCTGGAGCTGGGGAGCGGGAGTAGCCTTTCGATTGATCTTGGGAGACTGGGGAGGAGCTTCCTATGGTACTATTGGCATCTGGGTGAGGTTTTCCTCCAGAGGAGTTTTAATTTGGGATTCCCAGGGAGATGGTACCAAAGAAGTGCTTCTAGCAAGGATACTGGGTTCCGGGGGATTAGTTGTGTGCTCTTTATTCCAGAAGGCGTCAATGTGTCAGGTAGCAATGGAAAGGTAGAGTTCACACTCTAGTTCTGAATGTTTCTAATAGTGTACTTAGCACCAAGTACTAGACAAGAGTGTAATGGGGGTCACTGTGGCACCTTGAGAGTCGACCTCGACCCTCAACTTTTCTTCTAGGTCCTAGGTTCTCTGCATAACTATAGAATCCTCTCTAGGGGTGAAATCAAATGTCAAGATTTCAAAGGGTCAGTACACCTCGGGGGAAGTCTCAGAGAAGAAGACCTCACCAACCCTCCCAACTTTGGTAAGGGCCTGCTTCATCTGGGACTCGCTTTCAACCCGGATCTTGTTTGATTCTCCTTCCCAGGGGAGCCATAAGTGGGAGAAGTCGGTCGAAAAGTATCTATTTAAGGACTTAGACCAATTCTGACTTAATAACATCTCGTAAGTCTCTGGGATGTCCACCACTTGGATGTCAATTACGCTGGCTATCCTGGGGTCCTGGATAAGCTGTATTCAGATGTTCTTTAGGTCTCCCACCATTTTCACAACCATTTTGTCTAATTGAATCACTGCGCCATTAGATGGGGTGGGATAGAATCCAAGCTTCTGACATATGGAAAGGGGCATGATGTTGCCTAAAGCTCTGGAGTCTACTAGGCAATTGTGTATGTTTTTGCCTTGGATATTCAGGCCTAGTAGGAAGGGAGGATCTTCATTGTTCCCCCAAAAGATATTCGCATTGGTGTCTTCGAAAGAGACAGTCTTGGGAGGGTGACTGACAACTTCTGGATTTCCCAAGAGCTTCAGAAGAGACTTCTTCTACTCGGGATAGTTTAAAAAAACCTCCATCAGGGTCATGGAGGTGGTGGTCTTCTCTAATGCCTTTGTAATGTCAAATCTTCCTCTCGGGAATCGGTGACTTCCCTCGGCCAGGTCTTTCGCTTGGTTAGAGCTAGAACATTTTAGAGGGGCGGGCTGATCAGTTGCATTATCCTGGGGAGGAGTGTCCCTGGTGGGAGGTGTTGGCATGTAAGATGGTCCTTTACCAGCCTGACTCTGAGTATTGTATGGATTTCACGGGTTAGTGAAGGCATTGGCCTCAAAGGGCAGGATTGATTCATCAAAGAATCCCTACAATTCGGATTCTTCTTTATCTTCCTCGGAAGTTCTGAAGAAGATGGTCTCACAGGTGAAGGTGCTATGGGTTGACTCTTGCACAGGAGGTTCTGGGGGATCAGCATCATGTGATTGTTGTCTGTCTAACTGGGAGATCATGATGACCTTCTCCAGCGTGGCACAATTTACCTCATTGTGGGATCCTGTGTTGTGCAATCTACACCAATTGGTCATGGGTTGGAAGTTTGCGACTGGTGTGAAATGTGATGGTCCAGTGCCACTTTGATTAGCATTTTGGTTCGAAGGTGGTCCTTCGGCATTCATGTTATTGTTCCATTGCTGTTGATTGGGCTGAGGCCCATTGTTGAAGTTTCTCCCCCCAGCGTTGTTGTTTAGTTGGCCAGAGAAGATATTCCCTCTCTGGGAATTGGAATTCTGAGGTGCATAGGACCCCGCCTTCAGCTGACCCATGTCCATAGTCAGGGTAGATAACATCCACTAGAGGGACTCAACCTCGGCGGTCAACTGAGTGTTTGTGTCACAGTGTGACGGTTGTTACTGTTGGTTTCCCAAGAAGGCAGCAGTATTCACTAGAGTCGAGGGCTGCAATCCTCCAGCCATAGATGACTGAAAGAAGGGCACTCCAGGTGGTTGTGTCTGAGGTTTTTGTACCTGATATGAGTGATTCCAAGGGAAGACTTCCAGAACCAGTACTGACTGAGTCTGTGATGGGTAAACGTACCGGGCCTGTTGGTCTATTGGTGGTGGCGGGGGATTCATTGCCATTGTGGGGGCACCTATTGCCAGATTGGGGTTATATCCCCTAGTGTATGCAGTTCCACCGGGGATCATGTTGAAGGGTGTGTTCTATCTAATCCCACCCGGGGACTTGTTGAGGCCATGGGACAGCTCTAAGGCTAGGTTGTAAAATTTTTCCAAAGTATCCCAGTCGCCCATGGTGGTTGTTCTCCAAAGGAGAGTGGCAACGAAGGGGTCCATTGCGTTAAGACAAGTCTGTATAGTTACTTTCGGCGATGGAATGAAAGGGCCTGTGCACCACTTCAAGGCGCACTAGAACCGATGGTTGAATGCTGCGAGAGGTTCATTGGGTTCCTTCTTGATGGAGATGAACTGGCTATGGGACCAAGCTAGGTCCACGTGTACGTGAAAGGCAGCCAGAAAGGTGTCCTCCATGTCCTGCCAATTGTTGATGGAGTTGGCAGGAAGGTTTAGGTACCAGTTCAGCTCACCCTATCCTAAGGACAGGGGAAACATCTGAGTCACAATGTCTTCATGTTGGATTCAGTGTCAGTTCATGGCATCCTTGTATGCTTGTAAGTGTTCTTCTATAGTTCGTGAGCCTAAATGCTCATAACGTGGGAAAATCTTCCTCGGGTGCGAGGGTAAGTTTGTTAATTGCACCTGGAAAAGTTCCCATAGGAGACTCGGTGTTACTAAAGTATGCAACCATCTGGGGACTATATTTTGAGTAGTTTGGGCACTGGTTATCAGGATTGTCTGGAAAGTTTGGGTATTCTGAGGTATGCTGGACCCCCACACAATAGTGGCTGGTGTGGTTTTTGGGATCTGTTTCTTTTAAGCAGGAGGCTCGAGTTTGACAAACTTTTCAGGGTTTGGGGCTGACTTAAGGATTCTCTCAAATTTTGTTGGGGAGAAAGACCCAATCCCACTGAAGGCTTGACTCCTAAAACTATGGCTTGGGGAACCCTTGAGGGGGGGTAAAATTAGAATCTCGAGAGGGGGATGAGTTCATGCCCTCCTTCTAGCACCAGTTTCTATTGATGGGGCTTTGGTGATTGAGTCTGCCAACAGTCATAAGTTGTTACCAGGTACCGGGGTACCAGCCAACTCTGCCTGCAAAAGGTTATCTAGGGAAATGAGATTCCCTGGGCCTCCAAGCACCTCGGTGTTAGGTCATGGCGGTGCCGGGCTCAGTTGGGGGATGTGATTGTGTTCAAGGGGGATAGCTGGTTTCTTTAACTCATTCTCTCTGGAGATTCAGTAAGATGGGGTTCCTCCAAGCATTCTACACTTAGCAAATAAATCAAAAAAGATCCTACAGGGTTAGAAGTATTCCATCTACTTATAGTTATGTTTAAACATTCCATACATCAATAATTCTCTGAATATACTATACTAAATACCGAATAAATGTATAACCATTAGTTCATATTTCATCAGTAGCAAGGGAAACAAGGTCGTTAATCTACTTAAAATATCAGAGCAGAAGACATGAAGAACATTAAACATAAAATACCATTAACTTGGAAGATAACGTGCCAACAACATCATTGCAAGAACCATCTCTTCTTCATTAATATTCCATCCAGCAAGCACTGGTGCATAGTACAATGGTGGATCCAAAGGAGCATCTAACTGCTAAAAGCTTAAAAGACCAAGGAGCATTGAGCTCTGCAAATGAAATGGAAATACTACTTCTCTATTACTATGGAATGTAAAATCATCAATTTCACTGACCCTTGGGAAAGGGACGGACTTACTATTTATACACATTTACATCTAACCCTAACCCTAACCCTAACCCTATTTTACATTACACTGTACAATATAATATATTATCTGGGGGCCGGTACTACCTGCGCCACCCTACAAAAGACCTTGAGACAGAATAGGCCTGACATGTTAGAAGAATGAGATAATAAAGTGGAGTGGAAGAATCAGCCTTGAGAAGAGAGCCAAGAAAGAGAAGGAAGAAATCTGATCTCCTGGGGGTCGAGGCTACATGTTAACTACTTGAAAGTGACCGGTCGGCCTTGGGGACCAGGACACAGATCACTGAAAGAATACAAAAATGTAGGATCTGGGAACTTACATTCTGAAAGAATAAAGAATAAAGAATGCTTCGATTTTCTCTGGGCCCTAGAGAAACTTTATTGTTTCTTGTTATCGTTGAAGGTCTGGAGGAGGTGGGAAATTCCATCCTCATCAATCTCCTTGAGGCTAGACCGTCGGTATTTGGCCACCTCAATATGTTCTCCTAGCTCCAGAACACTATTCTTGAATTCATCAGCCATTTTTTGTCGCATCATGAATGCTAAGGATCATGCGAGTTAACCTCGCCATTTGAGTCCCATCCACTCCTTCCGGGGATTGATATCTTGATTCCATTAATTCATCAAACTTCCCCAAAACATATTCCTCCTGAGTGCACATATCAGTGCTAAATGGGTCAGCTCCGAAGACCTTTGTGACAAATGCTTTGTACATATTTGAAGAATACTAGACCGATTTGACCTTATCATGCAAAAACCCTACCAATTTCTTGAGCACCTCCAATGTGAGGTCAAGTCTGGAGTGTTGGGTTTTCACAAAATTGAATGATTCTTCTCCCAGAATCCCAGACTTAGAAACCATTTCCTCCCCCTAACCAAGGAGTTCTTCAAATTCTACCTTCCATGCTCCATAATTTTCCATATCACCCTCCCATATGTTAATGATAGTTTCTACCTGATGCAGAACCTGTCGAGCCGCATACAAATCTGGGAGGGTGGATACCAAGAATAGCCAGTGTTTCCTACTTGCAGAGTGACCCACTCATCGACCGCTTGGGCCTTCTTCTTCATTGCTCATAGGGAGTCAACATCACTCTGCGGTAATGACACATCATATGTGGAGGCCTCTGGAGGAATGACACTAAGAGGTCGGGCCAGCTCTGTAAGCAACCCCATAAGGTTTGTCATCTTCTCTTTTTTTGCTCTGAGCCTCTGGGCCTCCTTTTCATATCGAGCCTCCATGACTCTGGTCGCTTCCTTCAATAGGTCCACTTCACCTTGTTTTCCTCTTTTTTCCGGTGATATCTCTGTGATATCATAATCTTCGGCCTTGATAGTTGCCTCGTTGGTGTCTAGGGGAGGTGTTTCCACAACCGCAACTGTTTCTCTGCCCGGCCCGGTTCGAAGAGTATGAACCGTCTGGGCTTTCTTGGCCTTTGGTGGATTCTAGACTTGAGCCATCATCTTAGCCAAGGAGAGATGAGCTCTGGGGGTGGCTGGAGCATTTCTTTTCTTGCTCTCAACCAACCACTGAGGCAGGAGGGGTGTCTTATTCACCAAAGTCTATTCTTTAAGTTCTCCCCCTGTATCTCATTGCTACTACTCCTTAGTGGTGTGAGTCTCATCTGGCTCCTTCTCTTCATCTTGGGCCTTGTTGGAAATATTTTCCCTGGCACTGTTTATTTCTTCTGCCTTGTCCCCTGTATCTTTTTCTTTGTTTGGACCTTTATTTTCTATCCCGGGGGTTTCTTCCTCTTGTCGCTCCTCTTGTTCCTCGGCATCTGTTGCCGGGGTTTTTTCTTCCATTGGTATGTCCTTCGGCAATGGGGGAGGTACCAGGCCAACATTTAATGTTTGGGCCGCAGTAATTACCTACCCAAAGGTTGATCCAGGGAGTGGCACTTGAAATGCGATGGCTGAGGTTACGGTTGCTCCCATAGGCCCAGTTCCCTCAGTGTATGCCAATTGTTCACTCTACCTCTGTTGGTCGACTCCCATGTTTTGTATCTCAGGGACCTCAGAGGTGATCTCCTGCTCTATCTCTTTCTCCTCTTCCATCTGCTCCTCCTGCTCCTACGTAGGTATTTTTTCCTTAGCTTCCTCTTGTGCTGGGACTTTAGCCTTTGTTTGCTCGATGTCCCGCTGAAGATTACCAAACTCATCGGTTGCAAAAACATCATCGAACTCATCCTGCAGATGAGGGTTGGCTGGGACATCGGCAAGCTTTGGCTCCCTTTCTGGTTCTGGGGAATCTGAGGAGAGGATCTCAACTTGAGGGATCTGGGGCATCCCCAGATCTGGCTCTGCCTTGGGCTTTTGGGCAAGCCTCTTCTTCCTCTTAGTAACTAAGGGTGGCCTCGCATCCCTTATTTCTACTTGTTCCTCTGGGTCCACCCCCGTTGCCTTAACCATCAAGGTCGCCAGTGAAGGAGAGGAGGTAGGATGAATTGATCTGGCCATTGACACTGGGGTTTCTAACCGTGTGATTAATGTCTCCCTCATTTGTTTGGAGGCCGCCACTGATTGCCTTATTTTTTATTTGATAAGGAGTTCTTGTGAGGTTGGAGTTGTTGCTATTCCTTTTCCTTTATCAACTCCCTGTGAAGAAGTGTCGGCCCCCGTGGTTAACTTGGGTGTTGGCTGGGCCAACCGGGGGACACTCTTGGGGCACACCTTCTTGAAGTAGAGGTGGCTATGTTCAACTATGTTGCAAGTGAACTCCTCAATTGTGGGCCCTTCCTGGGCATCCCAATTCACTAGCGGAAGGGCCAATTTATCGATCCCCTTTGCCTTGTACTGGGGATCTACCGTGGAGCCGGTGTCTGAGAAGTCCTATGGGAATCTCCAGAGCTTCAATCTTTCCATCATTCCTACGGTCATCCTGATATAATGCCACCCTCAGACTTCCACATCATCTTGGCAATCTTCCCAAAAGTCTTCCATATGATACTAATGGGGCTCCGATGCCCAGGGAAGCGCCACTGCAATCTTGCCATGTGGATCAAAATGTTTCCGCGCTAAATAAAATTATTCTAGGTTATAGCTCTTAAGCTCATTATCCGCTTCTTTAGCAGTAGCCAAACTACATGAATAATTCCCACAGGTGATTGGGAATGGAATGTTTGTTACCTTCTTCAAGGCGAAGAGGGCGTGCAGCTCCATCATTTGCCTACAATAATCTAGGAGGATTATCTTTTCCCCGCAATGCTTGGGCAACAAGTAGGGCTTCCCAGAGAAGCTGGTCACCCTTATGTAAGTATTTTGTTGAAACTGTATGTAGTAATGTCCGTAACTCCAGACCAAATTCATCACCTTTGTAGACAGGCGATATCCTGCATCCCGGGTAGGTGTAAGTAGGTGGTAGTAAACGAAGGCATCATTTACCTGGAAAAAGCTGGGGAAGCTGGCCTCCCATTGAATTTGTGGGAAATGGTCCCAAGGGGCCTTCTGGCCTAGCCCAATCCTGAGTACGCCCTTTATGAGTAGTCCATTGATGTGGGGCTGTTGTTGTGCCAGGGCCCAGAGAACATAAGAAGTCATATAGAACTTCTTCTTCTTGGTCAATTGAAGGAACTGGGAGTCCACATGGTTTGAGATTATGGTATCCCAATTAGAAAACTCCCTTTCATGCTTTTACCAAGAAAGAAGTAATACATCCACCCAGATAATTCTGAGGCATGCTGTTGCCCGAAGACCCGGCATAGTGCTATCATCCCCATCTAGATGCTCTCTTTGAATTCAGACCTGGGAATCTCTAGCTTCATCCTCTTGGGGTCCCTCTTTGGGACCTTGAGCCAATTATTGTTCATGTAAATACGGGCTGCCTCCTTCAGTTGCATGAATTGGGCCAAGGCATCTGATCGTGTGACTACAGCTGGCTTGTCAAATTGGGGAATCCCCAAGCCCCTTTGGAATGTATCAGGGTCGAGGGATACCATGGGAGTAGGATACCCTATTGGCTCTGGGGCTACGAGCACAACAGCCCAAATAGATGTGTTGTAGTGAGTTGCACGTGTAAGAATAAGCTCTGGTGATTGCACAGAGCACAGGAAACAAGCTTCCTTGAGAATCCCAGAGTTTCCAATTTTGATGGCCAATGGATCCCCGACCTGTTGTTGGATGTACATTATCTTTACCAAGGCCTGCATTTTGAGCCATGTCCAAATGCTGGTGTCGGTAATAAGTTGGACTTTGGACTCAATCTTGGAGCTCGTGATAACATCATCTTTTACATATTTTAGGCTCATAGGCAGTTTTTCTAGAGCCTTCTCTATTTTGGATCTAACTGACGCCTTGGTAACCACCGTAGAAGGTAGTTCTAGGATTCTGGGTGGTGAGGATGTGGATGCTTCAGACATGTTTAAAATTTTATTGTTCTGGAAACCTGCAAGGCAAGGGGACCGTCAGAACATATAGACATACAGACACTCCGGGGTCCAGGGGGTTTTATCATACTCAGTGAAAGAAGGACACATGATGGGCAATGGAAAGAAACTTGGAGCCTAGGGAAGTAATCGTTGGAAGGTGTGCACAAAAAGAGAGCCTTTAGACCCACGTGGGCGCCATGCAGGTGAGCAATAAATAGGAGTTATGGTGATGGCAGTGGAGCCCATTGTCTGAATGTGAAAAAATTGAAGGCCACTTGGACAAATTTAAATGCGCACATGGGACATAAATGTAAGTCAGGCTAGTTTACAGAGGAGAGAGAAAACCACCTAGTTGAAACCGGCTGAGAGTCGAGTTTCAACCAGGCGGTATCCCACACAGAGCGAGCTTGCAAGTTAAAACCAGAAATCAGCACAGTGCAGCGAGCTTGACAGACCAAAGTAGATATACACAAAATATACACCAATCTACAACAGAGCTGAAGGGGTATATACATGCAGACCGGATGGATATATAATAATATACACCAAATTTACACATATACATAGCGCAGAGTAGATATTTACAAAAACAAAGAATTTATAGAATATTAACAACTTTGACATCATCTACAGACTATGTTACATCTGCATAGAAGGTGGAAAACCTTTTGGCAGAGCCGACCCACCAACGGGCAGCAAACCAGAAAGAAACACAAGACACAACACAAAACAAAACAACGCAAAACCAAACAAAAACCAAAAAGAAGGAAAGCCGAATGGAGAGGAGGCACCAACCTGAAAATGAAGAAGGGCAAGGAAAGGAAACCACCATGAATGCTCTGCAACAGCTTCAATCCATCCGATGGTCACAAATCGCCACCACAAACCACCCACAATTGCTCAAAAATGCTCAAAATGGTTAGCACTGGATTATCACTAAATCGCTGCAAATCACTCTTAAATCTCTCTGATTTCTCAAGTGTTTAATCACAGTAAATGTGAAAATTATAGGTAACTCCTATTTATACCCGTGGTAAAAACAAGTTACCTCTCCTTGCGCAAAATTAGGACAGACAGACCTCCAGACTTTGGGCCCAGGGATTTCGTGCGACGATGCCACCTTAAGGAAAGAAGACATCACGGTGAAGAATCCCAGAATCCAGAATCTGGCTCCTAACAGAAGAAAGACAAACTCTAGGACTGGGTCCTGGAGTCACGAGAGACCAAAAAAACAAAACAACACCGTGGGGAAGAAAACCCTGGGGAAGGGAAACAAAGAAAATAAAGGAAAAGAGAAGACAAGAGACAAAGAAGAAAGTGAGAAAAAGGGGGACCCAACATTTTGCACACAAAAATGTAGGGACGGGGATGCAGGGCATAACACTTAGGTGCAAAATTTACATCTTGATTGGTCTTTTTGGTATGTGAAGGTTCACCAAACTCAAAAATGGTGTAGCCTAAACCGTGAATCTCTCCATGCATCCTTTTTTTCTTGAGTTGTTCATCAAGTTTTGTATAACTTTCATTAAATTTCTTGAGTAAATCATTTGCAACCTTCAATTCACCTTTCGGTTCCTCATTTTATTTTCTCATCTTTTCATTCTCCATTAGGGCTACTTGATTTTTGTTCATTTGTTTCATGTAGATGTGCATGTAGTGTACCAACCACTTGTTCAGATTTGAAGAGCTCATCCACCTTAGCTTTTAGGGATTCATCTTTGGCTTTTAGGGCTTCCTCTACAATTTCCTTTGATTCTTATGTTGCCTTCCTTGCTTCCATTTCTTGACCCATTCTGATTGACAAAGCTTCTAACTCTCTTTTGATGTTATTCTTATCTTTATGTAGCTGTTCATTATGCTTAAATAATTCTTCCAAATATTCTTGATATTCCTCAGATCTACTTTGTTCACATAGTTGTTCAAGTTGCTCAACAAGTTCATGTCTCTTTTCTATTAGCTACTAGAGTTGTTATTTTAGCCTTTCAATTAATTTATCGACATATGAAAGTTTCTTCTCAAGTTTTCTTTGATATCTTAAACCCTCCATGTCTACCTTAAGTATCCACCCCAATTTGTTAGGCTTCTTCAAGGGAACTTGGCTCTCTTACAAATTTTTAGTCTTATAAGGAACTAAGAAGGGGGGGGGGGGGGGGGGGGGNGGTTGAATCAGTGAAACCATAGATCTAAAAAATATTTCCATTAGCTTCTAAATAAAAAAACATGAAAAGGTAAATGCAACATAGAAGAAAAGTAAAACATGCATCCACAAAAGTAACACAAAGACACCAATATTTTTGTGTGCAAACCCTTGTTAGAGGGAAAAACTACGGTGGGAATTAGTACCTACGAATCTCACTACTACAACAATAAGATATTCCTTTTTTAGGATAATTACATCACCCTATTAAGGGTATACTCGGTTAAGAGTATCTATAACCTGGTTAAAGGTTATTACAACAGTCCTATTAAGAACTACTTAGTTAAGATATTTAAAAATATTTCTGAGAGTCACTCTATTAAAAGATTAACTCTTCAAACCTATTAGGATCCTGCATACCCTGTTAGGAGTAACGTTGTTAAAGGATTTTGATCACAAGCCTATTAGAACCTTCCTTGAGTAGAAATCTTAAAGAGTGACCTGATGGTGGCACCTTCTACTCAACGTTATGTTCTAATCTCTCTAACACCTCTAACACACTTTTGTACTTCACCTTAAATGATCACAATCACCACATCATAAATTAAACACTATAACTTAATGATTTTACATCCTTTTATATAAATTTTCAAGTTTATCATAAAACTTAAAATGTATTACAAGTTGGCTCCAAAAATCCATTCAAATTACATAAGCTATCATGCCAACATGGGAAATTGTAATGTTCAATCTTGACCCTCAACAATACAATTCAAAAATAAATTGAACATTGATGAATAATTGACCACAACCTTGATTTAACCGATTTGACTAGACCGGTTGACTATTCTTTCCGATATCAGTGATGTTTACCTCAAATATCTACATGTACATTGAATCTTCTTAAGCAATCATATATGTAGGTTAACATGACTATGTAGATATTGTCTGACCGATCACACCATCTGCACATTCAGTATTATCATCGCTCGTCAAATTTACCAATACTATTTGTATTATCACTAATATAGGGAACACTTAGGAAAATCCTTATGCAATCAACTCCATCACTTTTATATCAGATATGACCTGTAAAATAGAATTTTTTTTGAGTAATGAGAACACCAAAACTCATTTTAAGCACCTAAGAATTTGATCATATTCATCATAATGCCAACATTGGCGGTATTAAATTTTACAGGGATAGGAATCTTTCATATGATGATGTAAAGAAGTTTCCAAGGACCGAGGAGGAGAAGGCAAAAATTGTGAAGGTTAATAAGTCTAATTTTGATCCGAAGAGGATGAAGTTCCTTAGGAGGGAGATTCTCAGAGCCATAATGGAGTTATTTACACTTGATGGCTTATTTATGAGGTTTTATGGCTATCATATTGTAATGCTTAACCATTTTAGACATAAGGTAAGGATTTCCTTTTCTTATTACATGCTTTCTTCCTTGAATTCTAGTATTTTTTATCATAGAGAGAACCCCCATAGCAACCTTATGCTTCATCAAGGATAAATCATGCTCATCTTTAAACACTTCAAGGCTAGTGTTTTGATACTCCTTCTAGGGCTCTCTTTGTCTCTAATGTTGGTGGGGAGATAGTAGGAATTTAGATTATGAAGATTGACATACTGAGAGGGATGAGGAGGAAGCTTCCCCTCCTCCTCCTAAAAATCCTATAAATGTGGTGAATAATTTGGTCTATCCCTTGTTTGTGGATAATAGTAAAGGGAAGGATCTCCCTCAGTGGTGGGTAGTAAACCTATGAAGAAGGTCCAGGGTAAAGGGAAAGATGTTTCCCTTGGTTTTTTTGAGAGCAATGAGACAATTTATCCTTTTGATTATGTGCACTCTCTCTCCCCTCCTCATGGAAAGGATGTTAATTCCCAGTCTTTTGTCCACTTGAGCCTTAAAAAATTTCATCCTAAGAAGGAAATGGAATTTGGTATTATAGAGAATGCAAAATTAGCTCTGTATATTTTTTTTAGGCTTATAAGGTGGGAATTTCATGAAATTACAAGCCTCCATTTAAAGTAGAGAGCCTTATCTTCCAATCTTGAAAGGTAATAGTCTAAGGAGGGTGGTAGTGTTGATAATTAGGCTACTAATTATTCTCATTTGGCTAAGCCTCCCACTAAGTCTCAGTTTGTGGTTAGGGATAAATGAAATGTCCAAGTTTCTATTGTGAGTGCTCATTGGTTCGAAGAGGAAAAACAAGTTGTTTTGAATTATTTATCTAGATACATGGAAGCCATTAAAGAGAAGTTTGGAAAGGTTGAGGATACCGTAAGGAAAATAGTAGAACAAAGCCACAAAGTGATCAAATCTTATGCTCAGAATATGAATACCTTAGTGTCCAAGCTGGATAATCTTTGACAAGAAAAGACTCTTATTTTGATTAATAGGCAAAAGCATCTTTTGAAGGGACCCAAAACCCTTTAAAACACATTAACAAAAAGGAATAAGAATTTAAGAGCACTAGCCAAAACCAGAATACAACAAAAAAAAAGGCCTACAAGAGGCATAAAAACAACCTAAGAAAGACATAGAAATGAACACCAACAAAAAGGTAAACACCCAAAGGAACACCCATCTTAGACACCAGCACTAGCAAGAGTAGCCTGACCCATCAGGGTTTCATCCATTTTTCTTCAATCTCCTGCATCCTACCTCATGTGAGTGTTCCAAGGCTTGCTAGCACTTCATCCAAGAGACCTTAGCTTGTCTCTCCTAGGAACCCAATCTCCTCTAGGTCCTGACTGGCTTATATGATTAGCTAAGTCCAATTCTAACTCTTCTCTAAGAATTTTAATCCTTGTGCTTCACCTTGTAATACTAACACCTTTTAGTTAGTTCAATTCTTCACTTCTCCTACTACACTTAGAAGGATCTAAGTGCCAACTCCACTCTAGAATTCATGATTCATTTTAGGGGTGCTAAGCATGTTATAATCCATGCATATGTTCCCATTTGACTCCATTTTGATGGATCTCATGGCTCTTACTAGTCGAGTTCAAACTTTGTTCTCCAAGAGACCTAATTGGACTTATTTCCTTGTAGCCTTTTACAGTGACCTTTTTCTATTTATTTCAAAACTTTCCTAAAGAATTTGAATATCCAATCCCATATTCAAACACCCTTTATCATTTTAGAAAGGATTTTGTATGTTTTAGTCTCCTAGACCCTCCGTACATAGGGTTCCTACGATCTAGGTCCAATAGGGCTAATAGGCCTAATTTCTAGGACTGTATGCAACATAGTTTAAAACTTGCTCAAAACTTGGTCTCATAGATTGGTATGAACTCAATCCTCATAGTATGTCAAGATATG
The DNA here is from genome assembly GCA_018584345.1 of Thuja plicata. NCBI lineage: Eukaryota > Viridiplantae > Streptophyta > Pinopsida > Cupressales > Cupressaceae > Thuja > Thuja plicata. The sequence continues at coordinate 707,587 of MU226991.1, forward strand.
ACCATAACCTATCTGGAACTGTACTTGGCCCGTAAAGTACTTCTCTACCCTGCAAGATATCTTCAATTCTTCAGCACTAAACCTCTAACCGGGCATTGTCTGCTTGCCTAGGGCTTAGTAGTAAAAATAGCTCTCCATCTTCCTAAGACTCCTAATCATAAAAATATATACACTACTGACTACCCTAACACATCCATCCATCCTTAGGTGTTTCCCATGGCTAGATTTCATGGGGGAGCCATGAATCGACTGACTGGTTAGGACAGGACCAGCGAGTACACTAAACACAAAACAATTTAGATAAGACCTTAGACTAACTCAGAAAAACTAACTTACTGAATGAAAGATTCTTGTAACTATCCTATGAACACAAAAAAATCATTATTTTGAAGCTTTCAATCCATTAGATGGCACTGTCACAATGAAATGCTCAGATTTTCTGAATACAGAGTTGCAGAGCTACTATTCAATGTTCAAAACTTATTACAATGCATGACTAATCATGAGATTTGAGTCTTGGGTAACATTAGTTTCCATCTCCATGATTCTAGGGATTGTTGGTTGATATCCCACTTCCTATTAATAAGGGGATCGAAAGATAACCAGGTTGCATGCAACATTTGCAATAATTGTAAATGTTGTCATAGCAACTTTTTAGCAACTTTTGGCATCTTTTCCATCATGCCTCCTCCCTAAGTTTTAGGACATCTAACCTCTTCATTTCAAGGATCCAAGATCATTTATGATCTTATGGAATCTCTATGACATCATTGATGTGTTTAAGACACATTGAAGATTCTAACTCAAACTCCTAACACTAAGAATTTTAAAATCTACTAACAATGGCTAATTTGGTGACCTTAGTCCTAATGACTAACTCACCTAGCCCACATTGAAATGACCTTCTAAGGTCCAAAGTACAGACTATCTTGACTTGGCCAATGTCAAGTACAAGGAAAAACATCCTAACTATGGAGGTTAGCCTAGGTGTGTTCCTGCACCACCATCCTCCCCAAAACAAAAAGTTCAATCCACCCTTGGATTGAGGATGCTTGGATCGATCCCCATCTTCTTGAACTTTGATTCCTTTACCCATACTACATCAACATTGGTTTGACCATGCTTCTTTATCAAGTGTTCTTTGTATTCTTTGGTTCTAGTATGTTTGTAGACTCTAGTATCCAATACACTGTTAGCTCCTGTGACTATAGCAGGGGGTAACTAGAGATCTTCCACATCTCTGATCACTTCTTTGAGACTCTGATCCATGTCTTTTTGTGGTCCTTTGTAATGGACTAAGTCTGAAATATTAAAAATAGGTAACAGTCCACTGTCTTCTAGGAGCTCAACTCTGAATGCATTATCACCATACTTAGCTAAGATAGGATAGGGACCTATCCTTCTCATCTGTAACTTGTGAGGGACTCCCTTTTGAAGTCTTGATTTGTTAAGCTGCACCATGAGCATGTCACCCACATTCAACTGAACTATTCTCCTACTCTCATCAACCTTAGTTTTATGTTTCAAGGTGTTCCCTGTCAAATTTTTCCGGATTGTATCATGTATCTCCTGCATTGCATAAGAAAAATCATCTGCATATCCACTTTCCTTGACTCCATCATTCGAGTCTCTCAACTCATAGACTCCTCTAGGATGTAATCCATATACTATCTCAAAGGGACTCTTCCTTGTTGACCGGTTGATGGTGTCATTGTAAGCATACTCAGCTTGCCCAATCAATCGATCCCATTGTTGTCCATATTCCTTAGTCAAGCACCTTAATAGATTTCCAAGGCTCCTATTCACCACTTCGGTTTGACCATCAGTTTGGGGATGGTATGCAGACCCAAAGCATAAATTAGTGCCTAACCTTTGCCAAAGAGTCTTCCAAAAATGACTCATAAATTTAGTGTCTCTATATGACACTATGCTCATAGGAAACCCATGGATTCTTACTATCTCTTTGAAGAAGAGAGAGGCTATTTGGCCGGCATCATTAGTGGTCTTGCATGGCACAAAGTGAGCCATCTTGCTGAATCTGTCCACAACTACATCTACACTATCCATGCCTTGTCTTGTCTTGGGTAACCCAACTACAAAATCCATGCTCAAGCATTCCCATGGCCTAGTGGGAATAGGTAGTGGCTGATAAAGGCCTACATTTGAAGAAGTACCTTTGGCTCTTTGGCATACAATACAACTTTCCGCATACCTCCTAACATCAAGATTCATCCTTGGCCAATAATAGAACCTTTGAACAAGTTCTTGGGTCCTAGTGATCCCAAAGTGACCACTCAATGCACCATTGTGCTTTTCTTGGATTAAGTTCTCCCTAATAGACCCTCTAGGGACACACAACTAATTTCCCTTAAACAAAAGGTTGCTTTGCAAAGTGTATTCAACATACATGCTATGAAAATGATTCTTGTATTCAACACATACCTTATAAATTTCTGTAAAGTCTTCATCATCAGCATATAGATCCTTGAAATGATCTATTCCCATACTCTTCAACGAAATTTCCTGAACTGTGAGAGCTCTTCTAGACAATGCATCTGCCACTTTATTGAGGACACCTTTCTTGTGTTTGATATTAAAGGTATAAGCTTGTAGGTACTCAACCCACTTCATGTTCTTGTGACTTAACTTTTCTTGTGAATTCAAGAAACTTAAAGCTTGATTAGCAGAGTAGGCTATGAACTCCTTGGGGAGTAAATAGTGTCTCCATTTCCTTAAAGCCTGAACCAATGCATACATTTCAAGTTCATAGGAAGAATACTTCCTCTTGGCTTCAATCAACTTTTCTAAATGAAATGCTACTGGTCTACCCTCTTGGCTTAGGACAGCTCCAATAGCCACATTGCTTGCATCACAATCAATGGTGAAAATCTTCTCAAAGCTTGGCAAGACTAAGACGGGTTGGGTAGAAATCTCTTCTTTCAATAACTCAAAGCTCTTAGTGGATTTTTCATTCCATATAAACTTGTTCTTCATTCCTCCTTTGATTGTGTCCAACATAGGAGCACAAATAGCACTAAATTCCATTATAAACTTCCTATAATACTGAGCAAGGCCATGAAAACTTCTTACCTCTATTGCTGTCCTCGGAGTAGGCCGATTCATGATGGCTTCCACTTTACTTTTTTCCATTTTCATATTTCCATGAGAGAGAACAAACCCAAGGTACACTACCTCTATTTTGATGAACTCACATTTCTCCAAGTTGATCATCAAATTCTCTTCATGCAGCTTCTTGAAGGTAGTCTCAAGGTGTTGAAGATGCTCCTCTCTTTTCCTACTATAAATTAGTATATCATCAAGATATACTACTACAAATTTTCCAATGTAGTCTTTGAGGACTTCATTCATGAGCCTCATGAATGTAGAGGGGGCATTAGACAGTCCAAATGGCATGACAAGCAATTCATACAAACCTTAATTGGTTTTGAAGGATGTCTTCCATTCATCTCCCTCATGTATCCTACTTTGGTGATACCCACTCTTCAATTCTATCTTGCTATAGTACTTGGCTTCACCTAGACAATCCATTAGGTCTTAAATCCTAGGTATGGGGAACCTATACCTAATGGTTATCCTATTTATGGCTCTTGAATCAGTACAAAGCCTCTATGTTCCTCCTTTCTTTGGTGCTAGGACAATAGGTACTACACAAGGGCTAATTCTTTTCTTGATAAGGCCTTGGTTAAGGAGTTCTTCTATTTGCCTAGCAACCTCCTCATTTTGTTGAGGGGTCATCTTGTAAGGTACCTTAATAGGTAGGGTAGCTCCATGTATGAAGTCTATCCTATGACTTATGGCTCTTTTAGGGGGTAATGTTTATGGTTGTCCATCACTTACTATTCCTTCATAAGTATGCAACATGCTTTGTATCTCCTTAGGTATCTTGGATTTCTTGTCTCCTTTTTCTTCAATCTTTTCTCTTAACCTTCGTACCAATGCATAGCCAACTCCTTCTCCTGCATCCATGGCTTCTATGAATTCTTTTTCACCCACCATAAACACATTAGGACCTTTTGTCTTCACATCTACATCCTCTAACAATGATTGGATTTTGAAAGTTACTTTATCCTTCTTGAATGTATAGGAGTTCTTCACTCCATCATGGATAGCTTGGCAGTCAAATTTCCATGGTCTGCCTAGGAGCAAGTGACATGCATCCATGGGCAGCACATCACATAGAACCTTGTCCTTATATCTCCCTATAGAGAACTCCACCCAAGCTTGCTCATTGACTAAGACATGTTGTCCTTTATTGAGCCATGTGACCTTGTAAGGATGGGTGTGAGGTATCCTTGTCATGCCTAACTTGCTGACTGCTTCTTCTGACACAATGTTGTCAATAGACCCTGATTCCACAATTACTCTACATAATTTTCCCATCACCTTACATTTGATTCTAAATAGGGACCTTCTTTGGCTTGTCTCTTCTTTAACCAGCTCCTTGATCAATGTTCTCCTCATCATGAGGTTCTCACCTTCTTCTAAATTTAATGGTACCTTAGAGTGTGTCTCTGCTGCATTTGTCTCTTCATGAACTAAATTAGTTCTCTTGTTACCTCCTTTAGAAGTGCTACCTTTCTCTAGACACCTATAGGTAGGATGTCCCATTTGGTTGCAATGATAAAATTTCATATTGGCAAAGTAATTTCCTCTTCCTTGTCCACCACTTCTTCCTCTACCACCTCTACTAGAACTTCCCTCTTGATTTTTAGTGTACTTGAATTCTCCTTGTGTTCTTGATTCTGAACTCCTTCCACCATAGCCACCTCTTGATCCTCTATTATCCCTTCCTCTACCTCTTCCTTTGGAGGTTTTCTGTTGTTTTCTTTTTTCCTTTCTCCTCTATCTTCAAGGCCATTTGATAACATTGGCGAATGGTTTTGAAGCTCACAAGACTCATATATTCTTGAATAGACCACTTGAGTCCATTCAAATATCTAGCTATCTTGATGCTTTCATCCTCCACCACTTGTGATCTTAAGCACAATGTTTGGAACTCTTCGTTGTATGCTTGGAAATCCAAATATTTATGTCTGAGGTTATGTCTTCTTCTATGTAGCTAAACCTAATAATCATCAGGCAAGTAAGTCTGCTTGAACTTAGGCACCATGGCCTTCCATGTGACTATAGGACTCCTTCCTTCTTTCTCCCTTTCAGTTTGAACAAACTTGCACCATGTGAGAGTTGATCCTCTCAATCTTGACTTGGCCACATTCACTTTTTGGGCCTCTGTGATGCCATCACATTTGAAATGGTTCTCTATACTATCAATCCAATCCACAACTGAAGCTGGATCTATTTGTCCACTAAAAAGTGGTAAACCCTCCAAAGCTTTTCCACTTAAAGCCTTCAGAGCCTTCAAGAATGGTTCTTGGTCACTGACAGGGTCAAGGGTTGGAGCTTCCTCTTCTAAATCCACTCCCTTATCCCTTGCTTCTTCTTCTTCTTCTTTCTGATCTATCTTATCTTCATCTTATCATCTTTGTCTTGGACTTCTCCCAAGATTTGCTCCATTTGAGACAACCTTTCTCTTAAAAACTTGTTGTCTTCTTCTTTCTCATCCACCTTTTTGGCTAACTCAATGTAAGTCACCATGTTTTTTTCTTCTACTGATCCCAATGGTGTATTCTGTCCAACTGATTCAGTAGGCTGAAACAACCACCACAAGCCTGATCTTCAATCAAGCTCTGATACCAATATGATGTGAGTGTTCCAAGGCTTGCTAGCACTTCATCCAAGAGACCTTAGCTTGTCTCTTCGAGGAACCTAATATCCTCTAGGACCTGATTGGCATAGATGATTAACTAAGTCCAATTCTGACTCTTCTCTAAGAGTTTTAATCCTTGTGCTTCACCTTGAAAGACTAACACCTTATAGTTAGTTCAATTCTTTACTTCTCCTACTACACTTAGAAGGATCTAAGTGCCAACTCCACTCTAGCATTCATGATTCATTGTAGGGGTGATAATAATGTTATAATCCATGCATATGTTCCCATTTGAATCCATTTTGATGGATCTCGTGGCTCTTACTAGTCGAGTTCAAACTTTGTTCTCTAAGAGACCTAATTGACCTTATCTCCTTGTAGCCTTTTACAGTGACCTTTTCCTATTTCTTTCAAAAATTTCCCAAAGAAGTTGAAAATCCAATCCCACATTCAGACACCCTTTATCATTTTACCAAGGATTTTGTAGGTTTTAGTCTCCTAGACCCTCCATACATAGGGTTCCAGCAATCTAGGTCCAATAGGGCTAATAGGCCTAATTTCTAGGACTGTCTGCAACATAGTTTAAAACTTGCTCAAAACTTGGTCTCATGGATTGGTATGAACTCAATCCTCATAGGATGTCAAGATATTACTATACCCTATCTGGAACTGTACTTGGCCCGTACAATACTTCTCTACCCTACAAGATATCTTCAATTCTTCAGCACTAAACCTTTAACCGGGCACTATCTTCTCGCCTAGGGCTTAGTAGTAAAAATATCTCTCCATCTTCCTAAGAATCCTAATCCTAAACACATATACACTACTAACTCCCCTAACATATCCATCCATCCTTAGGTGTTTCCCATGGCTAGATTTCATGGGGGAGCCATGAATCGACTGACTGGTCAAGATAGGACTAGTGAGCACACTAAACACAAAACAATTTAGCTAAGACCTTAGACTGACTAAAAACAACTAACTTACTGAATGAAAGATGCTTTTAACTATCCTATGAACACAAAAAAATCATTAGTTCAAAGCTTTCAATCCATTTGATGGCACTATCACAATGAAATGCTTAGATTTTCTGAATACAGAGTTACAGAGCTACTATTCAATGTTCAAATCTTGTTACAATGCATGACTAATCATTAGATTCAAGTCTTGGGTAACATTAGATTCCATCTCCATGATTATAGGGACTGTTGGTCGATATCCCACCTCCTATTCATAAGGGGATCCAAAGATAACTGGGTTGCATGCAACATTTGCAATAATTGCAAATGTTGTCATAGCAACATTTTAGCAACTTTTGGCATATTTTCCATTATGCCTCCTCCCTAAGTTTTAGGACCTCTAACCTCTTCATTTTGAGGATCCAATATCATTTATGACCTTATGGCATCTCTATGATATCATTTATTTATTTAAGACACATTGAAGACTCTAAATCAAACTCCTAACACTAAGAATTTTAAAAGCTACTAACAATGGCTAATTTGGTGACCTTAGTCCTAATGACCAACTCACCTAGCCCACGTTGAAATGACCTTCTAAGGTCCAAAGTAAACAAACTATCTTGACTTGGCCAATTTCAAGTGCAAGCCAAAACATCCTAACTATGGAGGTTAGCCTCGGTGTACTCCTACACCATCCTCCCCAAAACAAAAAGTTCAATCCACCCTTGGATTGAGGATGCTTGGATCATTCCCCATCTTCTTGAACTCTGATTCCTTTACCCATACTGCATCAGCATTGGTTTGACCATGCTTCTTTATCAATTATTCTTTCTATTCTTTAGTTCTAGTATTTTTGTAGACTCTAGTATCCAATACATTGTCAGCTCCTGCACCACTACCAATGATGGCTTTGATATCATTAACATTATTGTTTACATTGGGACACTTCTTCTTTGCACTAGCCCTATTCCTTGTGCTTGGCCCACCTCTCTCTTCCTAAACCTTGTCCTCATGGGAACCACCATCACTCAGATCTTTATCCAACACATTAACCATGGCTCTAAGATTGGAGCTTGAAGCCTTCATACTTTCCCAACTATGCTGGAGAATCTCGTAGATAGAATTCTCCAATTTATGAACCCGAATAGTCATGGCCTTCAGGGCATTCCCCATATCCCAAGGATGATTATTTTTAGTAGCATTTCTCCACTCATCCATATTTTCCTGAATCCTATTAATCTTAGCTTCCAAATTTCTATATTTTAAGTTCATCATTTTGACTTCTTGGAAGCATTATTTATTAAATCTAAAGGTATAGAGAGTCTCTACTTTAGTAGTTTGTAACGCACCATGGGTAACCTCTTCTTTTTCATTGAAGTCATAAAAAACTAGCTTAATTAAGGCTTCCCTAACCCTCTGGTTACTCACATCATCTATGTCCTCATTAGATTCTCTAAGGTTTTCATGAGAAACAGGCACATCATGCCTAGTGCCTACCACAAATTGATCAAATATGGGCACACAATCCTTCTTTTCATTCTCATTTCTGTCAAAAATATCCATAGTAGAAAACTGAACATCCTTGTCAAATAAATCCTCTAAATTCTTGGAGTCTGGTGCAGGAGCACCAAGGTTCCACATAAACGTGATGAACCAAACCAGGAGGAATATAAAGGAATGGAGGGTACCTAATGGAAGTCATAGGTCCAAGGGGATCCTCAATGATTCACATCATGTTAACTATAATGTATTGGCTCCTATAATGTTTTGATACCATGAAATGGTATTTGCACTTAAGGAATAAGTCATATCCTTGAAGGGATTAAATGAATGTAATAAGGACCATTAGTGTCCATAGGTGTCTTAGGATATTTTTTATTATAGGAATGGTGCAATTAAGTCTCCTAGGTGTTTGGAACCCTTTGGAGTTCTTAAAATCCTATTTACAAAGGTTTTAGATTATTTTTTTAGTTTAAAAATGTAAATATTTGAATTATAACAACTAATAGCCATTTAGGAGGGAAATAGAGTTTAATTTTTTAAAACACTTAACTATTCCCTCAAACTGATTGGAATAGGTTGGGGAAGTTAAGTTTTAGTTCCCTATTTATATTTGAGACTCCATTGTACAGAAAAGAAGATCTAGAGTGTATGGACAATACAAGGACATTAATGAGAATATAAGTTTGATTACAAATTTTGATGTTCTATGCATTTTTGAGGGTTGAGAACTTGTTGCTTCATTTTTTTGGTTTATTTTGGAATAGTAAGAAATCTAAGACCATCTAATTCTCTGTAAAATGCATTGAGAGTTATTTTCCATGACTGTACTGTCATTTCCAGCAAGTTAAAATTCAGATTTTGTGAAATTCTTCGTCTATTTTTTAGTTAGTTTGCAACTTTGATCCTTTCCATGGACTCAAAGGCCTAGAATCCATGGAAGGAGGATACTAACCATGTAATATAAGTTATAATACTGATTCTTGCAGAGATTTGAAGGAATGAAGTGATCACAGGTTGATTTGAAAGATGATTTTTGGTGAAATTGATGGCACAAGTGTAGCAGCCAATGATCCATCCAAATAAGGGGTATCTTTTATGATGTGGGTTGTCTTATATTGGAATTTTATTGGTGAATCAACTACTGGTTATGTATGGAAGTGATTGGAGACAAGACATTGAGGAAGCCTTAGTATTAAGGGTTTGAAAGGAGTGAATTTTGGGATTTCAATGCTAATGAAGGTTTGGGCCTAATTACTTTTGTATTTAGGGTTTTTGAGTCATTTCATGTTTCTACCCAAGAGTTGAGCCATTGGGAGCATGTTTATCATATAGTTGCTTTGTAAATTGGGGTGTTTTATGCATTTTTAAGGCCATAGTGTGAGGACAGTCATATATGGTCCAAAGGAGTCCATAGAACCCTTTTATTATGTTTTGTAAGAGGATAAAGGGTATTAGAATATGCAATTTATTTTGTTATTCCTTTGGGAAATTTCAAATTTAACTGCAAATTACTCTCGCTATAGGGCTACAAGGAAGGCTATTAGGCCTATTGGCAGTTTGGAGTAAAACCAAGGGCTAGGAGTGTTGGGTTGGGTATGTAACTTTAAAACCACTTTAATACACCCTAATACCATCCAAATACACAAAATATATCATTGGTTTGCACCTAGAGTAACCTTGGGTGAATTGAGTCTCTTGGAGTTAGTATGCACTTGGAAGGGTAGTTCATTGGTAGTCCAAATTTGTGTATCTCTTATCTTTCTAATCAGTCCACCAACCTTTCCATTGCATTAGAGTCATGGACAAGGTTCTCACCATACATACCTTCAATATTGGGAAGATAATTCTCTGAGTCCATAGCAGCATTATCATCCTTCACCTTGTCCTCATCATGACCTATGTTATCTATCTCCCAGCCCTTGGTTTCAACCTCCTTCTGGATATTATTCTTAGCACCTTTCTCCTCTTTATTCTTAGTCTTCCCCATATCAATCCCTTTGGCATCCATGTCATCCCAGAGCTTGTTATCCTTATTAGAGTCTTCATTAGCTTCCTCCTCCTCGATATGGCTTTGCGGTTTATCACCAAAAAATTCCCTATCATTAGTGGAGTCTTCCATCTCAGACTCAACCTCATCACTACTAGCTTTAGAAGTAGACTCCCTCTTAGTATCACTTAACCCACATTTCTTTGAGATACCCTCAATTTTATCCACAACCTTCCTTTTTCCTTTACCTAGAACAGGGCTATGTTTAAGGGATTAGGGATATTGTCCCTAATGTGCTCGTAAATCAATAATATAAGGACCTCATTCAGAACTGGCATCTTAGCCTTCTTTTTATGGCTAATAAGACTTTTAAATAATGAAATATGTAGATAGTAAGGGATGTTCACCAAATCTTTATGCCTGAAATGATTCAGAAGCCCAAAGTGGTGCAACTGAGCCCTCGTGAAGTGCTCATCTAGAGTTATATACTCCATGATCACCATAAACACATTGTGCCACACCTCCTTAATCTTGTTTACATCAATGAAGCCATTAGCCTTAGCATCAATGAAATCACCTTTTTCCTTCTCAGATTTTTGAAACTTTTTTTCCGCCATGTCTGAAATTTTGCAGTTTGTGTAGAAGTCAAACCCTTTTTGAGAATGCCAATGACTTTGGCAATTATCTCCATAGAGAGAACCACCATCTTCCTATCTAGAGTCACCAAATAATTAGCTAGCCATAAAAACCCTTTGTGTAATAGTTTTATCAAATGCGTGGAGATTTTCCAAATAGGAGGTAATTCCCCCTTTTTCATCTTTCACCTCTCCATAGCCATCTCCTCCACCTTCAGCTTATGATAGTTGTCAGGTTCTTCCCTTTTTAAGTCCCCTCCCATCTTTTTTAGCTTCAGAGAAAAGTTTCTCTTCTCAAACACAAACTTAAGAATGTTCAAACAGTCGTCTTCAAACAAATGGGGAAAAAAACATAAGACTACCCATAAAATGTATGAGATGAAAGTGTTATTAATTATGTTTCCTTCACACCACATTTTCCAATCACTTCAGATATGAGAAGTTGTATTTAGACTATTAATCTTGATTACAAGATAAGTTTCCTCCCTTACAAGTGATCCTGTCATAATTAATTTTGCCTTTGATATCATCATTAATATTTGTAAGATCCTTCGAGGTCTATTAACTTCCCTATACACATGAGATATATGGACCTTATCAAAGGAATTAATAATATCTCTATCCTTTTAATATAATTATCTATAGTTCACAAAGGGATATAATCACCTCTAAGGAATTTTATAATATTCATAGAATCCCCCTCAATCCAAATTTTTATGCAATTTACATTTTTTCCAAGTGAAGACCATAGAAGGATGCAAGGGCATTAGCCACATGGTTAGTCTAGAATCCTAAAGGGACTGAAATAGATGCCATAAAGTTTCCTCTGAAGTCTCTGATGACCCCTCTGCACCTCATAAGACTAGAATTACCTTTTGTACATCCATCAAAATTTATTTTGACCCAACCATCAGGAGGAGAGGTCCAAACACAATTATCCCACTTTTTGTTCTTCACTTTAGTCTCATTTAATTTCCAACATTGCACCATGTTCTGGTTTTAGTTCCCATGCTAGATAATAGACAAATTTTCATATATTCCCCTAACAATTTTATCAAACACCACAGAAGGAGGAGACTGCTATTATCTAAAGATTCTATTATTTCTTTCCTTCCACAAATTCCAAGTCACATGAGGGGAATCCAAACTCCAAGAACCTATCACATTCTCATTAGAGCTCAAAAAATCCAATGTTGGAAAAAATATTTGATGGAAGCCGAAAAAGCCCTATTGATATTCCACTTCAAGTGAAGAAAACACTAGACGTACTAAGAGAAGGGGAAATGCAAAAAAAAAGTGACTAGCACTATCTTCACCGGAACAACATAAACAACATATGTTAGGAATATAAAAACCTCTCTTAATAAGGTTATCCAAAGTTAGTGCCTTATTTTGTATAAAAATCTAGTAAAAATTTTCAATTTTTGGGGTTAGAGAATTATTCCAGGCTTTCGACCAGAAGGGCTTGATTGTCGGATTTTCAAATTGCATGAAATAAGCAATAGACACCGATAATTGTTCATGGAATCCTCCCTATCATCACAAATATGTTGAGTTAGTAGACCTTTTCTAATCATGACCAAGGAATTATTAACCCCAGTCAAATCCACCCAGCCACTACTAGCCCAGTAATCTTCCACTTTATGGTCGTAGTGGGCTTTACATATATCCATGTAATTATGAATTTCAGAAATAGTGCATTAAGGTCTTTCCACAAGCCAACCATCTTCCCAAAAATTAATCTTCTTACTATTCCCCAATCTCCATCTTTTCTCTTGACCAACAATCTTTCTAGCCTTGTTTATGTTGTTCCAGATTTCATACCTAGCCACACTCTCCTCACTCGTGAGGAAGTCATCTAAAGAAGGTTGATTATAGAGATATTTATATTTACATATAGTATTATAATATTTTTCTTCTCCATATCATCTCCACACCATTTTATCCAAAAGATCTTTGTTGAACACCCTAATGGGTCTTAAACCCATACCCCCATCTTTATAGGTTTCCATGCCTTATCCCAAGAAATCAAAGGAATACAATTTTTTTTGTTGGAATAGTCCCAAGGGATAACTGAGAGGGGGGTGAATCAGTTATCAACTAGTTTAATTATTTTCTCCAATTAATTACAGAATAACATTAAGCATTAACACATTCAGATAACACAGGATAGAACACAACAAATTTGGTTACGAGGAAACCAAATAGGTAAAAACACCGGTGGGAATTAGCACCCACAAAGATCTGTACTTGAGTATAATAATCCATGTTAGAAGATCTTACAACCTTGTTAGGAGTTGATCTTTACAATGCAATAAGTACAGTGAACTAGTTAAGGGTCGGACCCTGTTAGGAGTCTTTTACAAATAACCTTGTTAGGGGTGAGGACTCACTGTCCAAAAAGCTCACTGCTAAAATGATGAAGGCTACAAACTTCAGTAAAATAGATATACACTATATCTGATAAATGAACTGTTTGAGTAGACCTACTATCTTGATCAATTCCTATGAATTGTAATCTTCTTTTGCTTATTCACATAGATATTCAACTTTTACTGTCTAACTTTCTCATCTACCCTGTCTTATCTTTTTCACTTCATTTTCACATTTAGCAATCACAATTGAACTGCTATTTGTATCTTCCCCAAGGATAAGGTCACAATGGCTTTATGAAACACTTCATCAAATTCCTTGTCGGCTTAACTAACAATGCAATCAAAATTAGGACCGTGCAACTCAAGATGAGTGGATGTGTCACTTCACATAGTCAGCTCTACCAAATTGACTCAATCATCATTAAATCATAACTAAACATGAATATAAACACGCATATCCCAAAGATAGGCTACACTCAACAAGTAATGTAAATATGTTGGCTCTTAACAGATGATCTTCAGAAACTATAACTACCAAAATAGATTAACATAACACCACTGAAACTACTTATCTGAATCTGTGTGAATATACATAGCAACTAGAACATGTCTACACCATGGAAATAAACATGCAAGGCTCCAAAACATATGTATTGATAATTGCATATAGGACACCTCTTTATATTATATGTTGTCATCAATGACAAATGTACAATCAACAATTTTCACAGAAGCAAATCTCCAACAATCTCCCCCTTTGACATTGATGGCAACATATGACTAAAAACACCACCAATCCAAAAGTGATTCCTTTCTTTTTACAATCTTCTCAATATCCTCATCAAGGGTTCCTCTTCACTGCTGCAGCTCCCTGACTATGTTTTTTTTTCATTACTATATACTCCCCCAGAGTATATGCTCCCCCTTACTATATACTCCCACATTGAAATCAATGGAAAAGGGTGCCAAACACAAATAAGTACAGGTACTACTCCAGAATTAGAGTAGTCAACCATTTATCAGTCACCATGGACTGATATTCTTTGCTACAAATTCTAATCAGACTCAGGAAAGGGAATTACTCCTAGCTTCTCCCTGGGATACTCAAAAGTATCTTTTAATAAAGGCTTTGTAAAAATATCTGCTAAGTATTCTTTAGTGCTCACATAATCCAACTTTACTTCTCTGTCTGCAAATTTTTCTCTTAGAAAGTGATATTTGATCTCAATGTGTTTCATCTTTATGTGCATCACATGGCTCTTTGACATATTGATAGTGCTAGTGTTATCACAGTGAATAATAATAGGATAATCAATCTGAATACCAAAGTCTTTAATCATCTATTTGATCCAAACCATTGTTGAACAATTCAGTGCTGCTGCAACATACTCAGCTTCTGCTGTCTACTGAGAGATATAGTTTTTCTTCTTTCTTTTCCAAGTAACCAACCTGTCTCCAAGAAATACTTCTCCTCCTGAGGTACTCTTTCTGTTATCAACACAACTTGCCCAATCTGCATGTGTATACACATGAAGTTGTATATTATCTGAGTTAGGATACCATAAACCATGGTCTATAGTCCCCTTTAAGTATCTAAATATTCTTTTTATTGCCATTAGGTGATTTTTTTTAGGTTCATATGCAAATCTTCCAATAATGCCATCTGCATTGGAAAAATCTGGTCTAGATTGAGTAAGATATATGAGTTTTCCAATCATTTACTTGTATAGTGTCTTGTCAATTGCTATGGAATCCTCATCTTTAGAAAGCTTGCTTCCTATTATCATGGGGGTGCTTACTGGTTTGCAGTCTTCCATTTTGAAAGTTTTCAATATCTCCTTCACATACTTAGACTGATTTATGAATATGCCTTTGTCTGTTTGTTTTACATTCAATCCCAAAAAATATTTGATAGGTCCAATCATGCTCATTTAAAACTCACATTGCATCTCTTTGGGAAATTATGCACTAAGCTTGTCATTACCTCCAAGGATAATGCCATCAACAAAAATAGCAACAAGTAGTAATCCTTCATCTGTCTCTCTTATGAATAAGTTATAATGTGTTGCTCCTTTTATGAATCCTATGTTTGTTAAGTAACCATCAAGTCTCTCATACCATGCTCTTGGTGCCTATTTAAGTCCATAAAGTTCTTTCTTTAGTCTGCATACCATGTTTGGCTTGTCTGATAGATTAAACCCTTCAGGCTATTCTATGTAAACTTCTTCCTTCAAGTCACCGTTCAGAAAATATGAATTGACATCCATTTGATATACTTTAAAGTTCTTGAATGTTGCATAGGCCAGAAACAAATTGATAGCTTCCAGTCTACTCACAGGGGAAAATGTATCAGTGTAGTCTATGCCTTCTCTCTATGCATATCCTTTACATACTAGTCTTGCTTTGTTTCTTACCACTATACCTTCTTCATTCATCTTATTCCTGAATATCCACTTTGTTCGAATCACATTCTTGTCATGAGGTCTAGGGACCAGTTCCCATGTATCATTCTTGATTATCTGATCCAATTCTTCTTGCATAGGAATTTTCCAATCTGAATCATTGCACACATCTTCAACACTTAAGGGTTCAATCAACACTTAAGGGTTCAATCTGAGAAAGTAAGCATACCTCTTCATCAATAGTTGAACCTCTTTCTCTAGATCTTGTCAAGACTTTAGCGCTCTGATCTCCAAAGATGTCTTCCTTAGAGTGGTATTTGGATGTGTATTTTGAGTTTTTAGGACTGACACTCTCATCTGTAATCTTGGATTCTTCTTGACTTGGTTCAAGAATGTTACATGAAACATCAATACAGTCAAACATTTCTTCAATAACTATTTCTTTATTGATAGGTCTAGGTTCATCTTCAATCATGGGAGCACATTCATAGTATCTTTCTTGAATCATAAACTTCTCATCAATATTCACATGAGTATTTTCAATGATCTTCTTCAATCTTAGATTAAAAAATCTATAGGCTTTGGTTTTTGTAGAGTAACCAAGAAAAATACCTTCATTGCTTCTAGCATCAAATTTCCCAATACTATCATCTCTCTTGATGTAGCACTTGCTTCCAAAGATTCTGAAGTATTTTATAGTAGGTACATTACCAAACCAAAGTTCATAAGGTGTCTTGTCTGTGCTTGGCCTTAACTGGATTCTATCGATAGTATAGAATATTGTATTGACCGCATCTCTCCAATAGGTGTGGGAAACCTTTCCTTCAATAATGATAGTGTGTTCCATGTCAAGTATTATCTTGTTCCTTCTTTCTGTAATCCCATTCTGCTAAGGGGTTCTAGGTGAACTTAACTGTCTTTTGATTCCATGTTCTTCACAGTAATCATAAAATTGGTCAGAGGTGAATTCTCCTCCTCTATCAGATCTCAGACATTTTATCTTTAATCCCTATTCATTTTCAACTTTAGCTTTGAATACTTTGAACTTCTCAAAACCTTGAGATTTTTCTTTTAAGAATGCAACCCACATCATCCTGGAAAATTCATCAACAAACCAAATGAAATATCTTTCTCCATAGTATGATCTTGTTTGAGTGGGACCACATAAGTCTGTATGCACTAGATCCAATTTGTTTTCTGCTGAATTTTGTTTACTTCTGAATGAACTCCCTATATGCTTTCCCATGACACATTCCCTGCACATAGTATTAATTGGTCTTGCAATACTTGGATGGTATCTTATTACCTTTACATTACTTATCTTTACTATGTTGTCAAAATTGATATGACAAAATCTCTTGTGCCATAGGCAACTGTCATCCACTTTTGCAACAAAACAAATTACTTCACAGTTAAGCTAAAAAACATTACATTTGGTCTTGGAGCCTGATGCAATCATGTCTCCTTATTTTTTATTGATAATAGATATGTTGTTCTTGAATTCCAACTGATATCCTTTATCTAAGAGTTGTCCAACACTTAGTAGGTTATGATGCAAACCATCAACATAAACAACATCATCTTTCTTGTCCTTTCCATCTAAGGTGATAGATCCTCTACCTATGATAGGTTTGGGAGTGTTATCTCCAATTCTAACCATTCCACCTTTGTACTTATCTAGATATGCAAATCTATCTTTGTCACCTGTCATGTGATGAGAACACCTACTATCTATGATCCAGTCTATTCTGATGTTAGCTTGTGAAACTAAAGCCAATTCTTGAGCTTTCTTTTTGTCTTCAATTTCTATTTGATCAATCATCTTTTCATTGTCTTTAATAGCAATGAATTCAATTTCATCTTCTCCTGAGTCATCATCAGTTACACCATCTTTAGCATGATAGCATTCCTTCATATATTTGGGCTTATAATCTAATCTAAATTTCTTGACTCTTGTAGGACACTTGGATGCAAAGTGGAAAACTTTGTTGCATGAAAAACATTTGAATGGTATCTGTCCTTCATATTTCCCTTTACCTTTTCTTTCCTTCTTAGCAATCATAGTGATTTTTTCTTCTAGTTCAGTATCAACTTCTTGTTTTTCTTTATTTCTAGAGATGTTCAAGAATTTCTTACCATGGACTGAGCCTTTGAAAGTTGTTTCCATTTTAGGTTCTGTCTTCAATCTTGATATCTCAAATGCAGATATTTTGCTAATCAGGGTCTCTCTTTTGAATTCCTTTGAGAATTGCATGGTTTCATCCAAGATGTTAATCTTTCTTTCATAATCTATTGTCAATGTGGTCATCAATTTGTCCATTATATCATCCTCTATAATTTCTCCACCATTGTTCCCGATACCTGATACTGCTTCATTAATCCTTTGATTGTAAGCTCTAATGTTCTCTTCAGGTAGAATCTCTAAATTATTTTATCATTTCTTCCATGTCTTTCTTTGTGCATTCTTTTCTTGGATGTCTCCTTCAAATATATTTTCTAAGTATTTCCAGATTGTATTAGCTTTTTTTGCCTTCTTGATCTTGGAAAATTCACTGTCAGATAGGGCACTGATTAGGGCTTCCTTGGAAATTGCATTTTGAGTGAATAATTCTTTTTTATTTATTTGTAGAGTCTTCTTCTGCAAGGTATTTCTAAGTGGGAACATCAATTGCATTAGTAGAAATCTCATAGATCTCAAAACCAACGCACTGAAGATGTGTTATCATTTTTTTCTTCCAATCAAGATAGTTCTCTCCATCAAACTTAGGACACTCTTTCCTAAAATATGCCATTTGATCTACCTTAAGCTGTTAGGATTTCTCTCCAAGGCACTTAGCTCTGATACCAATTGTTGGAATAGTCCAAGGGATAACTGAAGTGGGGGGGGGGGTGAATTAGTTATCAACTAGTTTAATTCTTTTCTCTAATTAATTACAGAATAACATTAAGCATTAACACATTCAGATAACACAAGATAGAACACAACAATTTTGGTTATGGGGAAACCAAATAGGTAAAAACCCCA
Organism: Thuja plicata; assembly: GCA_018584345.1. Lineage (NCBI taxonomy): Eukaryota > Viridiplantae > Streptophyta > Pinopsida > Cupressales > Cupressaceae > Thuja > Thuja plicata. Next base: position 726,204 of record MU226991.1, read on the forward strand.
GTGGGAATTTGCACCCACAAATAACTATACTTGAGTATAATAATCCCTGTTAGAAGATCTTACAAACCTGTTAGGATTTTATCTTTACAATGCAATAAGTACAGTGACCTGGTTAAGAGTTGGACCCTGTTAGGAGTCTTTTACAAATAACCCTGTTAGGGGTGAGGACTCACTGTCCAAAAAGCTCACTACTAAAATGATGAAGGCTACAACCTTTGATAAAATAGATATACACTATATCTGATAAATGAACTATTTGAGTAGACCTGCTATCTTGATCAGTTCCAATGAATTGTAATCTTGTTCAAATTATTCACATAGATCTTCAACTTTTACTATCTAACTTTCTGATCTGCTCTGTCTTATCTTTTTCACTTTATTTTCACATTTAGCAATCACAATTGAACTACTATTTGTATCTTCCCTAAGAATAAGGTCACGCCAGATTTATGAAACATTTCATCAACTTCCTTGTCAGCTTAACTAAGCATGCAATCAAAACTAGGACCGCGCAACTCAAGATGAGTGGACACGTCACTTCACATAGTTGGCTATACCAAATTGACTCAATCATCATGTTTCAGTTAGAACATGTTTAGCACCTTTGGATAATAATCATTAACTCATAACTAAACATGAATATAAACATGCATATCCCAAAGATAGTCGCAACTCAAGAAAAAATGTAAATACTTCGAGTCTTAATAGATGATCTTCAAAAACTGTAACTACCAAAACAGATTAACATAACAACATTGAAATTGCATATCTAAATATGTGTGAATGCACATAGCAACCCGAACATGTCTACACCATGGAAATAAATATGCAAGGCTCCAAAACATCTATACTGATAATTGCATATAGGACACCACTGTATATTATATATTTTCATCAATGACAAACATACAATCAACAATTTGCACAGAAGCAAATCTCCAACAATTTCCTTTGTACCAGACCAGATAATTTTTTTTTGTATGTTTTCAAATTTCTCAAAAAACTTAGCAGGAATATTAAAAAGGATAAGATAATAGATAACTAGGTTCTGAAGAGTAGATTTAAGTAAATAAACTTTACCCACTTGAGATAAAAGAACCCCTTTCCATATAGCTAATTTTTGGTTAGACTTGTCAATCACAGAGTTCCAAAAAGAATCAGGCATTTTCATCCCAAGAGGAAGCCCAAGGTAGGAAGAAGGGAAATAATTAATATTAGAACCAAAGGTGGGAGCAATTCTTCTTTGTCTTTCCTCTGGAGTATTAATAAAAACAAATAAATCTCGTTGATTAACTGACCTATTGCCCTGGTATAAGTGTTAAGAGCATTTTTCATTAATCTGACCTCCTTTAGGGTAGAAGAACCCATAGTAATAGTATCATCCAAAAATTGAGCATGAAAGTAGATGAAATTATTGGAAGAGGGCCACAAATCCTGGATAGCTCCATCCAAAACCATTATATTTATGTATTTTCCTAGGCATTCAAGCATAATGGTGAAAATAATAGGAGAGATTGGATCTCCCTGCCTTAGACCTCTGGTAATTTTATAAAAATTGGTAACAAATCCATTAATGATGATAGTAGAGGAGGAAGTAGATATCAGCTAGAATATAACCTGGATAATTCTATCACCAAACCAAAATTTCTTCAAAACCAAGCACAGAAAGCTCTAATCAACACGATCATAAGGTTTGTATAAATCCAAATTAAGGAGAAAGCCTTGTTTACCATCTAAATCCAAATAATGGATGCTCCCATGAACCATGATGATGGAGTCATGAATCTGCCTAATAGGGACAAAGCCATTCTGTTGAGGGGAAATTAGATGACGGAAAATGGTCAACAGTCTAGTGGTTAACACCTTTGAGATGATTTTGTAAATAGAGTTGTATAGACTATTAGGTCTGAACTGATCAAAGGAATCATGTCCAACAGTCTTGGAAATAAACACCAGAAAGGTGCCATTAATTTCCTTCAGCATATTTTGACTTCCAAAAATTTCCTTAACAACATTAGAGATGTCCTTTTCCATGATATGCCATAATTTTTTGAAAAAGAACATAGGTAACCCATCAGGTCTAGCAGTTTTATCCCCTTCAAAAGAAAATATCGTGTCCTTGATCTCCCTAAAAGAGGGAATGGAAAAAAAGTATTTATTCTAATTTTCCAACAAGACCTTAGGAATATCCTTTAAAAGATTATTCTAATCAACCTTATCCAAATTAACTCCCTTCCTTTAAAGCAATGAGAAGAATCAGACTGTCTCCATTTTGATATCCTCCTCCTTGCTTAAAACGTTGTTCTCTTTAGAAATATGGCCCAATATCTTGGCATCTCTATGCTTAAGAGTAGTTAGGTGGAAGAATTTAGTGTTTGTATCCCCCTGTTTAAGACATAGAGTCCTGGATCTTTGTCTCCAATAAGTTTCTTCCTTAGCAATAATATTATGATAATTAGCTAAATAATTCTTCTCTTGATTATTTAGGACTTCAAAAAGCCCCAACTTCTAAATGGAGTCCTAAATATCTTTGAGATCCTTTCTAATCTCATTCTTTTGCTTGAAGATATCCCCAAAAACCTCTTTATTCCATTCCTTGGTCTTCTCCTTGATATTCCTGAGTTTTTTGGCCACCTTGAACAAGGTTGTACCTTCAAATTTTATATTCCTCCAGAGGTGTATCATTTTTCTAGGTCAGGATGTAAAGTCCAAATTTTATAAATCTAAAAGGGGCCGTTCTTGTGACCAGTAATAAGGCCTACAACCAAATAAAATGGGAAGTAGTTAGAGTTAATTTGAGAGAAGGAAGAAAGGGAATAATAATAATTGGTCATCCAACCATCGAAGATTAAAGTCCTGTTGAGTCTGACCTAAATTTCATCTTTACCAACTCTCCTATTTTACCAAGTGCAATTGATTCCCTAAAGGTCCATATCTAAAAGATCCTAATTGTTAACAAAATCCATGAGATATGTTGTACCTTCCATTTGTGAATTAATGCCACCATACTTCTCAGCTTCAGTCAAGAGAGTATTGAAGTCCCCCATGACCAACCAACATTCATCCTTAAATCATTTCCTTCTTTCATCCATCTTTTCCTAGAATTTGGTTCTACTCACTTTAGAAATTGGGGCATAGATATTAGTAACAACCCAGCTATAATTATCTCTAATATTATGCATTCTAATAGAGACCATATTTTCGTCTTCATAAAGGAACTCACGACGAATAGTCTTCTGGTTCCAATAAAGTATTGTCTATCTAGAGGCTTCAACATAACTACTACTACTAACCCCACAACAATGAAAATATTAATTATTTCAACTTTTTCCTTACTCATTTTATTTTTTTGAACTAGAAAAATATCAGATTTATGGTCTCTTACCAGGTTGCTCAGAATGTCTTGTTTATTGGGGAAATTCAATCCCCTTAAGTTCCATGAGATTACCTTCATTATATTTTTGGGGAGAAGGCCTCATGGATGGTTATTTTCTTTCCATCCATGACATCCTATAACCTATATTTCTCCCTTCTAGTCTTGTCTTGTTTTCTTCCTGGTCCAGTCTTTGATTTTACAACATCAACTTTCTTGCTTCTAGTATTTATTGCTTTCTACGGAAAAGGAGAAGCCTATCTGCTCCCCTTGTTCTTTTTTACAGTCAAAGTTGACCCTTTTTCTTTCTTAGATTCATATTTCTTGTTACTAATGAGGAAGAAAACTCCCCCTACCAAGTTAATAGGAGAATCATGGATAACTGAAGTAACTTCATTTCCACTTTTCATCTTAAACATATTTAACAGTGGAATTTGACCAATAATGTTACAACCCTGAGCATCTTGAAACTCCCTATTTTCTATCAGGAAGGGGAATCCATTCTCCACTAGAATTTCATGACCTTGTTCGCTCTAGTTTCCCTCCTTAATATCCTCTAACACTCTCTCTAGGTCTTGTTGTATTCCTTCCCTATTGCAAGTAACCTCGGGAAATAGAGAGAGAACTGGTTGTCCCCAAATTCTTGGTTTAGCTCCACATCATTCCCCCTGGACTGAGGGGAGGATAGGTCTTCAATATCAATCGGCCTGGGAAGTCATTCTATCTCCTTGAAATTCGTTCTTGCTGGAACATACAAACTCTCATCAAAATAATCTGTACCTTTTGAATCCTTGTCTTGCAACTCATTTCTATTTTGTTCCCCCACACTCATATTTACTAACTCTTTAGTTATACTATTATTTTTTGAATCTTTTGGGTGCCAGACCATATTATTATTTATATTCTCAGCCTTTTGATTGTCCTTCACCTTATCCTTCATCTTATTAACTTTAAACAAACAATTCTTGGCCCACTAACCAATCTTTTTGCAGTTGAAACGGGCAAAAGGTAAAGACTCAAACTCTACCAGTTGTTTCCATTTACCCATTTTTGACACTAGATCTATAGTCATAGGTAGGTCTATCGACTTGCAAATGTTAACACAAATCTGAGCATTCACCAACCTTGACTTCAAAGTGGTTGTTGGACTTAAAAAACAAAATTTCTCCAAAAATACTAGCAATCCCTTTAAAAACAATTTCACTCTAGTATTCCAAAGGGACACCTGGTAATTTAACCCAGATAGGGGCTGAATCCAAAAAAGAGTCATTTAGATCAAGGTCCGGTTCCCACTTTCTTAAAGCTAAAGATGACTTACCCATAACCCATGGGCCTCCACATAGAGATTTGGTAAAATCTTCTTTGTTTGTGAAGGGAAACTAAAAAAAAACCCCTTAAGTATAGCTTCTATATCAACCTGACCCTTCATATACCATCTTCTTTGGATGAAGCTACATACATTATCTATGTTTGCACGATGTCTTGAAAATTTTCCAACCAACATTAAATCCATGGTTTGATCTATCACCTGGTCAGGGATGAATATCGCAAATTCACCTTTAGAAAGATTGGAGATGTTATTCACTTGTGGAAGGGAATATTTTCCCAAAGGTTTTCTACCAAACAACACCCGCTATGGATGGTCATCCTATTTTGAATCTCCATTATCCCAGGCTCCCAAAATATTTTGAGTGCCACCTCCCAGATCTGGAGATGCACTATCACTTCGTGGGTCCCCATCCTTTGATTCCCAGCTATCCTCCAAATTATTTGTTGATTTTCCATCCTCCTAACCCCCTGAATCCAGTAATT
>MU226991.1:731438-796191 GCA_018584345.1 Thuja plicata
GTGCCACCTCCCAGATCTGGAGATGCACTATCACTTCGTGGGTCCCCATCCTTTGATTCCCAGCTATCCTCCAAATTATTTGTTGATTTTCCATCCTCCTAACCCCCTGAATCCAGTAATTCCCCTACTACCTGCCATTGTCCACCAGTCTTCCCACTCCCTCCTCTGTGATTTCTCCCATTCAGATTCTCTCCCACTCTCTCTTCCATATTTTATCAATTCAAGAAAATACTCTTCTTGATTTAGAGAATGACAAAGATGCATCTATTGAGGAGGCTTCAAGTTTGGGTTAAAAGAACAATGGATAAAATGAAGAAGAAGGTTTTCAAGATACCCGAAGACATTACTGATCTCAAAATAACATCCCCAGAGATGAACCAATTGGAGGCTGAAGTGCACATGGCCTTCACTGAAGGGGTAAGACACTATCACATACATTCATATTCTGGGGTTTAAAATGAGAAAAAAGGGGCAATATATTGCCTCTATATATATAGGGGGTGGGGTTTTTTTTGGGGGGGGTGGGAGTGGGGATTTATATAGGAAAATATGCGTCAGGGATATTGGAAGGGTATTGGAGGGGGTGACAAAAAGGGAGTTTGGGGCAATAGTTTTTGGAAATAGGGGGATTCTTTAACATGAAACAAACACAAGTTTTATGATTCAAGTTCACTAAGTGAAGCCCCTGTGGTGAAGTGGAAGAGACTTTAAATAATCTAGGATAGTGTTTCTTCTTTTACTACTAGTGTTTTGTCTTTTTTCTGGCATTTTGTTGGCTTTTTCTTGTGTCTAGATGGGTTCTCTTCTATTTTTCTTCACTTAGAAATTTTGTGTTTGTTTGGTTTGTTTCTTCTTGTTTAGGTGGGATTTCATGATATATATTTTTTAATCTTGCTGTATATGGTTTCGGGTCTTTTCAAAAGCTATTTTTTCTTTAATAAAAAACCTTGCATAAAAGATTTGAATTAGACACTATATTTAATGAGAAGCCTATTGGAGAAAAATAAACCTTATTTTTATATCTATAAGGTATCAAACCTCTAAAATTTCTTGTTGAATTGGTGGAGTTAGATATTAAAACTTGAATCTTTTTTTGGTTACATATTTTCACAAAAAATCCATATAGCCATACAGGTCTGTATGATGTACATTTCCACTATGTAGTTCCAACACCACTAACAAATTTTTGTAATTGTTATTGTCCAATATTTTGGTGACATTTTTTACAATTGTAATTTAGTTTTGAACTAGTCTTTATTATAGATTTATAATGGTTTTTGTTATTAAATGATAATTTTTCCCATCAATGTATGTTGATAGTCTCCTTCGTTGCATCATCACTACTTCGTCTATGCAACTTTTGAAGATAGTCACTCTATTTATTTTGTACATAACCTTTTCTTAATAATTTCTTTATTATGGGAATTTATTTAGATGAGGAAATTTAAAAAAGAGCTTTGCATATTGGTGCACTCTGGGTGATCAAACGTCATCCTTGGAGTTTGCACCTATGATTTGTACCATCCTTGGTCATGTTGGTTGTGGTCTTGATTGGTTGAGTTTTCTTGTTCTTAGTGTGATTGTGCCTTTTTTTGTAGGTTTTGTTTATTTTCCCATGTGTATTTTCCCCCATTTAATTTTCTTGTGTATATGTCATGTGTGTTGGCCTTCATCTCGATTGGGGAAGCCTTGTGATGCAATTAGTTCAATTGTGTATAGTTTTATGGAGGCCAATATCAATCCTGTCGGTGATGGGAAAACAAATAATTTGAAAAGTGATGGTGTGGATTCCGAAAAAGTGGGTATTAATATAGTAAAGAAACCCTCTTACAAAATGGTTTTATTGGTCGAAGAGGGAAGAAAAGAGTACCAGCCATCTGCAATTTTCAATGGGGGACTCTTGGTCATCTGTGGAGTTGAGTCAAAGAGATTAATGGGGGCCCATGAATATGGAGGTGGATATGGAAGCACCATTCACCCTGGAGATGTCAGAGGGAGAAAGGATGGCAAGCCTTCTTCCTCTTCCATGAAGAAAATCCTCTCCCTTACCCCTAGTGAAGATATGGTGAAAGATATTAAAAGTGAGCAATCTAGGCTTAGGAATGTTGTAGTTTTTATTTCTTGCATGGATTCAAGTGTTTTACCTTCAAGAAAGTTTTTTGATGAATGGATTTTGAATGTTTGGGGTAAGAAGCTTGATATATATGTTAACTTTTGCAGAATTTTACACAAAGACATTTTTTTTGTGGTTTTTAAAACTCATAATATGCAGGAGAGAGTTTTAAAGAAAGGGTTTTGGAATATTGGGTAGTCTCTATTTTGGTCATTCACATGGCCTATGAAAGGAGATATGAACTATGTCATTTCCCTTCGACCCCCAATTGGTTGGAGGTAAAAGATCTTGAAATGGAATTTTGGTTCTTTGTCTCTCAAATTTTAAAATCATTGGGAAACGTGTTACAAGTTGAAGACTCTAAAGTTACTCTTCCAGAATTGAATGCCATGTTTATTATAGCTCTAAACCCTAAGGTTGACATTCTAAAGAAAATATCACTACAGTTTGATGATGAATTTTTTATTGGGATGTTGAATTATTGGGGAATCTCAATGCTTTCTTTTATTTCAAGTGGAATGGCCATAGTCGTAGAGATTGTCCCAAGCTTAAGAAACCTAATTCTAAGTCTTTTGAGGTTGTCCATGATAAGGATTATCCATCTAGTAAATATCTAAGAAGCACTAACCTTGCCCAAGAATCTGGTAACAACCCCCCGATTTCGAATGTCGACAACCTTGCAAATATTGTGAATAATAATGGGGTTGTTTGTGAGAATCATGATATCCTAGATAAATTTGTATCTTTGAAAAATATATTATTTGAGGATGATTTAGAGGCTTTATCGGCTAGCAGTAAAGGCTAGGATCCTGCTTCTATTCTTCATGATACTACCAATGGTGAAAATTCACCAATGAGAACAAATACCCAAGAACTGGCCTTTGCCACCAATAATGTGAGGGATGAGACTCTAAGGAATCAAGTAGCTCACTCCAATGGTGTGAATAAGGATAATTGTATTGTGAATGATTTGAGTAATGCAATGGATATTATTTACTCTAAAGTTGGTATGTCTAACCTGATGACATTTAACTGATTGAATGTTTGATAATGTTAAGTTGAAGATAATGCAAGACATTACATCAGTTAATGGTTTGTATTGTCATTGATTTCAAATTGATATCATCTATATGGTCATGTACATAATGCCAAAGAATTTAGAGAATCAATGGAACAAAGGTTATGCTTTCAGCAATGTATAAAATTCAAGTATTCACTAAGTAACAGATAACACTGATGTAGTGCACACCATTGGTAAAGGCAAAGAAGAAAAGTCACAGTGATACCCAACGAGCAAAAGATAGTGTTGCCCGATAAAGAAAAACCACAAGATGCCCAATGAGATAAAAAAAGAGTTGCCTGATGAGTAAAAATCCAATGATGCTCGATGGATGGAGATCTCGAAGCTAACTGGAGTCACACCGATGGAGCTGTCAGTTGTCACCGAAAACTAACTGAAGAGTTAACCGACAGAACAAAGAGTTTAGAAAATGACAAAAAATCTAGCTGGCAAGAGCTAAAGATAGACTTAACTGGTTGTTTTCTTTGTTTTATTCAACCAGAGTTAAGTAATTGATTTAAAGAAGATTTGTACAGTTGGCAAGAAGATAAATATGAGATAAATTAGGAGTTATGCTTTAAATCAAATTGGCTAGATTGTTTTTCACGCCAAGAATTAAGAAACAATGAATATCATGTCTATATAAGAGGCAAGCTTAATTCATTTTCATATCACATGAAAAGGGGATTAAGGGGAGTGAATAGAAAGAGGATGCTGAAGAGAAACTGATGAAGAATTACTTCATACAGTCATGATCAATCAAGTTGAAGGAGAGCTAAAGAATTATGCAGACACCGATGAACAGTGAACCACAACATCATAGAGAAAAAAGTGTGGAGCATAAAGAATTGAATTGATTCATTGATCAGAGAGGTAATGTACTTAAATAGATCTGAAAATCTACAATTCAAAGCTGCATTAGAAACAGGTCATAGTGTTTCAATTTAACCATTGAAGCATCAAGTTTCTTAACAGAGCAGGACTTAACAGTCTTGTATAGATTGAGGTACATCCCAAGGAGTGCCAAAAAGGTTGATTCATGAAAGTAGCATTGGATTTTTCCGATCCCTATTGACAGTCTAAGAAGGAGGTTGATTCAAGGATGGTAGCAATAAATACCAGATAATAAGTGACAACCTCTATGTATAGAATCATCTAACAAGGTCACACTGAAAAGTGTGTTTGTAACCTTTAACAAGGTTGGATCCTAACAAGGCTCACTTCAGAAGAGTGAAAATTTGGGGTACCGGTCCTAGTGGTTTTTCCCTTAACAAGGTTTCTGCGTTAAAAATTCATGTGTTATGTGTGTATGATTCATTTCTTTATTGTTTTGTATTTGACATAGTTAACACTGGGTTGATTGGTATACTCTTCTTATTTACTGAGTTTCGGTAAATAGTTATACTGCTTATCGGTAATCAAGGAGAATAAGGACAGACAAGGAAAACTGACAAATAGTTAATCATTATAAGTATTTCATGGCATGCACCTTGTAGGGACTTAATAATTTGAGGTTTATTTGATTGGTGGTTAATGTTTGAAGGATAAATTTTTGAGGCCACTGATTCACCCACCCCTCTCATTTATTACTAACAATTGGTATCAGAGCTTGTGTGCTTAGAAAGGAAGGTTTCAAGACCTAAGCCAAGATCACAAGATGAACAGACGAGATGTGCCTAAGTTGAACAAAGACAACTTTACTTCATGGAAAAGAAGGATAAGGCTCCACTTATCAGGTATTGGTAATGATGTTACTCAATTCCTAGATACTAGATATGTGTTACCTATAGGAGTATTGAAAGTAGATCAATTGAGAGAGAAGCATGAACACATCTGCATGGTTATAGAGATTTCTTCCTCACTCTCTGATGCTGAATTTAAATATGTCAAGAATTGCAAAAATGCAAAGAAGATGTGGGACAAACTTAAGCTTGTACATGGAGGTGATACAAATGTTCTAAGAGCCAAGGCAAAAAGCCTTAGAGGAAAATTTAACGATCTCATAATGAAAGAAGGAGAAAACATCACACAGTACAACACAAGAATAAAAGTAGTCAATGCTATACAGGGAGTAGGAGGTACACTTGAAGAGGAGACAGTGGTAACTAAAATCTTAAGAACCTTACTACCTGTATATGCTATTAGAATTTTTGCCATTCAAGAAATGAGAGCAGTAGTAAAAAATAAAGTTACTCTTGATAGTTTAATTGGTAGACTGATTTCATTTGAGATGAATAAATTTGATAATAGTGTCTTACCAAACTTAGAGTCTGCATTTAAGTCTTCTATGAGAATAAGCAAATCAAGTCATAGACACACATCTAGAAGAGATAGTGAAAGTGAAAGTGAAGAAGAAGATGTAGATGAAATAGAATCACTTATGGATAGAAGAATGCAGAGAGGCAAAGGTAAATACAAAGGAAAGTTACCACTTGTATGCTTTAATTGTAAAGAGATTGGACACTTTGCTACAAGATGTCCTAACAAAAGAAAAGATGATAGAAGTAATGAAAAATCTTTTGAGAAGAAATCTGACAAAGGTGATAACAAAGATTACAGAGGTTACCGAAAATCAGAAAGAAGAGATACCCGAGAATACAAGGACAAAGGCAAGAAGGCTAGCTACCTAGCTGCTTGCAAAGATGAAGATACTGACACCGAACCTGAAGAAGACATCGAGATGATATTTGTAGTTGTGAAGGATGATTCAGATGAAGATGAAAGGTATGTAGAAACTACACTCATATCTAAGGTTAGCAAGAATGACATCTAGATTATAGATAGTGGCTACACTCACCACATGACTAGTGATAAAGAAAATTTTAACACTTTTAAGTATTATAATGGTGGAACAGTAAGAATGGGTAATGATACACCTTGTCCAGTTGAAGGTAAAGGGACTATAATGCTGAATCACCTGATTAAATATGAAAATGCTTATTGGGTAAAAGGATTGAATTATAATATGTTGAGTGTTTCTCAGCTGAATAGTTTAGAACACAGAGTAGCATTTGAGAATAAGAAGGCAAAGATATTCAATGAATCACGAAAACTGATTGGTACCAGTGAACAGACTAAAGGTAACTTATTCTATCTAAATGATACTAACACCACTTGCTTAATGACTAGAAACGAAGACATATGGTTGTGGCACAAAAGATTGTGTCATGTGAATTTTGACAACACGATGAAAATAAGAAGAAGGAGAAATGTAAGAGGCTTACCGACGATTACAAAGCTAGACAACATCATGTGCAAGAATTGTCAAAAAGGTAAAATGACTAAGTCTAGTTTCAAAAGTAAAACACATACATCTGATGACATTCTAGAATTAGTCCATACTAATTTATGTGGACCAATGAGGACAAAGAGTTATTATGGAGATAGATAGTTTATTCTCTTTGTTGATGATTACTCTAGAATGATGACATTCATGTTTCTAAAAGATAAATCTGAAGTATTCAAGATTTTTAAATGGTATAAGGATATGGTAGAGAAAAAAAGTGGTAAGGACCTGAAATATTTGAGGTCAGATAGAGGAGGAGAATTTATATCAGATGAATTCACTAATTTCTATAATGAGCAGGGTATAAAAAGATAGGTTACTGCACCAAGAACACCACAAAAAAATGGGATTGCTGAGAGAAGGAACATATCAACAGTTGATTGTGCTAGAACACTGATGATAGAGAAAGGCATCACCCAAATCTTCTGGAGGGAAGCTTTCAGTACTGCTGTCTACACACTAAATAGAGTACAATTGAAGAAAGACACAAAGAAGATGCCTTATGAGCTATGGTATGGTAAAACACCCAAAGTAAGTTACTTTAAAATCTTTGGTAGTTAATGTTATGTCTTAAAGGATGATAGAAATGGAAAGCTTGACACCAAGAGTGATGAAGGTATTTTTATAGGGTATTCCACCAAGAGCAAAGCTTATAAATGTCTCATCAAGGATTCTAACAAAATTCTTGAAAGTGCAAATGTAAAGATAGATGAATTTGCATAAAAGAATGATCTGGAAAGCACAAAAGAACTAGATGACTACAACAAGTTTGTATACTATGAAGGACTCAACACTCTACCCTAGCAACAGTGCTTAATTCCATAACAATAGAATGTTGCAACCGATGGTTAGACTGTTGTTACCGACGGTCAGGATAATGATCAGAATAATGTGCAAGGTGATGAAGAACATAATGAAGATCAAAATAATGATCAAGATGATAAAAAAAGAGTTGTACCTATACTTGCAAGATATGTAAGAAGGAACCATCTAGAGATCCAGATCATAGGAGATAAGAAAGTTGGTATAAGAAGAAGAAGTAAGTCTTTAAATTGTTTAATTTGTGAGTTTGAGCAAAAATCTGTCAATGCTGCATTAAATAATGAGGAATGGATAAGTGCTATGAATGATGAGATTGAGAAGAACAAGCCATTGTCACTTATGCCAAGATCAGATGACAAGAATGTCATTGGTACAAAATGGATATTCAGGAATAAGCTGAACGAGAATGGAGAAGTCACAAGAAACAAAGAAAGACTAGTATGCAAGGGGTATGCACAAGAAGAAGTTATAGACTATGGAGATACCTTTGCACCCATTGCTAGGCTAGAAGGAGTAAGAATACTAATTTATTATGCTGTATTCAAGGGATTCAAAGTATATCAAATGGATGTCAAGTCAGCATTCCTAAATGGAATACTTGAAGAAGAGGTGTACATTGAGCAACCAGAAGGGTTTGTTGATCCAGACAAGAGAAACATGGTATGTAGACTTCACAAAGACTTGTATGGATTGAAACAAGCTCCTATAGCTTGGTATGAATGACTTCATTCCTATATTATAAGTATTGGATTTGTAAGGACTAGTGAAAATAGTAATCTTTATTTGAAGGAAGATACTGATGCTAACACTTGATTGCTGAAATATTTGTTGATGACATCATATTTTGAGGAAATGATATGCTATGCAAATCATTTTCTAATGAGATGAGAAAAGAGTTTGAGATGTCTATGTTTGGAGAGATCAAGTTCTTCCTTGGTCTACAGATCATTCAACAAAGTGAAGGTATTTACATTACACAGTCCAAATACATCAAAGAGGTCCTGAAAATATTCAAGATGGAAGATTCCAAACCAGTTCGAACACCGATGGCTACTTGATGTAATTTGAGAAAGGAGGAAAAGATAACAGAGGTAAATTAGACTTTGTATAGATCAATGATTGGAAAACTCATGTATGTTGTACACACTAGACCGGATATTGCACATGCAGTGGGAATCGTTGCTAGATTTTCTGGTAACCCTAGGGAATCACATATGATTGTTGTGAAAAGAATTCTAAGATATCTATAGAACACTGAGGAATTTGTCTTATGGTGTAGAAGAGAAGGAAAATTTGAACTTAAGGTGTTTACCAATGCTAATTGGGCTGGAAATCTTGATGACCGGAAGAGCACAACCGGAGGAGCATTCTTTATGGGTGATAGACTTGTCATATGTTTTAGTAAGAAGCAAGGATGCATCTCTCAGTCTACTACAGAAGAAGAGTATGTTTCTGCTGCTACAACTATTCAAATATTGCATGGATCAAACAATTTCTGGAAGGTATGCATATGAAGATCTCAAAACCAGTAATTATCTATTGTGATAACACCAGTGCAATAAACATTTCCAAGAATCCAGTCATGCATGCCAAAAATAAACACATTTCCATCAAGTATCATTATTCAAGAGAACAAGTTCAAGAAAAGGAGGTGATACTTGAGTATGTGCAATCAAAAGAACAATTAGCTGATATCTTCACCAAGCCACTGCCCAAGGATACATTTGAGTACTTGAGAAAGAGACTAGGGGTCAAACCCTTGTCTACCAGTAATTAATATGACTAAAGGCTGCATTAGCCTACATATTATTAGAATATCATTCATGTTGATACAAGCTAAGAGATGAAATTCAAAGATACATCTATATACAGACAGGTATATATCAGAACCGAGCACCAGAGCATATTGTTGTATTGTTAATGGATAAGGTAAATTCAAGGAATATATTATGGATGGAGAGAAAATATTGTTTGACATGAATGTCAGATATCTGCGAGATATTTGTTTGGCATTGTTGTCAAAGGGAGAGAGATTGTCCATATTATCACATTCTTCTAAAAAAGGGAGAAAGATTTTCCATTATTAGGTTGCTCCAACAGGGAGAGATTATATCCAAAAGGAGAGAAAGTTGTATAAATGATTACATAAAGGGAGAGTTGTTGAAAAGAGAAAAAGACATCACAAAAGAGAGAACAGTCAAAGGAGAGAAATTGACACAAGAAGAGGACTCAACACATCAGAAGACAAAGAGCTGCAAAAATAAAATCTAAGCTACAACAGAGCTTACCGAAGATCAAACATTTATCATTTATCAAACAAAAGATTGGTAGTTTGACGAATCTCAACTGTTGCATTTCGTATTGTATTAGAAATAATATAGTGTGATAATATAGTATGTTTCCATCAATACCAAAGGGAGAGATTGATGACATGTAACTGATTGAATGTTTGATAATGTTAAGTTGAAGATAATGCAAGGTGTTAAATCAGTTAATGGTTTGTATTTTCATTGATGTCAACTTGATATCATCTATACGTTCATGTACATAATGCCAAAGACTTCAAAGAATCAATGGAACAAAGGTTATGCTTTCAGCAATGCATAAATGTCAAGTCTTCACTAAGTAATAGATAACACCAATAGAGTGCACACCATTGGTAAAGGAAAAGAAGAAAAGTCACAGTGATACCCAATGAGTAGAAGACAGTGTTGTCCAATAAAGCAAAACCATAGGATGCCTGACGAGCTAAAAATAGAGTTTCCTGACTAGTAAAAATCCAATGATGCTCGATAGACAGAGATCCCAAAGCTAATTGGAGTCACACTGATTGAACTGTCAGTTGTTACCTACAACTAACTGAAGAGTTGACTGAAAGAATAGAGAGTTCAAAAAATGACAAAATATTTAGCTGGAAAGAGCTAAAGATAGACTCAACAGGTTGTTTTCCTTGTTTTATTCGACCACAGTTAAGTAATTGATTTAAAGAAGATTTGTACAGTTGGTAAGAAGATAATTGTGAGATAAATAAGGAGTTATGCTTTAAATCAAATTGGCTGGATTGTTTTTCACGCCAAGAATCAAGAATCAAGAAATAGTGAATATCATGTATATATAAGAGACAAGCTTAATTCAATTTCATATCACATGAAAAGGGGATTAAGGGGAGTGAATAGAAAGAGGGTTTTGAAGAGAAAATGATAAAGAATTACCTCATACAATCCTGATCAATCAAGCTGAAGGAGAGTTCAAGAATTCTGCAGACACCGATGAACAGTGAAGCACAACATCATAGAGAAGAAAGTGTGGAGCACAACGAATTGAATTGATACATTGATTAAAGAGGTAATGTACTTAAATAGATTTGAAAATATGCAATTCAAAGTTGCATTAGAAACATGTCATAGTGTTTCAGTTTAACCATCGAAGCATCAAGTTTCTTAATAGAGCACGACTTAAAAGTCTTCTATATATTGAGGTACATCCCAAGGAGTACCAAAAAGGTTGAGTCATGAAAGTAGCATTGGATTTTCTTGATACCTATTGACAGTCTAAGAAGGAGGCTGATTCAAGGATGGTAGCAATAGATGCCCGATACTAAGTGACAACCTCTATGTATAAAATCCTCTAACAATGTTGCACTTAACAGTGTGTTTGTAACCTTTAATAGGGTTGTCTCCTAATAGGGCTCACTTTAGAAGAGTAAAAATTTGGGGTACCGGTCCTAGTGGTTTTTCCCTTAACAGGGATTCCACGTTAAAAATTCATGTTTTATGTGTGTATGATTCATTTCTTTATTTTTTTGTATCTGACATAGTTAACACTAGGTTGATTGGTATACTCTTCTTATTTACTGAGTTTCGGTAAATAGTTATACTGCTTATCGGTAATCAAGGAGAATAAGGACAGAAAAGGAAACCTGATAGACAGTTAATCATTATAAGTATTTCATGGCATGCATCTTGTAGGGACTTAATAATCGCAGGTTTATTTGATTGGTGGTTAATGTTTGAAGGATAAATTTTTGAGGCCATTGATTCACCCCCCCCCTCTCCCAGTTATTACGAACATGAGGATCCTCCTAAAGAGGATTCTCCACCTTTTATGGAAGTAACTAAGAATAAAAAGAGGAAAACATTCAATAGACCTTCTATCTCATGTGAAGGGAATACCACCTCTGAAAAGGCTGGGTATATCCCGAAGTGTTTTAACATAATTTATAGCAACCAGAAAAAACTCCCACATAGTGATAAATGAATCTGCACTTATTAAGTTGGAATGTGAGGGGTCTTGAGATGAGGGATAGAAAAATTGTTTTGAGGGATTGGTGTAATAAACTAAGGCTTAAGGATGTTGTATGTCTGTAAGAAGTAAAGGTCACTAGATACCAAGCCTCTATTGGCAAGTGGTTCATTCAGGATTGTTCAGGAAACCTTAGGGTTGTCATTTATGACAATACATCAGTTAGGAATTATCACTTAGACTGAAACATAGTTTTGGAGTTGTGACTTGTAAAGATGACTGAGAACAAAAATAGTTTACAGAGTATAACAGTACAATTTTGGTCAGCAAAGATAATATATGATGAATAAAGACATGTGAGCTTAGGAGAAGCTAGTTTTGGGTATTATAGACCTTTAGTTAAGGTTGATTGAGTCTTCGAGTTCAGTGATGAAAGATACAGATAGTTGAAGTCATGCGAAAATAGTGATAGAAGGAGACAAAGCAATTGAATGGCCGTGATGATTGAGGAAGTGTAATGTGGAATCTAATCATGCTATGTTGGATCTAGTTTGGTTGCTACCTCTATTTTTGTAATGTATGATCGTTGACTTTATATTTTAGTTTTGTAAAAGTGTTGGTTCTATTTTTGTGATGTATTTGGGATCCAAGTGTTGGTTCTATTTATGAGATGTGAATGGATGAATGGATGCATTGTGATGTTAGAATCAGACAGATGGTGATGCAAGCTACAACTAGAACTACTTAAGCATAATAGATGCTTTTATTTTTCATTCTTGAAAAGCATTGTAAAAAAATCATATTTCTGATTGTATGAGCAGTGAGCTCAGTATACCTTTAACAAGGTTTTTTAATTCCTAACAAGAAAATGTGCTAATGTAATATTCAACTCCTAACAGTGCTATGTCTCCTAACAAGGACATAATACATTTAGTACATATTTGTGGTTACCATCCCCATGGGGTTTTCCCTTGGCTAGGGTTTCCTTGACAAAAAATTCATGGTGTTATGAGTTGTGTGTTATGTGCTTATGTTCTTTTAATTTCAACAATTATTTGGTTAATTTGGAATTTATTAAGTTCATGTTTAAAGTTTTGTAATAATAATTAACCCCCCCCCCCCCCCCCGTATTATTTTATCCTAAAAATTGATATCATAACTTTTGGCCCTTGGAGAGAAAGATTAGAAACTTAAGGTAGATCAAGATGGATTCTGGAAGTTTGGAAGAAAACTTTGAAGCAGAACCTGAAGACCTTGATAAGGCTAAAGAAAAGAATGGTTACTTGAGATTCAAATTAAGAAGAGTTGAGGGTCTCATAAAGAAACTAAAGGAACAACTTGAACTATCCAAGATTCATAGACAAGATCTTATGTATAAGATGAAAGAGGATTCAGACAATGATACTTCAGATCAGATAAAATAGCTTGAATAAGAGAAAGAAAATTTGAAGCCAGATCATGAAACTACTTTTTTTTATGGCTAAAGAGATTCACTGGTAAAGGATGAAATAAAAAAATTGAAGAAACCTTAAAGGATTCTAATGTTTAGATGGGAAAAATGTAGACTCAACTTGATGACTAAAAGAACAAATACCTGGAATTAGAGAAATATAATCAAATCATCAAAGGAGAACTGGTGTAGGCTAAGAAACATATTGAGAAAATTCACATGAAAAGTGAATTGATCGATGAACAAAGAGACAAATAGAAACCAAAAGGAGACATGACTGTAGTTGGCTTCAATGAAGTTAAATGTTCAAAGACTCAAGAAGAAAATCCTAAAATGAAGACTAATGAAGAAAGACCTACTCTTAAAGAACCAAAAGAATAGATATGACCTTTCAGAGGTACATGCTTTGGATGTAACAAGATTGGAAACATGAAGAGAAATTGCAGAGGAAAAGTACATTTAAAACATTTTTCTGGTTATTGCTTTAATTTTTATACATATGGACACAAGAAGGTAGAATGCAGGAAACTTGATCAATCCAAACAAGATAACATTAGAGAGGAAAGAGAAGCAAAGATGACATGCTACAAATACAATAACATTGGGCAAATTGAAAAGTATTGTAAGTTGCAAGTTAATCAGAACATACCACCTCGTACATGCTAGAAATGTCATAATCCAGGACACATTACAAAGTATTGCAGATATAAAGGAACTGATAATAAATATCCACCTCCTCCTATTGTCATAAAGAAGAATGTTGGAGATTTTGGTAAGAGTCTTGCATACTACATGGATGAATTTAATAGTCATTTCGGGAAAGTAGGAGATATGAATAGTGATAAGGTATAGAAAGTGAAAGAACAGAGTGAGACAAAGGTTCAGGAAGAGTTAGTAGATGCTACTAAGTCTTCTCTTGATGCTACCTTGACCTAAATGGCCAAGCATGGTCTTAGGGGGAGCATTGGAAAGAAAAATCAGAAATCTATCTAGACCTTGATTATGAGGAATAAGCTCTTGCAAGATTAGGGAGAGTATGTGGAAATGTTATGGAATATATACCTATGATCGCATATCTCTATAGTCTATATTATGTGATTTCTAGATTCTTAATTGACTGAATTATGTATATAGATGAGTTTATTGGGAAATGTGTCATCTCTTTCCATAGTGAAGTATAAGGTTAATCAGAATCACTTGTCTAAACATCATTCAAAGAACAGAGTCAAAGAAGAATAGGGATTGGGGAAAGAAAAGAAAAGGAAGCAAGTGTGTTGTGTGTTTGATTGAGGCCTAAATTCATAGAATCAGAAATCAAAAGGTATTTAAATCACTTTCAAATAATATGGATGAACCTTTAATATTTTATGTTGTTGAGAGACCTAGATAAAAGTTTAAGAGATAGCCTTGAAAATCCAGTGAGGATGATCCAGAAGGTTCATTTTCTCAAACACCCTAGAAAGTTCTTAACGTAGAGGATATTAGTACTTATATCCATTGCAAGTATTAATCCTTAGGATATTTTGAGATATTCAAGGAAATGGAGGATATGATTAAAGAGGATAGAAAGTGCAAGGATGAGTTTTATCATCTTCAAAATCTTAGCATAATGAAAATGACAAGCATGAGTTTAATGGAGAAGAATGGTTCAAAATCATATTGACTAGAGTGCATGACCAATTCATTTTGATTGGGGAGCAGCTTGTGAAGATTTTTAGTGATGTGATCCATGACATTACTAGTCTGGATAACTCTGGACTCGTTCTTGTTATAGAGAAAAACATCAAGAAGAAGGTGGAAACCCTAACCCACTTGAAATGGGATAAGCGAGCTATGACAGTGGTTGACATCTTCTAGCAAGATATTAGACTTTTTGCAATGATTCTTGGTTACAAACTCCATTTTAACAGCCGACCTAACTCATTTTTTTCTGGTGTTACAATGATGACATATAAGATGGTAAAATAAAATCTTAAATATATCCTATGCAAAGTTCTTGCACAACAATTCATGGATACTGTAAGAAAAATGAAGAAAGATAGGACTAAGGCATTAATTTTGGATCACTTTTGATACATACGTATATACACATTGTGCATAGGTTCCCAAGCATGCACCCTAGAGCCTAGAAATATAATAAACCCATTGGTCTATAAAATCAAATAGCTATAGAAGGAAAAATAGCACATGGATTAATGGAGAGTTATTTGGAATGATCAAAATATTGCTGAGAGAGATCAAACAAAGAATGTGATTACCTGAGGAGATAGTAGAAAATTACAAGGAGACAATATGTTTCATGGTTGAAATAGATTGTGTTTGTTTTTAGGAATTTGATCCAAGGATGAAGTGGTGTTACCCTATGGGGTATGAGGTGAGTAAAGAAGTTCTAACTCTGCAGGTTGTGTTGGAATAGTCCCAAGGGATAACTGAGAGGGGGGGTGAATCAGTTATCAACTAGTTTAATTTAATTTCTCCAATTAATTAAAGAATAACATTAAGCATTAACACATTCAGATAACACAAGATAGAACACATCAATTTTGGTTACAGGGAAACAAAATAGGTAAAAACCCTAGTGGGAATTAGCACCCACAAAGAAATGTACTTGAGTATAATAATCCATGTTAGAAGATCTTACACCCCTATTAGGATTTGATCTTTATAATGCAATAAGTACAGTGACCTGGTTAAGGGTCGGACCCTGTTAGGAGTCTTTTAAAAATAACCGTGTTAGGGGTGAGGACTCACTGTCCAAAAAGCTCACCGCTAAAATGATGAAGGCTGCAACCTTCAGTAAAATATATATAAACTATATGTGATAAATGAACAGTTTGAGTACACCTTCTGTCTTGATCAGTTCCAATAAGTTGTAATCTTCTTCTGCTTATTCACATAGATCTTCAACTTTTACTATCTAACTTTCTGTTCTGCTTTGTCTTATATTTTTCACTTCATTTTCACATTTTGAAATCATAATTAAAATTCTATTTGTATCTTCCCCAAGGTAAGGTCATGAAGCCTTTATGAAACACTTCATAAACTTCCTTGTCGGCTTAACTAAGCATGCAATCAAAATTAGGACCACACAACTCAAGATGAGTGGACGCCTCGCTTCACATAGTCGACTTTACCAAATTGACTCAATCATCATGCTTCAATTAGAGCATGTTTAGCACCTTTCGATAATCATCATTAAGTCATAACTAAACATGAATACAAACACGTATGTCCTCGAGATAGGCGCAACTCAAGAAACAATGTAAATACGTTGGCTCTTAACAGATGATCTTCAGAAACTGTAACTGCCAAAAATGATTAACATAACACCACTGAAACTCCATATCTGAATCTATGTGAATGCACATAGAAACCAGAACATGTCTACACCATGGAAATAAACATGCAAGGCTCCAAAAAATCTATACTAATAATTGCATATAGGACACCTCTGTACATTATATGTTGTCATCAATGACAAACATACAATCAACAATTTTCATAGAACCAAATCTACAACAATCTCCCCCTTTGACATTGATGGCAACATATGATTAAAAACACCATCAATCCAAAATTGATTCCTTTACTTTTACAATCTTCTCAACATCCTCATCAAGGGTTCCTCTTCATTGCTGTAGCTCCCTAACTGTGTTTTTATTTTCATGACTATATACTCCCCAGAGTATATGCTCGCCCTTACTATATACTCCCCCTTTGACATCAATGGCAAAGGGTGCCAAACACAAATAAGAATAGGTACTACTCCTGAAGTAGATTAGTCAACCATTCATCAGTCACCAGGGACTGATGTTCTTTGTTGCAAATTCTAATGAGACCCAGGAAAGGGAATTACTCCCAGCTTCTCCCGGATATACTCAAAAGTATCTTTTGATAAAGGCTTTGTAAAAATATCTGCTAACTATTCTTTAGTGCTCACATAATCCAACTTTACTTATCTGCCTGTGAATTTTTCTCTTAGAAAGTGATATTTGATCTCAATGTGTTTTGTCTTTGCGTGCATCACAGGGTTCTTTGAAATATTGATAGTGCTAGTGTTATCACGATAGATAATAATAGGATAATAAATTTGAATACCAAAGTCTTTAATCATCTGTTTGATCCAAACCATTGTTGAACAATTTAGTGCTACTACAACATACTCAACTTCTGGTGTCGAGTGAGAGATACAATTCTGCTTCTTTCTTGTCCAAGTAAAAAACCTGTCTCTAAGAAATAAAACTCCTCCTAAGGTACTCTTCCTATCATCGACACAACCTACCCAATATACATTTTTATACACATGAATTTGTATATTCTCTGAGTTAGGATACCATAAACCATAGTCTATAGTCCCTTTTAAGTATCTGAATATTCTTTTTATTGTGATTAGGTGATTTTGTTTAGGTTCAACTGCAAATCTTCCAACAATGCCAACTGCAATCAAAATATTTGGTCTAGATTGAGTAAGATATATGTGTTTTCCAATCATATAATTGTATAGTGTTTTGTCAACTGCTGTGGAATCATCATCTTTAGAAAGCTTGCTTCCTGTTATCATGGGGGTGCTTACTGGTTTGCAGTCTTCCATTTTGAAATTTTTTAATATCTCCTTCACATACTTAGACTGATTTATGAATATGCCTTTGTCTGTTTGTTTTACATTCAATCCCAAAAAATATTTGATAGGTCCAATCATGCTCATTTCAAACTCACTTTGCATCTCTTTGACAAATTCTACACTGAGCTTGTCATTACCTCCAAAGATAATGTCATCAACAAAAATAGCAACAACTAGTAATCCTTCACTTGTCTCTCTTATGAATAAGTTACAATTTGCTGCTCCTTTTCTGAATCCTATCTTTGTTAAGTAACCATCAAGTCTCTCATACCATGCTCTTGGGGCATGTTTAAGTCCATAAATTTATTTCTTTAGTCTGCTTACCATGTCTAGTTTTTCTGATAGATTAAATACTTCAGGTTGTTCTATGTAACGTCTTCCTTCAAGTCACCATTTAGAAAAGTTGTCTTGACATCCATTTTATATACTTTAAAGTTCTTGAATGTTGCATAGGCCAGAAAAAACTTGATAGCTTCCAGTCTTCTCATAGGGGCAAATGTATCAGTGTAGTCTATTCCTTCTCCCTGCGCATATCCTTTACATACCATTCTTGCTTTGTTTCTTACCACTGTACTTTCTTCATTGATCTTGTTCCTGAATATCCACTTTATTCCCATCACATTCTTGTCACAAGGTCTAGGGACTAGTTCCATGTATCATTCATGATTATCTAATCCAATTCTTCTTACATAGCACTTTTCCAATTTGAATCATTACACGCATCTTTGACACTTAAGGGTTCAATTTGGGAAAGTAAGCATACCTTTTTGTCAACGGTTGAACCTTTTGATCTGGATCTTGTCAAGACTTTAGCGCTCTGATCTTTGATGATGTCTTCTTTAGACTGGTATTTGGATGTGTATTTTGAGTTTTTAGGAATGACACTCTCATCTGTAATTTGTGATTCTTCTTGACTTGGTTCAGGATTGTTACATGAAACATCAATACAGTCAAACATTTCTTCATTAACTGTGTCTTTATTGATAGGTCTAGGTTCATCTTCATTCATGGGAGCACATTCATAGTATCTTTCTTGAATCATAAACTTCACATGAGTACTTTCAATGATCTTCTTCAATATTAGATTAAAACATCTATAGGCTTTTCTTTTAGTAGAGTAACGAAGAAAAATACCTTCATCGCTTCTAGCATCAAAATTGCCAATACTATCATCTCTCTTGATGTAGCACTTCCTTCCAAAGATTTTGAAGTATTTTATAGTAGGTACATTACAAAACCAAATTTAATAAGGTGTCTTGTCTGCGCCTGGCCTTAATTGGATTCTATTGATAGTATAGACTGTTTTATTGACCACATCTCTCCAATAGGTATGGGCAACCTTTCCTTCAATCATGATAGTGCACATTGTATCAAGTATTATCATTTTCCTTCTTTCTTCAATCCCATTCTACTGAGGGGTTCTAGGTGCACTTAACTGTCATTTGATTCCATGGTCTTTGCAGTAATCATAAAACTGGTCTGAGGTGAATTCTCCTCCTCTATCTAATCTCATACATTTTATCTTTAATCCAGTTTCATTTTCAACTTTGGTTTTGAATGCTTTTAATTTTTCAAAGGCTTCAAATTTGTCTTTCAAGAATGCAACCCATATCATCCTTGAGAAATCATCAACAAACAAAATAAAATACCTTTCTCCATAGTATGATCTTGTTTGAGTAGGTCCACATAGGTCTGTATGTATCAAATCTAATTTGTTCTCTGTAAAATTTTGTTTACTCCTGAATGAGGTCCTCACATGCTTCCCCATCACACATTCCCTGCACATAGTATCAACTATTCTAGCAATGCTTGGAAGGTCTCTTACTCCCTTTACATTACTTATCTTTACTATGTTGTCAAAATTGATATGACAAAGTCTCTTGTGCCATAGCCAACTGTCATCCACTTTTGCAACAAAACAACTTACTTCAGAGTTGAGATGAAAGACATTACCTTTGGTCTTTGAGCCTGATGCAATCATGTCTCCTTCTTTGTTGTTGATAATACATTTGTTGTTCTTGAATTAAAACTGATATCCTTTATCTAGCAGTTGTCCAACACTTTGTAAGTTATGATGCAAACCATCAACATAAAAAACATCATCTATCTTGTTCTTTCCATCTAAGGTGATAGATCCTCTACCTATGATAAGTTTGGGAGTGTTATCTCCAAATATAACCATGCCACCTTTGTACTTATCTAGATGTACAAATCTATCTTTGTCACATGATGTGAACACCCATTGTCTATGATCCAGTCTGTTCTGATGTCAACTTGTGAGACTAAAGCCAATTCTTGAGCTTTCTTTTCGTCTTAAATTTCTATTTGGTCAATCATCTTTTCATTGTCTTTAATACAAATGAATCCAATTTCATCTTCTCCTGAGTCATCATCATTTACACTATCTTCATCATGATAGCATTCCTTAGTATATTTGGGCTTGTAATCTGATCTAAACTTCTTGACTCTTGTACGACACTTGGATGCAAAGTGGCCAACTTTGTTGCATGAAAAACATTTGAATGGTAGCTATCCTTGATATTTCCCTTTACCTTTTCTTTCCTTCTTAGAAATGATAGCAATGCTTTCTTCTAGTTCAATATCAACTTCTTCTTTTTCATTATTACTAGAGATGTTCAACGATTTCTTACCATGGATTGAGGCTTTAAAAGTTGTTTCCATTTTAGGTTCTATCTTCAATCTTGATATCTCAAATGCATATATTTTTCTATTCAGGGTTTCTATTTTGAAGTCCTTTTAGAATTACATGGTTTCATCCAAGATGTTAATATTTCTTTCATAATTTGTTGTCAATGTGGTCATCAGTTTGTCCATTATATCATCCTCTAAAAATTTTCCACCATTGTTCCTGATACCTGATACTGCTTCATCAATCCTTTGATTGTAAGCTTTGATGTTCTCTTCAGGTAGCATCTCTAGATTATTGTATCTTTTCTTCCATGTCTTTTTTTGGAATTACTGGAATGATGTACTAAGAGGGGAGGGGTGAATCAGTACCTCTAAAAAATTTTATGCAATTGGCCCATTAACCTTTGTGACATCAGATTTGTATATTCACCTATCTATTTTTTCATCTTTTTTTATGTATGTGAAATCATAACATAAGTTCTTTACATGTGTAAACATTCAAGAAACATACATGAAACTAAATAACACATAACACAAGATATGGTATCGTAGAAAACTCCTGTTAGGAAGTAAAAATAGCACTGGGGATGTCACCCACAAAAATTCACTATCTGGAGATAAGAAGGGAGTCGATTAAGGCTTACAATTTGATCACTTCTGATGATCTACCCTTTTAAGAGTATTAGAGTGGAGATCTATTAGGATCTATTTTGTTTGAAGCTTTAGCAACACCATTAAGTGTGCACTATGTTAAGAGATTTATCAAGAACTGTTAAGTCCACCTTCTACTAAAGGATTTCTAATGTGATGCACTTGTTAGAATGCAACTGCATTATAAATGTTGATCTGATAGTATATGCAATCTCTAATTGCTGATAATAGATCCTATAATGCTTACAATGTATATGTAATCACCTTGAGTGATTGAATGATACCTTGTCTCTTCTCGTCGGTAGCCTTGTCTATGTTCTTGAGAACTGATATGATCTGTTTCTAAAATTTGCATGAATTCACTTCTGCTACTTAGATGCTATTCATGGCTACTATCATTTTTCAACTCTTACTATTATAAAAGATTGAACATCTATATATACTAATTTCTAGGTCCATTCTTGATTCACGCTTTTCAAGTTAACTCTAGATTCAAGGTTTACAACTTGACCTTGATCTTTAGTTAGTTATGTTTTAGATCCATTAGGATGCTTTAAAACATTTACAATATACTTGCTTGACCCTCAAGTAATGATTTAAAAAAAATTAAAACTCTATAAATAGAATTACAATGTTTTATCTGACATCGAAAGGTAGATCCACTTTTTGCTGTAACTGACTGCCAGTTCTGTTGTTCGGGTTTTTTTGTCAGCCTATCGGGTTTCTACTCCATCGGTGTCCCTATATTTAAATTTTCATTGGGTTCCTTGCCTTTTCTTCTTCTTCGGCGATGTTCATAAAACTGTACCATCAGTTTAGTGATTTTGGATCCGTTGGCGATGTACCAAAATTTGTTTTGTCAGTGATCTCGTTTATGCTTTGTCACCGGTTCAACACTTTACAGTGTTCATCAGTTAATTCTATACTTAGAATTTTCATGAAAAGCATTGTCATCTCATCGGTTATGCAGTGTGTTGTCTGTCGGGTATTGCCTATATCGATGACCTTTATCATTTTTTTACTTAAGTACACTAATGGAAAAAATTAATGTCATCAATCTCCCCCTTTGACATTACTATCAAAAACTGATATGTGCAACATACTTAATGTATTTAGTATGTACACCTATGTATACTTCATCCTTTGTCATTTTTCTTTTAGTCATGAAATGACTCCCCCTATGCATATGCCAGTAAGTGTAAGTTTATGTACATATAATTTCCTTCCCTTTTTTGTTTCCTTTTTTTGATATTAGATATATTGTACATAACTATTTTTACATATCTATTCTTGTTGTACATACAACATACATATCCTTTTTTTCCTTTTTTGATAATAAGGGCAAAGGTACTTACAACTTGTCAAAAATGTGGGAGTGTGAGGCTTTGATTTCCTCCATCATCTTCTCCCATTTCTCCTTCAAATTTTTGAGAGCCATGTGCTCAAGTGATATTCTCACATGCATATCATAGATGATGTCTACCACACACATCTTCAGGGTTGAGATTAGATTCCTTGCATCTGTAATGTGTTGTTGCAGAGTAGTGAGGTTTGGTAATATGTGAGCCTGTAGCTCGATAACCTCATTCCTAAACTGTCTCTCTGCATCCCATATTTCTTGCCTTAATTTTTTTACCTCTATGATCTTGTCATGATACAACTTTATTGCATTTTCATCAGAGGTTAAACTTTGTGCACTTGCTATGAGATCTGAATCCAATTGTGACAACTTTTCACCATTCTCTTTTGTGAAATTGTCAAGTCTGCACATTTTTTGAACTAAGGTAATAGCTTCTGCAATCATTGGTTCTGATTGACTTTCTAATTCAGATAGCTTTACCTTGTTTTCTGTCACTTCTTGGCTTACCTTCTCAACTAGTTTGAGTTGATACTTCTTTTCTACCCGTTCTTCCATTGCCTACTCTCCATCTATATTTTGAGTGGTGATGGTATTGGTAAGAACTGCAATTTGTTCCATGACTGATATGTCAATTTTAACTTTTACCTTAGGAACAAGTTGATGTAGTATATCCTTGGCTTTGTCAAGTGCTTGGGCTTCCCTATGTGCTTTTCTCATTTTCTCCTGTAGGGATTTTCTTTGACATATCACTCCAAACTTTTGAAGTGTTTCACTATCTAAAGTTGTTACATCCCACATGGGTATTTCAATCACCTCATCAAGTGTTATAGCCAAGATATCTTTCTTTATTACTTTCTTCTTCTTTTTCTTCTATTGGGAGATGGATTGGTGAACTATCATTTTTAAGTCTTGAGATTGAATTGATTTTGTAGGTGAAGGTCGAGAAGATGAAGCTTCTTGTTGCTTCTATTTAGAGTCCACCTGTTGGTTGTGTGAAGATGTCTCTTTAGTGGCCTTGGGTGTATCAACAGATTTTTCTTCCTTGTCCTTCATGCTATCATCTTGCTTAACTTCTTCACTCTTTTATTTTCCTTCATCCTTTCTCAATGTTTCATCCTTATTAGTATCTTCTCCTTTGTCTTTTTCAATAGACAACTTTTGTTGAGTGTCGGTTGCATCTTTCATCTCTGTGTCTGTATCCTTTTATGTGTCTGATGTGTCTTTAGTTTCATCATTACACATGTCCTCGGGTATGTTATCATATTTCTTAGATGATTTCTCCTAACTAGAGTTTATTTCAATAGCTTCTATTAATATTTTCATGTTGGTTGGAGTGTTTACCTCTACAGTGTCAGTATGTGTGTCATGTCCATCAGTATCACCTTGTGCAACATAGACATATACATCTTTTTGCACATCTTCTACAAGGTCTTTTCCTGTAATATCATTAATGATATTATCCAACCATGTTTCATCATTTAAAGCCTCATTTATGTTACCTTTTATTTTCAATTCTTATTTGGCAACCTCTGCTTCATCATCGAAGTCAATATGAGTTGGGCTTGGTGGAATTTGGCTTTCTTCACTCTGAGTTTTGTCAAGAGTAGTGTTAGGCCATACCTCATCTGCAACTTCAGTATTCTTGTGGCCTGTAGTTTCACTCTCTTCTCTGTCCATTTCAACTGATGAGTTAATTTGTGCATCTCTAATGATGATGTGTTCTTTCTCTCGGCTAGTTTCCTGAGTTGGCATTTTGAGTATTCTACACCACTTCTTGATGCTTTCCTGATCTAGCTCAATTAGCTTCCCTTCAAAAAATTTGTATACTCTCATTTTGGGTGAGAACTCCTTTGCATAATTTTTCATCATTTCATCTATCTCTTCCTTCTTTGATTCAGAAGGCATAAGAGTAGCAATTACTCTTTCTCTTATCTATTTTTCTTGATGAAGTGCAAATGTCCATCTTGCAGACAATCTATCTGATAGCTCCTTTGGTACTTAATATTCCTTGAATTGAAGTGGAACATAATTATGTTTGAACATTTTAGATATTATAGCGTCTTCAATTTTATTTTGATCCTCTGGATCAAATTTCAACCATTTCCTAATGTTAGGATCCGAAATAGATTGTGATTCTGAAATGCTCTTGCATATTTCATCAATGGTTGTAGGAATCAAGGGTTCTTTCCCTTTTTGTACTTCTATGTCAGCTTCATCCATAGCTGAGTCATCTAGACCTTCTTTTGTTCTATTTAACTTCCTCCTTTTGGTTTGTTTTTCCTTTGGTGAGACTGGTTTCCTATTCTAGGTTCTCACTCTTCCTTTCTTCAATGGTGAAGGAGTTGCTTCCTTTACTGTTTTGCTTCTTGTTCTTGAAGCAGTTGTTTTCCTTGGTTTCTTAGGTGGAGGAGGAGGTGGTGAATATGACTGTGTAGCCTCTGAATCACTCTTTTATGTATCTTCACTGATGGGTGATTGACCCTCAGTTTCTTCCTCCTTTCCTTTTGTTTCCTCTTCACCTTCTTCAGTAACTACAAATATCTTGGTTAAGTCCTTTACCATTTTTTTCTTCTTGTTTACAATTTTCTTGACAACAAGATCCGACTTGATTTTTGGTTTGGCTTATTCATAAGTGCCAAATCTTGGTTTCTTTCTATCCAACGGTCCATTCAATAGTGCCTTGATGCATTATGTAGCTTGTCCTATTTGGATTTCATAATCCAGTGGTGATAGCCAAGATTTTCTAGGTACTACTGGTTTGATATAAGTAAAATCAGTATCTACCATAAAACATATATCATCTTTGTGTTCTTCTATCAAACTCTCTAGTATCCTTGTGCTTTCTTGCATGTTTTCCTTAAATCCTTTGAAATATTCATTCATTAAGTCATCAAAATTTGTAACTAATGATTCTATGTGCTCACATATCTGTATGGTGACTGGTTTGCTTATGTCCCATACTACTTTGCCTATCAAAGGAAAGTATTCTTCAAATTAAAAGAATATACACATAATAAGAGAACCAAACTTACAAGTGTTTTTCCTTGATGATCTTATGGTGCTCATGTTCTCCTCAAGTTGATTTAACAATATTTCCTAAAGATCCATCTTCTTTCCTATTTTTATGATCTTGTAGGCTGTGCTCATAGCAGTGCTTGCTATGCTTTTCATTTTGCTGGCCTAAAATATTTTATATCCTACCACACATGCACCAAACTTGAGTTCCTCATTGGTGAGGGTGCTAACCTTCAGACCTCTTTTGTCTGATTTTGCACCTGTTAACTTTTCCACTTCCTTCATGGATGGGTGCTTTTGATCTTTTGGCTTGTTAGTTGTGGGATATCCAATAACCGCGTGAATAACATCTTTGGTTATTCATTTAGGCTCATCAAGACATAATGTATGGTTATGCATTATGCTAAGAACTATCCGTATCCATTCCATCTTAAAAACCCTAGGAAAGTGTAATGCATTTGTTAGACCTTTCACTTCCAGATGCTTGTGCTCTTCTTTCAGGTTTCCAGTGTCATCACATTGTGCCTTATAGGACTTATCTAGGTCTAGATCTCCTAATTCTGAGATCTTGCAATGTATATAGGACCTTACGTCCTCTACCAGCAAAACCCTAGGTGGGATTCTGGAGAATGCTCCAGAATGATCATCGGTTTGCGATGCAATTTATGGGTGTAACTTGTATTTAGGTTCAACACAAGTACTATTGCTAATAAGATTAATCATTTTCTTCTTATCCTCTTTCAATTTTGTTGTTCTTAAAGTAGATGCCATCATATTTTGAAATTTAGGGCTTTCCATAATTTAAACACAGTGCGGTCAGTGAATCTATTGAATCTTGTTGAGGTCGCACTTCAATATTCTCTTCAATCACTCTGCTTAGCTCTACTTCATTGCTTTAAAATTGAGGGTGTGAAATGAGTTCTTCCATCGTGCTTTTATAAATTTTTGTGCCCTAAGTTGTCATTAATGCCCAACAACTTGTTGGTGTATAAAGACTGAGTTCGTCGGTTGAGGCTTAAATAAAATCTTCGGTGTAGGCACAAATTTTTGGGGTAGCTAGCAGCTTTGCTGATTTCACCGATGATTGTCGGTAAGATGGCAACGACAACTTTTGTTAGCTCAAAGATCACCGATGTCTGTCGGTTACACTTAGTGACTTGGCTTTTGTGTAATGCCCGATACATTTTGGTAAGTAGTGTCAACTTTACTGTGTGTGTTCACCGATGCTTATTTGTACCCATTTATCGATGGAATTTGTTTTTCAATAATATTACAAGTAACAATATAGTGCATCTTCAATAATGCTAATTTTGTCAATATGATCAATGTGTAATAGAATCGATGCATAATATAACTTGTCATAATGCAGTTCCATACTTACTTGTGCAACATAGTTGGGAATAGTGATGCCACCAGATCCATTGGATGGGGTGTCATCATTTGCATTTCTTGTTCCAGCACCTTCAGTGTTTTTATCTTTTCTCCACATCTTGTTTCTCATCTTCTTGATGTCATCAATGGTATTTCCATTAGGATGAGTGCTTGTGTCTGTTAGTTAGTCTTTGCAATATTTTATCACATGTCCAACCTTATGACAATGTAAACATGCCATACCTAGATTGGTCCATCCTCTTGGTCTCCTAGTCTATTTATAGTGGATTGGTCCATCTTGTATTGCTCCTAAACATATGAGTTACTGAATCTTGTCGGTTTATAGCCATTATCGGGTTCTTTTGGTGTCCATGCTTTCTTTTTCTTTTTCTAGCACTTCTGATGTGTATGACCATTCATTTTCCAGGTAGGACAATGCTTGTCCATGTAGGTTTCCTTCTTTGGATTTATCACCTTTGATCTTCATTCATGTGCCTTGTGTCATTTCTTGTGACATTTATAACAATTACCAATGAAAGTAGATTGCGATTGAGAAATACCTTTCATTTTGTTTCTGCAAATGTTTGAGGTGTGGCCTGGTTTTTCATAGTGATTGCATGAAAACTTCTTGGTTCTTGGAGTTGCATAAGCATTCCTTTGACCTGATTGATTAGATGATTCTCCATTGTCAGTGTACCCTAGACCTATGTAGTTGTTGACTCTTCTTTGTCTGTCAAGAAAATCATCCATTCTTTTATTTCTATCTTCAGCTTTCTTGATAAATTCATTGTGTTGATTCTGAATTCTGACTTCTTTCTTTAGCTTTTCATTCTCTTCTCTTAGCTCACCAATGATCTGTATTCTTTCAATGAGTTTAGTATTTAATCTATTTGCCTCTTGACTCATAAGAATAATCTAATTGGTAATCTCATGGTGATGATCAGTAAGTCTTTGAATCTCTAATTTTTTTTCTTGTATCTTCTCTATTATTTTCCTCCTATCATCAATAGCCAATGTTCTCTCTGATTCATCTTTTCTTGAATCATTCATGATATCAATCATTTTTACCATATGAGTCTCTTGACCAATCTACAACATCTTGATTTTCTCTGTCAGATGTAGATTGACCTCTTGTAGACATGTGATCTCTTCTACTGATGTGTTTGATGCTTTTCTTGTTGTTGATTCAACTGAGTTGAAGTAATTTGGGATCTCCTCTTCTTGATAATATTTTTCATTAAGCCTGGTTGACATAATCTTTCTTTCATCAAGCAACTTTCTCATGCTTACTCTTGCCTCTTTGTACTTCTCATAGTAAATCTGAATTTGTAACTGCTCATTCTCAATAGTCTTGTCCAGTCTGTACTTTTCCATTGTCTTGATCTTTTCTCTTAAGTCTTTAAGCTTTTCAGGAAAGAGACTTAGCTCTGATACCAATTGTTGAAATCACTGGAATGATTTACTAAGAGGGGAGGGGTGAATCACTACCTCTAATTTTTTTTATGTGATTTTCCCATTAACCTTTGTGTCATCAGATTTGTATATTCACCCTTCTATTTGTTCATCTTTCTTTATGTATGTGAAATCATAACATAAGTTCTCTACATGTTTAAACATTCAAGAAACATACATGAAAGTAAATAACACATAACACAAGATATGATATTGTAGAAAACTCTTGTTAGGAAGTAAAAACTACGGTGGGGATGTCACCCACAAAACTTCACTATCTACAAATAAGAAGGGAGCCAGTTAAGGATTAAAATTTGATCACTTATGATGATCTACCCTATTAGGAGTATTAGAGTGGAGACCTATTAGGATCTACTTCATTTGAGGCTTTAGCAACACTGTTAAGTGTGCACTCTATTAAGAGATTTATCAAGAACTATTAAGTCCACGTACTAAAGGATTTCTAATGTGATGCACTTGTTAGAATGCAACTACATTATAAGTGTTGATCTGATAGTATATGCAATCTCTAATTTCTGATAACAAATCCTATAAAGATTACAATTTATATGTAATCACCTTGAGTGATTGAATGATACCTTATCTCTGCTCATTAGTAGCCTTGTCTGTGTTCTTGAGAACTGATATGATCTATTCCTGAACTTTGCTTGAATTCACTTCTATTGCTTAGATTCTCTTCATGGCTACTATCATTTTTCAACTCTTACTATTACAAAAGATTGAACATCTATATATACTAGTTTCTAGGTCCATTCTTGTTTCACACTTTTCAAGTTAACTCTAGATTCAAGGTTTAAAACTTGACCTTGATCTTTAGCTAGTTATGTTTTAGATCTGTTAAGATGCTTTAACAGATTTAAAATATACTTGCTTGACCCTCAAGTAATGATTTAAAACAATTTAAAAATATATAAATAGAATTACAATGTTTTATCTGACGTGGAAATTCAGATCCACTTTTTGTGGGTTCTGTAACTGACTGTCGGTTCTGATGCTCGGGCTACTCTGTCAATCTGTCAGGTTTCTGCTCCGTGGGCGTTCCTATATTGAACTGTTCATTGGGTTCCTTGCCTTTTCTTCTCTGTCGGTGATGTTCATAAAACTGTACCATCAATTTAGTGATTTTGGATTTGTCAGCAATGTACCAAAAACTGTTTCGTCAGTGATGTCCTTTATGCTTTGTCATTGGTGCAACACTTTACAGTGTTCATCGATTAATTCTATACTTAGCATTTTCACAACAAGCATTGTAATCTCATCATATATGAAGTGTGTTGTCTGTCGGGTATGCCTATACCAATGACCTTTATCATGTTTTTCACTTAAGTATACTAATGGAAAAACTTAATGTCATCAGTCTTTCTGCACGCATTCTTTCCTTGAATGTCTCCTTCAAACATATCTTCTAACTATTTCTAGATTGAATATGCTTTTTCTACTTTTTTAATCTCAGAAAAGTCACTTTCAGATAGGGTACTGATTAGGGTTTCCTTGGCAATTGCATTTTGAGTGAAT
Source organism: Thuja plicata (assembly GCA_018584345.1). Classification (NCBI taxonomy): domain Eukaryota; kingdom Viridiplantae; phylum Streptophyta; class Pinopsida; order Cupressales; family Cupressaceae; genus Thuja; species Thuja plicata. The sequence goes on from MU226991.1 coordinate 761,067, forward strand.
ACTTCTTTTTGTTTAGTTGTATATTCTTCTTCTGCAAGGTCTTTCAAGGTGGGAACATCAATTTCATGAGTAGCAATCTCATAGATCTCAAAACCAACGCATTGAAGATGTGTCATCATTTTGTTCTTCCAGTCAAGATAGTTCTCTCCACCAAACTTAGGACTCTCTTTCCTAAAGTACGCCATTTGATCTACCTTAAGCTGTTAGGATTTCTCTCCAAGGCACTTGGCTCTGATACCAATTGTTAGAATAGTCCCAAGGGATAATTGAGAGGGGGGGGGGGTGAATCAGTTATCAACTAGTTTAATTATTTTCTCCAATTAATTATAGAATAACATTAAGCATTAGCACATTCAGATAACAATAGATAGAACACAACAATTTTGGTTATGGGGAAACCAAATAGGTAAAAACCCCAGTGGGAATTAGCACCTTGTTGCCCCACTTTTGGTTTGCATACCTTTGAGAAAAAGTGGATGTTCAGTGTGTAGTAGTAATCTGAAAACTTCATATGAGTCCTTAGTCTAAGTTTAGCTATCCCATTAGGTATGAAGCCCTATTGTTAGGAATCATTGCTGCAAAAGAAAAGGGCATGAAAATTTTTAGAGCCCGGGGTGATGCTGAGCTAATTCTATGCCAAGTTAAAAACCAATACTCCATAAAGAATCGTAGATTGAAGAACTACAGAAACAAAGTATGGGATGAAATAGAAGCATTGGATGCATTCTTTATTGAATCCATACTGAGAGAATTAAATTCCAAGGCAGAATCTTTAGCAGTATCAGCCTCGTTACTCCTTCCTCACTCGGAGTTCAAAGATAAGAAATACTAAGTAGAGGTCATGTATCGACCATCTATACCTGATAACGTGGAAAATTGGCAAGTGTTCAAGGATGAAAAGAACCTCCTTCTCTTCTTAGAAAGCGATGGTGATTTCCATAAAATTGCCCTTGATAGTCATAAAGGAAACTGTCATGCCAAGCAGAAGAAAGATAAGTTAGATATCATCTATCTACAAGATAATATCATCCCTCCCCACTTAGTTACACTTGAAAAACACTTCAAAAAACATGATACTTTTGTTAAGAAGAAGAGAATTAAAAGAGGTCCTACCACTGGTGAATATGAGGGAATTAACATCGGCGGTGAAAAAGATCCAAAGATGATCAATATTGGGAGATGTTGTAGAGAGGAAGAAAGAGAAGAAGCTAGGAAGCTTTTCCTAGAATACCAATATGTTTTTTCCTAGAGCTATGAAGATTTAAAGAGCTTTATGAGTGGGAATTTTAAGCATCAAATCCCCCTAAAACCTGATGTTGTTCCATTTAGGAAAAAACAAATGAATTACAACCCCAAAGTTGCTAATGCAATATTTAGGGAAGTAGACAAAATGATTAAAGAAAGGATCATATACCCTATCCACCATTCTACCTGGGTAGCTAATATAGTGCCGGTAAGGAAGAAGAACAGGGAAATAAGGATCTGTGTGGATTTCAGAAATCTTAATCAGTCCTCTTTGAAGGATAACTATGCTCTTCCCAACATGGACCATCTATTGCAGACTGTAGCTAGAGCGGAGATGATGTCTATGTTAGATGGCTTCTTGGGGTATAATTAGATAGAAGTGGAGAATGAAGACCAACACAAAATGGCCTTCACTACCCCATGGGGCACTTTCGCATATCATAGAATTCCATTCAGGTTAATGAACACCCAAGCTACCTTTCAGAGAGGTATGGAGCTTTCTTTCAATGACATGAAAAACAAAATCATTGGTATGTACCTAGATGATCTCACTGTCTTTTTCATAAAAAGAGCAGACCATATAAATGATTTAAGGAGAGTATTACAAAGGTGTAGAGAAGATGGAATTTCATTGAATCCCAAGAAGTCAATCTTCTGTGTGACTGAAGGGAATTTATTGGGTCACATTGTTTCCCAAGAAGGCATAAGAATTGACCCAGAAAGGGTAAGAGCAATCTAGCAGCTGAGCTTACCTGTGAACAAAACTGGAGTAAAATCATTTTTTGGATAGGTTAACTTCCTCAGATGATTTGTCCTAGATTTTTCTAAAATTACCAAATGCATAGTGGACATGATGAAAGGAAATGTAAGTTTCAAATGGAATGATCTTGGAAAGAAAGCTTTCAAAAGCATTAAGAATGACATAGCCAATGCCCCTGTCTTATGTCACCCAGATTACAAGAAAGATTTCATAATCTATTGTTATTCCTCTGAACATACTCTATCGGCCATCCTCATGCAGGAAAACAAGGAAGGAATTCAAGCTCCCATTGCTTTCATGAGGACGCCTCTAAAAAATCATGAGTTGAACTACTCTCAGATTGAAAATCATGCTTTCACAGTAGTAAAATCTTTAAAGAATTTCAGATTCTATATTTTGCACTCTCACTCCCTTGTATATGTGCCTGATATTGCAGTAAAAAGTATACTAACTCAACAAGATACAGGGTGTAACAATAGAGGAGCATGGGTGGCTAAGACTCAAGAGTATGACATAGAAATCAAGCCTACCAAGTTGGTGAGAGGAAATGCACTATGCAAGGTGATGGTGGAAAATTGAGTGGATGAAACCCTGAAGTGACACAGTTAGTTTCGACAGTAAGTATGCAAGACCCTTGGTTTGAAAATATTGTTTATTTCCTGATGTATGGTGAATTCCCTGAAGGATTAACTCTAAAAAAAAGGAGAGATTTAAAGTTGAAAGCTGCTAAGTACATTATTTGGGATGATCATCTGTACAAGAGATCCATAGATGGGACTTTCCTTCGGTGTGTGGATAAGAAACAACAAGAGAAACTACTGAAGGTATTCCACGATGAAGCTTGCAGAGGGCACTTTTCCTCCTTAGTCACTACGTTCAAGATATTGAGATAGTGCTATTACTAGTCGGGGATGTTGAGAGATGCGTATCATTGGGTTGCAAGATGCGAGAAATGCAGAATGTTTTCTAGAAGACCACAGCTAGCAGCGCTTCCTCTTAAACCAGTGGTAATTGAAAATGCTTTCCAAAAGTGGGGTATTGACTTCATCAGCCCTATTAATCAAACATCTAGTGCAGGCCATTCTTATATAATCACTACGATAGAATAATTCACAAAATGGGTGGAGGCAAAAGAAACCAAAAGGACTACCTCGGAAGTGGTATGTGAGCTCATCAAAGAAAACATCCTTGTGAGGTTTGGTATACCTACTTAGTAATGGATAACACTGCATATTTTTCCTCTTCAGAGATTACTGAATTCTATTTTGAGTATGGTATTTCAAGTAGCCACTTATCAGATTATATCCCACAAGGAAATGGCCAGGGTGAGTCCAATAATAGGAATTTGGTGAATACAGTAAAGAAACTTGTAGTGGATAACCAAAGGACATGGCACAAAAATCTTCATGAAACACTATGGGCCGATAGGGTGACCCCCAAGAGAGCTATCAGAATTTCCCCCTTTGAACTGGTCTATGGAACCAAAGCTAATCTCCCACTACGTTTGGAGCTAGCTACTTGCAAATTGAGGACAGTAGTAGAAGATGATATATACAGAGACGACTTAGAAAAGAGGATCATGTACTTGGATAAGCTCAAAGAAGCAAGGGAGGAGATGATTGATCACATCACACGGCATCAAATGCATGTGAAGATGTTGTTTGACAAAAGAAGTAGACCTCAAAAATTTATGGAAGGAGATATGGTATTGCTGTGGGATAAGCGTAGAGCACCCAAAGGTATGCATGGGAAATTTGAAACATTGTGGAAAGTCCCCTTTAAGATCCATCAAGCATTCGAGGGGAATTATTTTAAGCGACTTATCTAGATGGTGAAGCATTACCACTGACATATAATGGTCAAGACCTGAAGCTGTATCATAACTAAATTTAAAATAGGTGACCCTTGTATTGTACTATAGTTACATTTAGTTCCTATTTTTTTTTCCTTACTTAGGTTTCAATTTTGTATTCCTTTATGTGTCTTTCTTTATTTTTTTTGTGAGTCACATTTTGTTGAGCTTTGCAAAACTAGAGATTTGAGTTCCTTTCTTGGACATGTAAATGTCCAAGTCCCCAGACAGAGCCAGTTGTTGCCCCACTTTTGGTCTGCATACCTTTGAGACAAAGTTGATGTTCAGTGTGTAGTAGTAATCTGAAAACTTCATATGAGTCATGAGTCTAAGTTTAGCTATTCCATTAGGCTAGGAGACCTTTATCGGATTTTCCCAAATTGACCTCCCATTTGTCAGCCGTTGGGAATTTGGGTCTGAAATCATATTTCTTTAGGTAGGTTAGGTTCCCAAATCTAATAAAGGTCATGTTTCAAAGGACTCTAACATTGGAATTATGTGCAGTTGAAGTATCTAGCCTTACCACTTCATTTTGCAGCCTTGGTGAAAATTTGGTTTTGAGCTTCTCCGTGGTGGAAATTCATCTCCAGAGGGCATTTCCTGCAATTAGTAGAATTGAAAGTTTCAAGAGTCAATGAAAGTTGGAAATGAGAAGTTTGGGAATAAGCTTGGGCATTCAGATTAAATCAATTTCAAGTGAAGGGGATCGATTGAATGGGGAAGAATTTGAGTTGCAAGTTTATTGGTAGAAAAGCGAAAAATGGCTTCTCCATTGCTCTAACAGGCGGCTTTTGACCTACGAAGTATGCTTTCTGCCAGATCATTAAAATGGAAACACTTGGGAAAGGGATCCATCTCATAGGTGATTGGAGGTGTAAAGAATGTTGACACAATCAAGAAAATCAGTTTAGCATCTCGATATGCTAAAACCCTCCTTCAGGGGATTTTTGAGTCGGGAGCACCTCAAAAGTATTTCTCCGCCCAAAGGGAAGTGAAAAAGTGATTTTCTGCTGCCTCCAAAAAATTAACGTTATGGTTACTAAAGTGAAAGGATGTTTCTTAATGACCCATAAAAGTAAAGTCATTAATTCAAATAAAGTCATTTGGGATCATAATGGGATTTTTCATTAATGCTTAAGTCATTTCATTTGTGTGGCATGGGAAGTCAGCCGTTAAATGGTAGGAAGTCAAAATTTATAAAATCAGAGAACTGTTGTAAATAGAGGCTACCTTAGAATTACTTTTTAGTGATTTTTACATCCCAGAAACATATCCCCAAATTGCTTAATCTCAAATTCTAAGTTTCAAAGATGGCTACCAAATTTATGGGTTTCGACGAGATGAACGAAATCACATCCGATTGGCACAACATCTCAGATACATCTCTAAAATTATTTGATATGAAAAACTTTCAGAGTAGGATAAAGGCGGACCATATACATCCCATCACTAAGAAGCTGAAGGAGAGCAGATTAGTTGAAGCCGTTGGTTTTTCCATAGTCGTTCAAGCCCCTAAATTGGTACGAGACTGCATAGCTCGACACAACACAGACACCAAGAAAATCCTCTTTCCCGATGACACGGTGCTACTCTCTATTGATAGAGAATCGGTTCAGAACTTGCTTCACATCCTGGAGCAAGCTGAATATTCAGAAATGAAACACAGTCGGGCGGTGACTGAATATATAGAAAAGAAGTCAGTATGGAAGAAGGAGATAATGAAGGCATGGTTTCAAGAGCCTAGAAGGGCCAAAGGGAAGCTGCCAAAAACACTATATGGCACTAACCTAAAGCCTAAAATCATAGACATCTTGGTGCTACTTCATAGGATCAAAGGTGAGAGTGAGGTGCTCAATTTTGTGGATCATCATATCTTCTTGGTATAGGTGATCTGTTCTCAACACCATTTTATTGATTGGGCATTTATGGTAAGTGAAAATCTGGCTAATGCCCTAGATAGAGATAAACATCAAAATGAATTCTATATGTCTTCCATTTTAATGCATATTTTGGCCATAATTCAAATTTGGCTAGGGCTTCCTAGATTAGAGGAATTTCTAGAGGAAGTTAAGAGTTATAAATTCTTCCCCTGTTTATAGTTACACAACAGTTATGCTAACTATCTCAAAGTTAATGATACATTTATGATGAGATTGTGCAAGGAGATGCAAGGTTGTCCATAAAGGGGATTTTCTCCTGAAGCTATGGCTATTATCAGCCAGTTTGGGTGCTTTTTCATTCATTTTGCGGATTTCTCATATATTCATCTTGCAGGTTTTAATGACTTCCCTTTGAAGCTACCCAAATATCCCGATGATATGATCATGTTGATCAAAGTGATGAGGCAAGAAATCCAAGTGAACGTAATCTATGTTGATGCTAAGAAGAAAGGCTATGAGTTCCCGATGGCCATTGGAGCTTACAGTTGTGCATCCCAGTCTAAAGCAAAGAATGTTCTGAAGACTTTCTCCAAAAGATTCCAGTTGGAGACATGATGTTCTGAGGCCACTCTACAACCCTATAAATTATGTCTGAGACCATTTGCAGATGAGTTGTTCAATTCATCATGCTGATGATATTGAATATTACTGGGCTAATTGTAAAGATGACTTGGAGAGTAGAGAGAGATTTTATGGCAGGTTAACTATTGAACAAATGAAAAAGTTCAAGGTTAACATTGCAGTTGAGGGACTAGAAGATGATGGCCAACAAATGTATGATGATACATACTTAGAGAAGATCAAACCCCTCCCCATAATCTCTAAGCCCATGCTAGAGCAAGCTAACAATGATTTGCAGACTTTGATGGGTGGGATCTACAAAAGAATAGAGTAGTGGGTTGAATGGACTGCAGGAAGAAGGAAGAGGTCAGAAAGGAAGCCTCCTACTCAAAGGACCCCGACAAAAGATAATTCAAACATTGCAACAACTTCTTTAGTAATACTCCCAACTACAACCAAATTTTCATCTAAGCTAGCCGAGGGAGGTGATGAACCTCCTTAAAAATAAGTTCAACCAAAGAAGACATGTGGAGAAGGCCTGCTTCCAGATATTGGGTTGACAGAAGAACCCACCAAAGGTGCAGGACCTGAGCAATCAACTAAAGCAGTCATTGTAGATACACCAGCTGACACTTTGACCCAAGATACTTGAAGGAAAGGGTCCCCTATTGTAGTAGAGGTGGGTGAGGATACCTCCAATACCTTAGCCACAGAATTAGACGAGAGGGTTGAGAAGTAACAAGAGGCTACTCAAGTCATTATATTGGTGTCCTCTTCCCCTACCTCCGTAAATCCATTTTCTTCAAGACCAAAGTCTACTCCTCTAGTTAATAGGAAATTGTTTATAGAGGAGTTGGTATCTGCCACCAAGGTCACCAGTGCTGAGTCATAAATAGAGAACACTCTGGAATGCAAAATAAAGAGGGTAGAAGAAGGATCTCCCAGAAAAGATACGTTAGCTCGAGCCTTGCAACCCGGCGCCGCTATAGAAAAAGATAAGAAAGTAAAGATGTTGTCCACATTGGGCTAGGATCCAAAAACTGGGCACTTCACTATGGAGGTAGTGAAACCCACGAAGGAGGGCAGGTTTGAAGATTTAACCCCTTCAGATTTTGAACTACGCTTATTTGACATGGGCTTAGCTTGACATGATACCAAAGTGGATTGGTGAAAATCCACTAATGTAGTGATTGAAGAAGAGTTGGAAGAACTTAAAATGGCAAAGGTATAGCTTAAGGCCGAAGTCAGTGAACTGAATAATTTCATCTGGTAGTTGCTCACTCCAGTTGCTAGTATTCCCAGTACTCAGACCACTTTTGATTCCAGTGCCACAGAGAATCAAGCCATAATAGCCAAATTGAAAAAAGATAGGAACTTCACATAGATCGACAAGGGATGGGTCAAGAAACTCAAATCTGAAGGATTGGTCGTTGTTGAGCAACTGGGTAACGCTCTCTTAAGGCTAGAAATAGAAAGGAACAATATTCACAAGAATTTGCAAACTCTCACATTTGAAAGGGTGAAGTGTCAAGAATGCATAGTGATGCTTCATGTGGTAGTAAAGATGAAGACCAAGGAGGCATTGAAAGCCAAGATTCTGCACAAAGGAGATGAACCTCTAATTGAGTGGCGTCAAAGTCTAGAGTTTAAAATTGAGATGATCATTCAGGCTGAGATAGGGTTGCAACAAACAGACACTAAGATCAAGGAGGAGTAGAATAGAGACTTTAAGATTCTTCAAAATCTACACGTAGAATCATAGACAAGTGGATAGGGAAAAGAAATGATCAGATTAGATAATATGTAGAAATCATTTTCTGATTATGTGCATAAGTTGTCAGAGCAATCTTCCACTCATTTGGACAAGGTGCCAGAGCTCCAGTATTGGAGTGGATGTATCTATAAATCCATGTAAGAATTGAAAGATTGGATGGATGCAATTAAGAGCCTAGCCAAGGAACATTCTAGGTGGCTCATTCGATATACCAATGTCCATGTCACCAGGCACAAAGAGCTCATCTGGGTTATTACAGCTGTCACCGCCTATAGGGATAAATTAGGCAAAGGGAATGAAACTGAAACTTAGATAGATTCCCCCTTTGTGCCAAATTTTGATGATATTGTAATGGATAAACCTTGGTTTATCATTTATGCTTAAAATAATTTGAATCATTTTGGTTACTCTTTTTGTAACGGTCAAGACTAAACCTCTATATGTACTATACTAAAAGTTAATACAAAGGTCGGCTAAATTTTGGTGTGAAAGATAGCATTTTTCTTAGTCAAATTTGTATGTCTGAATGCCATTTCTTTAATTGTCCCACCACATTACATTTATCTATCTATTATATTTTAATGTTTCTTTGGAATTAGGTTTATAGTTCATGGTTGAACCAAAATTCTGTATTATGATTTGATACAGTTAATTAGAGGGAAATCTAGCATTTTTTTGAATCTGGGAGATGTCCATGTGAAATAGATTGATTCATTGTCTTTTCATTATCAAATCTCAAAGCCTTGCATTTTCATTTGCATTATCTGTTATTGCATTACCAATTTTAAGGAAGCATATGATTGATAAAGCCTTGAAATCTGCTAAAATTAGGATCGGTTTTTATCCTGCCTAAGCTATTTCCTGCCTAGGATTCTCTTGGTTTACCTCTTTTGTTCTCAGGTCAAGAACATACCCCTATTAGGATAGGAAAGATAAATATTCATTGAAGATAATTTACTTAAGGGAGCTATACCTTTAAATTCAGAGGGAAATTTGTTGTTCAACTACAATTTCCCAAGTGTTGTATTCAATTGTTCTTATATATTTGGGGCATTCTAGAGTTAAAGAAAAAAGAACAATCTATTTACCAATAAATTTTTGGTGACTCTACTGGGGACTTGAACATTTGTTATACCAGATATCATGGAGAAAGATAGTGCTTCCCAATGAAAACATAATTCCTGTGCTCCAACCGAATCTTGGATTCCAAGACGATCAAGAGAACCTCATCTCCTCATTGAACACTTTTGCCTGGAGATACAGAATAGATACACAGCACTATAGAAACACTATTCAAGTTCTTGAACAAGAAGAATCTAGAAAAGAAGCACTTGAAAGAGTCATCTAAAGGAGAAACATAAGAAGGGAACAATGTCAAGCCAAGCATGAAGCCATACTATAAGACTAGTTGGAACCCTAGAGCCGAAGAGGTTTCTCAGGAATGCAAAGAAGGAAGGTGACATAGACCCAGTTTTTGAGAGACTTGCAAACCTTGATTTTTCTCTACTTGAAGTACCCCATCAGAAGAATAGAAATATTAAGAGAAAAATTAGGCCTCCTTCACCTCCTAAACAATCAACTCTTTTTCCTACTACTTTTCAAGTGTTAACGTTGCATGGAGTAGTTGCTCCTCCTGTTGTCAACCTAACACCCTATCTACCTCCGGTAGTTATGGAACTTCCTTGGGCCACTACAATTGGACCATTACAATTAGCAGCATATAACCCACTTCCCTTAGGTTCAAGAAATAATTTCCCCAAATTCTCCAGAGATGGGAAAGTATCTACCGATGAACACATTATTTCATTCTTTGCCTCAGTGAATATCTTAGCAGTGCGAGAAGAAGATGTGTCTGTCAGATTATTTGTGGAAACCTTGGTTGAAGGTTTTGCCTATTGGTTTCACCACTTACCCAATTCCTCTATCCTAGATTGGGCTTCTATGAAAGCTTCTTTTGAAGGAATATTTAAAACTACTGAAGATAAACATACACTATTAACACAGTTGACCTCCATCAAGAAAGAGCCTTCTATTAGTATGAGAGATTTTGTGGCTAAATTTAACAATCTTGTGAATCGTATCCCAACAGCTGAAAGGCCTACTTCCGGGAATTTGAAAACATTTTTCATAAGTGCTATGCCTCCTAACATCAGTTATGATCTAAGGAGAACAAATTCAGCCACTTTGGACCTTACCCAAAGGACTGCAGTGGAGTTAGAGGATCACATGATATCGATGGGAAAATGGAAAAGAGAGATACAATCTAGAACTAGTACTAGTAACACCACATCATTAGATGAGATGATTTAAAAATTATCCAATGAATTCATCGCCTTCAAGAGGCAGCTTCCCAGATTTAATAATCCCAGCAGAAAAACTTTCGAGAACAACCTGGAAGAAGCAATGAAGGGAGGAATGTCGATGGAAAGACGTTATAGTTGACTACCCCACCATAGAGGTTATCTATAGAATCTCCTCCTAAAAGGGTAAACATGTGTGCCTTCCATTTAACTACAGACCATGACAAAGAAATCTTTCCCAATGTAGCCCATGCTTGGCAAATGCATCAGACTGATGAATGGAATGTTGGAGTGTCTGGAGCTGAAATAGATTCATATTCACATGGAAACTCTGAAAACTTATATTTAGAGTGTGAATCAGATACAGAACAAGGAGCAACATGTTTTTCTACCATAGATGGAAACTCCTATATAGTCCTAACCCAGAGTTAGAAAGATAAAGGCCCTACTCCCACATCTCCACCCAAGAATAATGAGGCATCTACTTAAAATTCTAAGGAAGCCAATCAAGGAGTGAGAATTCTACAGCCAGGTAAGGAACAAATCTCTTTTGACATTATTCAATTTTGTAGAGATTCCAGAATTCAATTTTCCCCCATAGACTATCTTAAGTCCAATCCTGTAGAACTGCAAAAGCTTGTAAATTACTGTAAAGAGGGAGGTCAGAATATAAACCAAAATTCTATGACTACCATAGAAAATGAGTCTATATTTTCAGACCCCATTGAGCAAGGTGAGCCATCTGTGTTGGCTACTTTCCCAGGCCAAAATCCTGACCCATTCTATGTGTCATTATAGATTAATGGTTGCAAGTTAAGCAATTGCATAATAGACTCTGGAGCCTTAGACAATGTAATGTCATTAACTATGGCTAAAGCCTTAGGACTTACCCTCACTAAAGCTCATGGTAGGTGTTACTCTATGGATTCCAAACAAGTACCCTTGGTTGGACAAATCAAATATGCCCAAGTGGCTCTAGCAGAACATCCTAAGAAGAAAATGTTGTTAATGATAATTGTTGTTGATATACCTGCTAGTTAGGGTTTGTTGCTAAGTAGGAGTTTCTACAGAGACCTAGGAGGGGAATAAAGCTATATTGGTCTTAAGATCTAATCCCATTGGGTGACAATTAGATAAAACTAGTTCTCGAAGAAAAAGAAAAATTCACACTACTGAAGCCTGATGATCCCAAAGCCCAGATTCTATATAAGGAATTAGAATCTGGAAATTATATGTTGTTTATGGATGGTCATGATGAGGAAACTAAACTAAGAGAAGAAGAAGCTCAGTATTCAACTAAAGAAACACCATCAGATACCTGGACCCTCAAATTTGATGGTAGTTGTGCATCATCAGGATCTGGTTCAAGCGTAGTCCTGATATCCCCAGATGGCATATGTGAGCCCATTTCATACAAATTGGAGTTTAGAAACACCAACAATATAGCGGAGTATGAAGCCCTACAGTTAGGAATCACTTCTGCAAAAGAAAAGGGCGTGAAAATTTTGAGAGCCCAGGGTGATGCCGAGCTAATTGTATGCCAAGCTAATGTAGTGATTGAAGAAGAGTTGGAAGAACTTAAAAAGTAAAAGGTACAGCTTAAGGCAAAAGTCAGTGAACTGAGTAATTTCATTCGGCAGTTGGTCACTCCAGTTCTTAATATTCCCAGTACTAAGACCACTTTTGATCCCAATGTCATGGAGAATCAAGCCATAATAGCTAAATTGCAAGAAGACAGGCACTTCACATAGATGGTCAAGGGATGAGTCAAGAGACTCAAATCTGAAGGATTGGTCATTATTGAGCAACTGGGTAATGCTCTCTTAAGGCTGGAAATATAAAGGAACAATATTGAGAATAATTTCCAAACTCTCACATCTAAGAGGGCAAAGTGTCAAGAATGCATAGTGACACTTCATGTGGTAGTAAAGATGAAGACCAAGTAGGCATTGAAAGCCAAGATTCTGTAGAAAGGAGATGAACCTCTAATCGAGTGGCTTCAAAGTCTAGATTTTAAAATCAAGATGATCATTCAGGCTGAGACAGGGTTGCAACAAACAGACATTTAGATCAAGGAGGAGCAGAATAAAGACTAAGATTCTTCAAAGTCTACACACAGAATCACATACAAGCAGACATGGAAAAGAAATGATCAGACTGGATAATATGCAAAAATCATTTTCTGATTATGTGCATAAGTTGTCAGAGAAGTCTTCCACTCATTTGGACAAGGTGCTAGAGCTCCAGTAGTTGATTAGATGTATCTATAAAGCCATGGAAGAATTCAAAGATCGGATGGATGCAATTAAGAGCCTCGGCAAGGAACATTCCAGGTGGCTCATCCGATATACCAATGTCCATGTCAAAAGGCATGAAGAGCTCATCTGGGTTATTACAGTTGTCACCGCCTATACGGCTAAATTAGGCAAAGGGAATAAAATTGAAACTTAGATAGATTCCCCCTTTGTGCCAAATTTTGATGATATTGTAACGGATAAATATTTGTCTACCATTTCTTCTTAAAAGAATTTGAACCATTTTGGTTACTCTTTTTATAACGGTCAAGACTCAAACTCTATATGTACTATACTGAAAGTTAATACAAAGCTCAGCTAAATTTTGGTGTGAAAGATAGCATTTTGTTGAGTCAAATTTGTATGTTTGAATGCCATTTCTTTAACTGTTCCACCGCATTTCATTTATCTATCTATTATATTCAAATGTTTCTTTGGAATTAGGTTTATATTTCATGGTTGAACCAGAATTTTGTATTATGATTTGATACAGTTAATTAGGGGCAAATCTGGTATTTTTCTTAATCTGGGAGATGTCCATGTGAAATAGATTGATTCATTGTCTTTTCATTATTAAATCTCTAAGCCTTGCATTTGCATTTGCATTATATTTTATTGCATTACCAGTTTTAAGGGAGAATATGATTGATGAAGCCTTGAAATCGACTAAAATTAGGATCGGTTTTTATCCTGCCTGAGCTATTTCCTGCCTAGGATTAGCTTGGTTTACCTCTTCTATTCTCGCTTCAAGAACATACCCCTATTAGGATAGGAAAGATAAATATTCATTGAAGATCATTTAATTAAGGGAGATGTACCTTTAAATTTAGAGGGAAATTAGTTATTCGGCCACAATTTCCCAACTGTTGTATTCAATTGTTCTTATATATTTGGGACATTGTAGAGTTAAAGAAAAAATAACAATCTCTTTACCAACACACCCACAAAGAATTATACTTGAGTATAATAATCCCTATTAGAATATCTTACAACCCTGTTAGGAGTTGATCTTTACAATACAATAAGTACAGTGACCTGGTTAAGGGTCGGACTCTATTAGGAGTCTTTTAAAAATAACCTTGTTAGGGGTGAGGACTCACTGTCCAAAAAGCTCATTGCTAAAATGATGAAGGCTGCAACCTTCAATAAAATAGATATACACTATATCTGATAAATGAACTATTTGAGTAGACCTTCTGTCTTGATCAGTTCCAATGAGTTGTAATCTTCTTCTGCTTATTCACATAGATCTTCAACTTTTACTGTCTAACTTTCTGTTATGCTCTGTCTTATCTTTTTCACTTCATTTTCATATTTAGCAATCAAAATTGAACTACTATTTGTATCTTCTCGAAGGATAAGGTCACGATGGCTTTATTAAACACTTCATCAACTTCCTTGTCAGCTTAACTAAGCATGCAAACAAAATTAGGACTGTGCAACTCAAGATGAGTCGATACGTCACTTCACAAAGTCGGCTTTACCAAATTTACTCAATCATCAGGCTTCAGTTAGAACATGTTTAGTGCCTTTGGATAATCATCATTAACTCATAGCTAAACATGAATATAAACATGCATTTCATGAAGATAGGTGCAATTCAAGAAGCAATGTAAATATGTTGGCTCTTAACAGATGATCTTCAGAAACTATAACTGCCAAAACAAATTAACACAATACTACTAAAACTGCATATCTGAATATGCGTGAATGCACATAACAACCAGAACATGTCTACACCATGTAAATAAACATGAAATTCTCCAAAACATCTTTATTGATAATTTCATATAGGACACCTCTGTATATTATATGTTGTCATCAATGACAAACATACAATCAACAATTTGCACAGAAGCAAATCTCCGACAAGTCGAACATGTTTTATCTTTAGAGTTAGAACCATTAGAGGAAAGATGGGGTACATATGAGGATAAATCCTCTAAGATCAAAGAAGAACATACAAGAAAAAATAGAAGGAAGAAAATTGAAAATTTTATAGATGATTAAGCAAGTAGATCTGACATTACTAAAGAAGAGATGAAGGAGATAAGAAGGAAGATGACTGAAAGAGAAGATGGAGTGGGGAGCTCTGCCTTGCATCTCTTCCACCTCTAAACACTGAGAAAAATTCTATTCCACCCTCTATTGTGGCAGAAGTACCTATGGAAACACCAGAGACTATGAAGGTTGCAAAAACCCCTATGAAGAGAATAAGGTCCTCTAAACAAAATTACCCGCCCAAGAAATAGAGAACAAATAAAGAAAATGATTGAGATGCAAAGAAGAAAGAAGAAGAAAAGGAGAAGTAGGTATAAGAGATGAAAAAGAAGATAGACGGAGAAGAGAAGAAATTAGAAGACAAATGTGTGAACAAAAAAATCTAGAAACTTGACTTTAAAATGATGGAGAAAAGAGTTTTGGAACAAGGCAAGATAAATAAAGTAATAAAATATTATGATAGGTATGATGTTAATAATCAAATCCTTATAGAAGATATTTTTTTTAAGAACATGTTAGTTTTCAAGAAGAATTTGTTAGCGATGGCTGGAAGCATTCCTCGAGAGCTATATGATAAACTTGAAGTGAGGAAGAAATTAGAATTAAAAGAAGATGAATGAATTAGGTTAAAAGCTATTAAAGACATATGACCAATGATATCATTTGATGAGCACAAAAGGATACTAATTGAATTGAAAATCCTGTTAAGAACTGAGTACAAATTGATCAAGATAATGACAAAAAAATATGATGAAGTAATTGAGGATAATAACAAGGTGATAGAAAAATCTTAATGGATACTGAACCTTAGAAGCTCACACCTCCTAGACCTAAGGCCAATAGATCTAATCTAAAGGGAGAGTCCTCCAATCCTATAATAATCAACATTGATTCATATAAGGATGGAAAGGATAATAGTCAGTTTATCAGTACTATGAAGCAACCAGATTTCTTTGTTGTTGGTGTGCCTATGGTATTGGATACCTTGCTAGATACTAATGATAATTTTAAAGGAAACACTTATATTATGTCTGATATTGATATAGACAGGGTAAAATATATTGAGGAAGATCCCTCTAAGAGTCAAGATCAAAAAATAATTGCTGAGGTTGTGAAGGAACCAAAGAGTAAGGATGAAGTGAAACACAAAGTAATAACGCATGTTTCTTTAACCTTATTGTTGGCAAGTGGAGAGAAAACATTGAGTAAAAATGTGGAGAGTATGGATGAAGATGAGATGATGAAGCTATCTTACATCACATTTACAAAAGCTAAGGATATATTAGAGCAGAAAATAGAGAAGACAAGGGTACTGGACATGACAGTTGATACCTTCAAAAAACTCCTGGCTATATTGCTTACTGTCAAAGGTAAGGACAATGTAGAGAACCTGAATGGGATATTGGATGACTTTGATAGTCATTATGAGTCCTTAGAGAAGATCGTAGAGGAAAAGGCAAGACATAATTACCTTGCAAAGAAGCTAGAGGATGTATGCAAGTATATCTCATGGAACTTGGGCATACTGGAAAATATAATTTTTGAAGAAAAAGGTTGTGTAGCATATGGAAGGAGTTTATACAGCCATGATATAAATCCTATCATACATATTCAAAATATTGTAGATATCATGGCTAATGGTAAAAAGTCTCTAAATAAGTTTATCCACAGTTGTGTGACCTCCTCCTACACTATTTTAGAGATAGAAAAGGAAGTTTCCAAACTTCTAGACAAGATAAGTGTGTTGGAAACTAAGAAAGGGAGGGTTATGGGAAGATTTGGTATGTTGAAGATGTTGATTACTCCTAAGTTATCAATTCTTGAGATACACCTTTCTAACATGGAAAAGACAAAGTAGGCCCTCACTGAATACACGCCTACCAAGCTAAAGGTGGTAGAGACATCTTATTTTGCACTGAATGGACTAATCCATGCGTATCAGATATTGGTCAAGACCTGGAATGAAGAAGTGAAGATATTGGAAAGCTCTTTTCAAGATGTGCTAAAGTTGGTCTCAATTCTTTGGTAAGCAGTGGCAAAAATTTTATTATGTATTCTAAATTTTTGCATAACTTTTCCAGTTATTTCAAAGGGGGAGAAGATAAGATATGAAAAATGTATATAGTAGAGAAGATATATGTAAAAGAGATAAATAATGTTTTGAATATTATTTTTGGTATTGACACTTATTCATTTTTCACTAAGTGTTTCCATCAGTGCCAAAGGGAGAGATTGTTGGAAAGTGGTTCATTGAGGAGTGTTCAAGAACACCTCAGGGTTTTCATTTATGGAAAAAAATTAGTTATGAATGATCACTTAGTGTGAAACATAGTTTTGGAGTTGTGACTTGTAAAAATGACAAAGTACAAAAAGTAGTTTACAAAGTATAGCAGTACAGTTTTGGTCAGCGAAGATAGTATATGATGAATGAAGAGATGCGAGCTTAGAAGAAGCTAGTTTGGGGTATGATAGACCTTCAGTTACGGTCGCTTGAGCTTTGGATTTTAGTGATGAAAGATATAGATAGTTGAAGTCATGCAAAGACAATGATACAACGAGACAGAGCAGTCTAATGGTCACGATGATTGAGGACATTTAACATGGAATCTAGTCATGCTAAGTTGGATTCGGTTTGGGTACTACTTCTATTTTTGTATATGCGAAAAGATTTTGAGAAGCAAAGTATGTATATGCATGAGATGTGAACAGATGAATGGATGCATTGTGATTTTAGAATCAGATAGATGGTGATGTGAGCTAAAACTGGAACTACTTAAGTATAGAAGATGCTTGTATTGTTCATTCTTGAAAAGAATTGTAATAGAATCATGTTTCTGATTGTATGAACAGTGAGCTCAGTATACCTTTAACAGGTGTTTTTTATTCCTACAACAAGTAAATGTGCTATTTTAATATTAAGCTCCTAACAGGGACATAATAATTTTAGTACCTATTTATGGGTACCATCCCTACTGGAGTTTTCCCTTGGAAAGGGTTTCCTCGACAAAAAATTCATGGTGTTATGAGTTGTGTGTTTTGTGCTTATGTTCTTTTCATTTCAGCAATTCTCTGGTTAAGTTGGAATTTTTTAAGTTCATGTTTAAAGTGTTGTAATACTTATTCACCCCCTCTCAGTATTACTTAATCCAAACAACCTCTGCCACCCTCAATTTCATTTGGTCTCAAGCTAAATCCTTTATCTCTCAACATGATAGAGGAAAAGGGCAGTTTACATTCTAGATGGTCCTTCCGAGGCTGACCTTACTAGTAACTCAGGCATCTCACCCTGTAATAAAGCCTGTTGGATCACTTCTAAATTCCATGGGAAAACCATTGGCATTTTCAATGTTTATGCACCAAATGATTATACAGAAAGAGGTATGTTGTGGAGTCAGTTGGTTTGATCCCTACCTAGGGAAAGCTAGATCCTCACATAGGATTTTAATATGACTGAATATAGCGAAGACAAAAGGGGTGGAAATGGGCACATGAGTGAAAAGGTAATGAACAATTCTTTTGGGAAAAATGCAAGAGAATTTTGAAACTGTTCAACCTGTGCTAGAAAGGAAGAAACATATATCCAAAGGTATTTGGTATACATGGTGTAATAATTAGATTAATAAACAAAGGATCTATTTCAAATTAGATACAATATATTCTAACTTGTCACTATTCTCTTTTGAAGATTTTGTAGACAGGAACCCTATTATTGTCACCCATGTTACTATTTTTGATCATTCACCAATATTTGCCAATGTCATTATTGATTTCTCCTCTCAACCTTCTAGTAGATCCCATGGCCCAAAATTTTCTTGAGCTTAATGCCTCCCTTTTGAAGAATGAGGATAACCTTGATTCCATGAAAATGGCCACTTTCCTTGCTAGATTCTATAATCATGACAAGTCTATTGTTGACAATTGGAAGTCCATGATTGTTATGTGGAGGAAATTGTTTCAATTCATAGGTGAAAAGGAGGCTAAAGATAGAGGTAAGGTACATGATTCTCTACAAGTCAGGATTATCAATGGGGAAGGCTTCTTGAAGGAAGATATACAAAATGATTGGTTGGAAGAAGAGTTAATTAAGACTAAAGAAAACCTCAAAAGGGTTCAAAATCAAAAATTCAGAGGCCAAACTATTAGGGATAGGAATAATTGGATTAGAGAAGGTTATTAAGGTACAAAGTATTTTTTTAATCTCATCAAACAAAAGAAAAAAATGCAAAGAATTGAAGAAATTAGTCTGTACATAAATATTTCTAATGATCCTAATGACATTTGCAGAGCCTTCTATGAGTTTTACTCTTCTTTGTTTAAGTTTGAATTTAGTGCTGACAATAGAGAGGTTTTGGAAACGTGTCTTGATTTGATTCCTAGGAAATCAGATAGTGGTGATGTCTCCCATCTATCTATAGGTATCTAAATTATTGAGATTTAAAACACTATCAAATCCCTTGCAAATGAGAAATATCCTGGGTTGGATGGGATCCCTCTGAATTTTACAAGGCCAATACTGATTGGATTTTAGTAGAGATTTTGGATTTATATACTGATGCTTTTAAAAGAGGTTCCCTTGGCGAGCTGATTAAAAAGATCATAGCCAAACCTTTGGATAAAAGGATATTTGACCTTCTTGGAAAGAGTATGTCTTTAACCCAAACCGGTCTCATTTAGGGGAGGTCTATCCTTAAAAACCTTATCACTAGTTGGGAAGCTATGAATTGGGCTAAGGAAGATGGACAGTCTACTGTTATGATTCTACTATATTTTGAAAAGGCTTACAATAGAGTAGAGTGGTCATTTTTTATTAGGATTGGACAAGCATTTGGTTTTCCTCCATACTTCTACAAATGGGTTGAGGTTTTATTTAGGGATTCTTCTACTATTAGTGATGTTAATGGGAAGTTTATTGAACCAATTTTGTTGTAGAGATTAATTAGACAAGGTTTCCCAATTTCTCAATCATTGTTTGTGCTGGCTACTAATACTTTGTTTTATATCCTAAGATATCTAATTATTGGTCCACCTCTTAGAGGCATCATTCTCCCCAATAAGGATGAGGTAATTAATGCTCAATTTTATTATGACCATGCTTTATTTATTGAATTAGTGGAGGATAAATTTTATCATAGAGGGGATAAGATTAGTTTTTTTTGTAAAGCATTAGCAGCAAAGATGGCTTCTCATAAATTGATCACAATTGGGTGGTCTGATTCCCCCCCAAGGTGGCTTGCTTCTAATAGTTGGGGGTGGAATGGTCCTCACACTATTAATAGGTATCTTAGGATCCCTTTTTCTCTCATCCCCTCTACTGAAGATATGTGTAAATGGTTATATACCAAGATAGAGAAAAAAACACTAGAAGTGGAAAACACATCTATTATCCCTTGTCGGGAAAATTTAGATTGTGCATAAGGTTCTCTCTTCTCATGCTATTTATTTTACCTATACATTGCTCTTTTATAATTATCAAGTCAATAAGGTAGAAACTATTCTCACAAATTTTCTCTCGTCTGATGGTCAAGGTAATAGGAAAAGACATAATGTCTAATGGGACTGGTGTTGTGTCCCTAAATATAAAGGGGGGCTCAGTTTGAAAGATTTGAAATCCCATGGGGAAAATTTGGCCTCTAAATGGATCTTTAAAACCTTGTATGGAAATGATCCTTCGAAGGTCTTAGTCAAAAACAACATTTCTCTCTCAAGGCCTAAAAAAGTTAAATCTTTGAAAGGAATTGGCATTTGTGATGTATAGGTGGATAATTTTGATGTTAAAAATTTTGGGTGTCCTATTTTTGCTTGAATATGGAAAGCCTGGACAAGAGTTAGACAATTAATGATAAACATAGAGGCCATTGGGCATCACCCTACCTACTCTTTCTTGGATAGGTCCCTATGGTGGGGTGACACTTAATGGAAAGCCTTTGGCTCTCACACAAAATTTCTCAGCTAAATCATGCTTCTCCTTGGGAATTATAAACATTGGTGATATCATGGTGAATGGACGACTATGTTCTTTGGAGGAATTGTGCCTCAAATACAGTATTCATGGTTCCCATAAGAAAACTTATTATTTTATTTTAAACGTTGTTGGACCTTTCTTTCCTTGGAAAGTTATAAGGAGAGGTCAATTTTGGAAACAGTTGAAATGGTTAGATGGGACCTTGCTATAGGAAGTTGAAGTGAAATAGATAATATCAAATGTTGAGGGATGAGTCTCAGATTCTTGGTTTGATCAATTTTTCCTGAGGCTATCTCTATTCTGAGTTCAAGTGGAAATTTTTTCTTTCTAGGATGTGTAAAAGTGCCCTTGAGCCAAAACAAGTTTGTCTTCACTAGCAATTCTTGCTAAAGAAGAATTTTGTAGGTGATTTTTTATCTACTTTAGGTATGGGTCCATTCTCTTGCTCTATTTTTAGTCTCTCTTAGTCATTTATCCATATATTCTTTGAGTACCCTTTTGTAGTTCGTGTGTGGCCCTTATTTATTGGTCACCCTGTCATTTGGAACTCTTCCCCTGGTTTGTCTTGGATAGAAGTGTTGGCCTATTTTTTTGATTTTTTTGATGATAAAATTAATGTATTTTGGTCAATACTCTTTGGTGAAATCATTTGGTTTCTATGGTCCAAGAAAAAAGAGGATGTTTTTCAAAGAAAAATAAGGAGGCTTACTGAGTTTAATGATAAACTCACATTCCTTTTCATAATGTTTTAGGTGTCCACTTTTATTGAGATCCTAAAAGATAAATTCATAATTCTAGTGAAGCAGGGGATCATGCTACTCTATAAATTAGATGTGGGTTCAACACACTTTATAATACATAAAAATATATGCTATAAAAGGATGAGCTTCAAGCATTGGAATAGGTTTTGAAGAATGAAAATGCTTCTAAGGAGGATATTGCTGAAAAAAATAGGGTTCCCAAACAAAAATATGCTCCCAACTAGGATAAGCAAGTTGCTCCTGATATTGTACCACCTCTGGGTACTTATAAGATAAACCTAGCTAAATGTAATAATAATGTAATTGGGTCATGGGATTAAGAATGACCAAATTTTTCTTTTGTTCATATATGTTTAGAATTGATTGATTATTGTTTTGATGTGATGTATTATATTATTATTAGTAGGATCTATGATGGAACAACTCATAGTTTAATGTTTTGAGATACCATTTGGCTTCTTTTAAAGATGATATCTTACTGTATTTGGTAACTGTCTTTAATAGAAAATAGTTTCACTATTATTGATTAACTAATGAATTTATTTTGATCTCAACTTCATTGAAACCTTCAACTAAATTATGACCTACCCTTTGCCCTTATACTATGCCTAATTATATCAGTGAAAAAGGCCTTAATCTTAGTGTTAGCCTCATATACCCTAGTTCCTTTTCTCACGGGTGACTAATGCATAAAAATGGGAGGTATTTTCTTCTTTGATTTTGTAAATAATTATTTTTTAAAGGAATTTCTTGGCAATATAGTGTTTGTATTTCAAAAGTAAATATTTATCAAAAAAGTTATTTTTGTGATCTAGATAGCCATATATGTGAATTTTATTTCAATGGTGGCGCTCCCCTTGGGGGGAAGAAAAATCACCTTGTTGAAGAAGTTGTTTCCTACCATATGTTATTTCTTTCCTACTAATTGAATTGTAAATAGGCCTGTACATAAGGACACTCTAGGGTAACAACATAAAATGCCTTAAAAAGTTGCAAAGACCTAGTTGGAATATTGAGAATTAGATATAGGACTCTATAGCTATTATAAACACTTTTGAAAAAGTTTATATTTCTTATATATTTAGGGAAGAAAATAGTTTTTTCAACTCCCTTGCTAATATTCGCGTCCATATTAATAATAAATTGGATTTGTGAAGGTGTGATATCATGCTAACTCAAACCAAAGATTTAACTGCCTCTAACAAGAAATATTCTCGAGTGGCGAGACTTACTTTTCATAATGATACATGAACTTCTACTAATTTTACTCTTGATTATTGTGATACACTTTGCAGAAATTTTGAGAAACCTTTCTTATGAAGCCAGGCACATTATTGTGTATCTTAATAGATTCAGAGCTATTAGTGGGTTTGGAAGCTCATTTAAGGTGAAGGATTCTATAATCACAAGTGATAAGAATAGGTTAGAGATACTCACCTATAAATAAGTAAAGAAAAATAACATAACATGGAAATTTTCATACAAAGGCGAGGTTTCACGCTAAATGAAATAGCTCCATAGTTTCGAACATAGTTTATCAAGAATATTTTCTCATGGTTGGAAGCATCAATGGGTCAACGTATGTGGTCAAATTTAGTTTGACATAACAAAGGAGCTTATTTCAAATGTGAGCCGACTTTCCATGGAAGGAAGTTTGTTTTTTGTAGACTATGAGTCCTCAAATGTGGAGGTTTAGAATTTTACAAAAAGGAAAATAGTGAAAGTACCTAATGAAGAAGTCCAATGGAGGCTACAAGATGACTTATCTCAAACACTTATGGGTGGTGTTTCTCAAGGTAATTATTCATTACTTTACCCTTGATGGTCATTATACTATTGTTTATGGGGATCAGTTTTATCTTCTCAAACACTTCATATATAAAGATAGAATTTCGTTTCTATTATATCTCCTATCTTTGTTAAGGATTGGTATTAGAGGCCATAGAAAGAACCCTAAGAACCCTATCCTAGATGAAGGGTTAATTATGTTGATTATGGAACATTTTGAGTTGTCTAAGGGGAAGTCTAAGATAGCCCTATTTTTGAAAATTGTAAAAGTGACAAATTTGAGTCAAACGAAGAGGGCTTGGATAACATATATTTTGAAGAGGATGGATGGAAAATGAAGGATGAAGATGATCATAATTTTATTTATCAAGAGGAGGAAAGAAATAAGTTAGGAAATAATAAAGAAAAAAAATGAAAAACCTCCCCTATTTACTTTGTTTCTAGAGATAGTGAAAAAAATGGTTGGAGGTGTTTGGGAGACTCCCTTCTAGCTACTAACAAAGAAGGATGATCATATCTTCCTAGATACCTAAAAAAATATTCTCTAGTCCTAAAATATAATAAATTAAACCCTTAAGAGCTCTTAGGAGTGGCCATGAATGCGGCAGTGGAGATTTTCATAATGTATAAGTATTTTTTTGATGAACTGAATGAAAAAAATATTAAAATCCAATCTCTAAATTATTATTTTTGAACAATATACTCTTAGGGTGACTTGTGGATTAAAAATAAAGGAAGACATATAGTTTCATCACTTTAGAAGGTGATAAAGGATGTTGAGCATATGAAAGAGAATTATGAGGGTAGAATCGCTTAATTAAAAATTAATTACAAGAAAAATAATAATAATATGATTACTTTAGTTAATTTTAGTTACAAAGTTATTAAGAGCAATGCAAATAGTAAAAAGGTTTTGATTGGGAATTTCTAGAAAGTGCATGAAGCCAAGATGCAATTTGTGGATTTATAGGCTTTGCATAAGACTAAATGAATTCTCCCAGAGGAGGACAAACAACCTAATACTCTCGTGCAGGATCACCTCAAAGGAGTCATTGAATAGTCAAAATAGGATCTGAAGGACATGAAAGAACTCTTAATGAAATTCTTCACACTTGAAGTTGAAGTGATATAGGTTTTGAAAAGATAGAATTAGTTCTTATTTAGCTTAATTTTTCTATTCATTTTTAATGTGTGTCGAGTACCTTTTCTCTAATTGTTTGTTGATGGAAGCTAATTGTAAATAGGGTTTTGGACCCCTTCAAAACTTGTTTTAAAATTAAGAAAAAATAATATATGTGGTGTATAATAAAGAAAGGTGTTTAGGAAAACATTAAGGGGTTCTAGATGTTAGAATGTGAAGGTGATGATATTCTTATTGTTGTCATTAGTGGTCTTAATTTATGTTAACACATTCATATTTTGGTTGATTTATTGTATTTGTTTATGTGTGTACTGATATCTTTGGTGTATCGGTAGAAGTGTTCACCGAATGATGTGTTATTCATGATTTTCCTTATCCATGTTGGTTATGGTCCCTTTTAGTGTGAAACATATGGTGGAGCGTTTGGTTTGAATTGGTCATATCTTGGATGTGTTTTTTGGGTCTTGGTCAATGCAATTGTAACATGTAGATCATATATGTCCATACCAAAGATCTTAGAGATTTTGTAATGTGTTGAGGTGTGGTGTATTGTGCAAGGTGGTCCAGATTTGATTCCTTACCACCACAGGAATGTTTTAGTGTGACCTATTTCAAATCTATTTGGATGTGTTTTTTGTGTCTTGGTCAATGCAATTGTAACGTGTAGATCCTATATGTTCATACCAAAGATCTCTGAGATTGTGTAATGTGTTGAGGTGTGGTGTATTGTGAAAGGTGGTATAGATTTGATTCCTTACCACCATAGGAATGTTTTAGTGTGACCTATTTCAAATCTGTTTAAATCAACTTGGTTGATGGCTTCAAGAATTATAACCGAAAAAACATTGTCAATTAGTTGAATGTGGCTGCTTTTTTCCAAGTAATATGCAAAGTGAATGCAAATCTAAAAAGGAAAGACCTCTATACTGATGTCTATGTGAGTTGATACAATTAGTAGTAAAATATCATATCATTTATTTTTTGCAGAGTTTCAGTGATAGTGAATATAGTGGTGGAGTCTTTCTTTCATTTCTTATAATTAGAAGTGAGCCTTTCATATTTCATGGTAATTATCTCAACTAGCAATGAGCCTTTGTAAAAACCACATTAATCGGTGCAACCTTAATTGGTGTTCTCTTCATGAGAATTAGTTTCTCCATAATTTTTCCCAGTTTGATTTTCCACATAAATTTTGGTATTCATTGTGTTGATAGTTGTGTACTTTCAATTTAAATCAGTTATAAGTTTCATAATTGTTTAAAGTACTTACTGATTTAGTAAAAGTTTTAATAAATGTTTGTGAATAACTGAATCACCCCCCTCTCATTTATTTGGCTTGTTCAAAAATTGCTATGAAAGATTTGTTCTTCGGTATAGAGCTTAACCACTTGAGGCAAATCTGATGGCGCACAAATAAAACATTCGTGTGTTTAATGGATATGATTACAATTCATAGAAGGAGTAGATGAGAGAATATATGATCTCAATTAATTACACCACCTAGAAGCATGTAGAGAAGAAGTGTGTGTTACCTAAGAATGGCCCTACTGCTTCAGATGAAATTACAGCCTATGAGGAGAATGAAAGAGAAAGGTATGCAATCTTTAGTGATTTATCAAAGACTAAATTAGAAAAGGTTATTTCATTAAAAACTTATTATGAAGTTTACGAAAATTCAAAAGAGATTTATGAAACAAATGATAGGGTTAAAATATCTAAGTAGCTAATACCTAGGTGACATTATGAAAATCTAAGAATGGAAGAAGGTGAAGACATAAAAAGCTACTTTTAGAGGGTTGATAATGTAGTGAATGAAGTAAATAATCA
Organism: Thuja plicata; assembly: GCA_018584345.1. Taxonomy (NCBI): domain Eukaryota; kingdom Viridiplantae; phylum Streptophyta; class Pinopsida; order Cupressales; family Cupressaceae; genus Thuja; species Thuja plicata. Next base: position 787,273 of record MU226991.1, read on the forward strand.
ATGAGAAAATATCACTGATGAAGATGTTATGGAGAAGATCTTGATTTCATTATTAGATAGCTACAGTGACAAGATCTTCGTTATTGAGCAGGCATATGATCTGAAGAAGTCCACTAGAGAACAATTGTGTTAAACAAGATAAATAACTAAGAGGGGGTGAATTAGTTATTCACACACACTTCTAAAACCTTTCCTATGTTGGTCAACTCAAAATCAACAGTAGTAAAAAATTATTTTGATTGGTCTAGAACATAAAACATCCACAAAAATGTAAGCATTGAGAATACAAAAAATGAGACAGAGTGTTGGAATTGGTTTCTAATATTGTTGTTGGCATTCATGTTTTGTCACTGATGTCAACATATGTTTCTATGGAGGGAGAATAAACTAGTTATAACTGTTTCTTGATGAATTACATAAGTGTATGGGTATTGTACTATTGATCCAGATCGAGAGAAGATGGTGATATGTACAAGGACAGGTTGTGATCTTATGTCTAAGGGCACATGGCTTAATATTGTATATTGGACGAGTTACAAATGTTTTAGTGAAGATTGGGTACTGGATGGTGATAGTGATCTTTGATAGAGTTAGTCTCTATGTTTTGAGAATAACTTATGTGTGACATGGATTCAAGTTATGCGAGCTAAAGGGATGGTAAAAGACATGTTAAGGAAGGTTTTTTACGTTTCATGAGTTGTAGGACTCTTGGCGATGTTATCTATGGAATGTGTTCTAAAGGAGACCTATTTGGGGCCGACTTCATATATGAAGCCTGTATTATGGATTGCGAGCGTTGATTATGGATCTTGGATTATATTTGATGAATTATAATTGATGTTTACTTGTTATAGGTACTACATGTATCTTATCAAGGGGTTAAGTAATTATTTGTGCATAAGGGAAGTCTTAATTGGCCAACATATTTTCTTATTATAAATTTGTATAAAAGAAAGATTGTTTTCCTTTATGGAAGTTTGGAAGGGACAACTAAGTGTTGAAGCTACGAGCTTGTTTGTGTGAAGTCCGTTGAATGTATTGAAAAGGATGTGACTTAGAGGCTTCATTGGAACTAATCAAGACAACACATTTACTATCAGAAAGTTCAATGGATTGTATATTTCTTTTATACATTTGTATTTTGGACAATAAGTCTTGAGGATGGATTTAATCTTCTCTAGGCAGTGTGTCTGGGAAGTGAGCCCATTGTTACTCTGGACTCCTAACAGGGTTTGTCCTTTAATAGGGACTGTGTATTGTAATGCATCAATAACCTCCTAACAGGGCTAAATATTTGTACATCATTTATGGGTGCTAATTCCCACTAAGGTTTTACTTTTAACATGGTTTCCTTGACAATAAAGGATTTTTTTATGGTGTTGGCATTTACTCTATTATCATTTGGATTAAAGTTTTAATGTATAAATTTAATGTTTAATAATTTGTCTCACAAATGATTCAACCCCCTCTCAGTTGTGTTGGTGAACTTTTATTCCTAACATGGAGAACACCAGGAGTTTACGTGGAAACCCAAAATGGGAAAAACCATGAAGAAGAAAATTCTCATGAAATGTAAAACACCTATTAATTTGACACTAATAAGGTGATTTTTATAAGGGCTCGATACCAGATGCACAAAGGCTCACTATCGATACATAAGGCTCACTGGTAATACACACAGGCTCACTTTCGATACACAAAATCTCAATGCCGATACATAGAGGCTCACTGTCAATCAAGCTAAGTGCCCTTATACAAAGGTAGATATCATAATAGAATCATAAACTATACAAGTTGCATCTGAACATGCAGTATCAATTCCTGTATACGTTAAATTTGGCCTTCTTATTTAACCATACACTTCAACATAGTCATTATTCATCAGACACACACATCAATGAACATGATTTATTCATCCTAGATGCCTGTATGATTTGACTTGTTGCCTCCTATCTAGACGGGGTTTTGAATGGTTCTTAGAATGAGAGTCTCACAACCTAGACCAATCTAAGAATGAAGGATTTTTCTCCATGAATGCAATGCAAGATTAATCTAAGAATGAAAGATACAAGATTAATCTAAGATAGAAATGAGATTAAACTATGACATGATTTGAAAGAGAATCATCTAAGAAAATGAAACTAATTTATTGCAAATGAGAGCTTTATAGAAATGAGATTATGAACTATAAAATGCAGCAGTAATTCGTTATTTTAACAATGCATTATCTTGAATAAGAAATGGGAGTTCTTTTATAGATTGAGAGTCTGCTCAGAATAGAAAGTTTCCTTTTGAGATAAAACAGATAAAAAAGCCAGTTCAGATTAGCAAGTTTTCTTTAAAAGAAAACAGTGAACTATTTTCTTTTTTATTTTAACTGTTTTCTTTTTTATTTTAACTATTTTATTTCTCTTTTAAAGCACAGTTAATTCAAAGTTTCTATTTTTGAACTGAAGAGAAGAGTTTTGAAAGAATATTTAATTAAATAAATAGAATATGACCTCATAAATGTATTTTCTCAATTATTTGAATAATTAAATTCAATTATTGAGATGAGGATATTTATTTAATAATTAAATATCATTTAATTAATTTTTATGTGTTTTACCTAAAAGGGATGAATTTAATTTAATTAAAGTGCTAGGACTTTATAATTAAATTAATTCAATCATTAGGTTTATTTAGCTAGGTAATTCATATTTTAGGAATTAAATATAATGTATGATTAATGCAGATTTGGGATTTTATGCATTTGACACTTAGGTCGAGGAGAGTTAGTCAAAACTTAGAATTGCCTAGTACAATAGGACTTTGATGATTTAGAAGAATGACAAATGCAACAAAATTGGTTTGGGTTGCAAGATGCCAATTTTGGGGTGTTACATTTTGCCCCTCTTTGAATTGATGTGCAAGCAGCGCATTGATTCAAAGAATAGTCTGATATCTGAAGCACAAAAGAATAGTTTTCAAAAATTGATGATGCAAAGATCGATTGATGAAGATTTTGGAGCCATCTCCAGGACAGAGCTTAACTCTCTGAAGTCTAGGTTAGATTGCCAAGACGCTGGTCAATTAGAGTTTTCAAGGGTCATCTCAAGAACAAAGCTTGTGTTAGAAACACTTGGAGGGGGGTGAATCAGTGTTTGTCTTATTAATTACTTTTCTTTAACTTAAACATAAATCAAACATACATAGAATGAAGCTTAACATAAGAACTCATAACACGTGATATGATTACGGGGAAACCTTGATCAGAGGAAAACCCCAGTGGGAATTAGTACCCACAAATATTGTACTAGGTATAATGAACCTATTAAATTTCCTTTGCCCTATTAGAAGCAGTCTTTACAATATGAGTACAATGACCTGGTTAAAGGTATGACCCTGTTAGGAGTCTTTTACAAAACCCTGTTAAAGGTATATGGCTCACTTCCTAGGCTCACTGCCCAATAGGATGAAGGCTACAACCTTCTAAAAGATGATATACACTATATCAAAATGAATTGCTATGATGACACTGCTTGTCAAATTAGTTATGTGTATGCGCGAATGCTCTTACTCTCTTAAAGAGATATATCATATACTAACTTCATTATACTGCTCTTCTATATCTTCCTCTTACGTCATAATCAACGCATGTAACATAACTTTACATTACATACTTATATGTTCATATCTGAATAGGCGTGACCCAAAACAAAACACTAGCCGGCCCTAAAACAAAATAAACAATGCTTCTGAACAAGTCGGCTCAAGCGTGTTTACTATAATGATAATTACATTATTACAGTAATATAATCAAAGGTGCTTAGCCATTACATAACAAAATAATACACGTTGATCAAAACACTTAGTCGGCTTCCATGCTCTCTCTCTATTGGTCTATTGATTTGCTTATAAATTTGTCATACTGTAGTTCTGTACTATGTGTGTCTGGATGTAGCATGTACACATGTCATAAAACTTATACCTTTATGCGCATAAGCTGAATCGATCTCTCACACGTGCGCTGATGTGTTGATTGTTGAGCATCTTTGTTTGCCCTGTTTTCCTTACTTAGTCATTTTGAAATTCAAGACAAAAACTAAACATGACTTTGTTGCCATGATGACAACACAAAATGAGTCATGCATCCTCAGGAATTCAACTTTCCAACAATCTCCCCCTTTGTCATTTATGGCAACAAAGGAATGTGGCCAAGTTACTCAAAATGACTTAACACAAAAAGTGACTGTATATCATAACATCTTATTGATATATACATATACTTCTCCACATATACACATTCTATATTACTCCCCCTTTGACATTAATGACAAAGGTGTACAAAAACTTGTAAGTCTTCTGCATACTTACTCCATGTAAACTTCAGGGTATACAATCTGAAGAGATTGGATCTCTTTCTTCCAAAATACTTTCATTGCATCAACAGTTTGTAGATGCGCGCATAGAGCATATGTCAATTTCTCCATTTTCATCAGATCCATGCAAGGAACTTGATCATATGTCACCATGGTGTCATCAATCTATTTGATGTTCTCATTAAGGACTGCTAAAGATGGCGCAAGTGCATTTCTCAACTGGGTTTTCCTTACTCTTATCTTGCTGATTTCCAACTTTGCTTTCTCAATTTTGTCTAACTGTCCTTGGTAGACATTATTGCATATGTTCATGTCTTGTGTGGAAGTATCTACTGATTTTCTTATGCTATCCACCATTAACTCTGCCTCTTCTACATTTTTGGTGTGCTCAGAGGTGAACTTCACTCTGTCCATGCAGTTTGCTATGACTCTTTTGCCTTTAGCTACCAATTCTTTCAGTATGGATTGCCCAATTTTTAAGGAGTTCAAGTCTAAGGTAAAGTTATTTAATAGATCATTCAGTCTCTCCTTCTTATATATCTTCAACAATCTTAGTAGCTAAATCTACTAGGCTTATAAAGTGTGATTTGAATTTTGTCAAAATGTCATCCACATCTTCAACTGATTGGACTTTGGCTACTTTCTGATCAGCAGGCACTAAGTCATTCAAAATTTTCACTGTTTCCAAAAAGTGAGGGTTCCTCATCACTATTTTTTCTTTTGCCTTTTCCATAGCAAGAACGTTAATCTTGATTAGGTCTTCTTCTCCCCATGCATCCAAACTTGCTGAATCAGGAGTTAACCTTAACAACAACGAGGTAGATGGTTGAGTGGATGGTGAGAATATAGTGTTCTGACTAGTATCCATGCATTCGACATTTACTGGTATCTATTTTATTGGTGTCTTATCATCTTGTGTATCTTTTTTTTCATTTATGTAAATTTGATCATTGATGGGAACTTCATCTTGTTGTGTAGAGGTATCATCAATGCACATTTCTTCAGTGCTTACAAATTCTTTATCAACTGTGTCCATGTCCTTATCAGATGTTGTCATCGATATCTTGATGTTATCAACCACTATGGTATCTTCTGAGTCTTTTTCTGTATAAGAAGTTATTTTCACTGTGGGCGCTAAGACCTGTGGACCTGTCATGGGTGCTATCTGAATCACTAGTTTTGTAACCTATTTGGGAGGAGCTGGAGTGACTTTTTTTGTAGGAATCATTGGTGGATACATGTTTCTATCCATAAACACTTGTGCATATGCCTTTTCAGTCTACTTACCTATCTTCTCATATTCTTTGTTCATAATCTGTAGAGTCCTTGTCTTAGTTTGGAGATGAGGCTTCACCAGATCTAGTAATATAGCCTTCTCATCATGCGAGCATATAGGGAGAAGAGTATCCAATTTTTCTTCTCTTATCCTTATGTCTTAATCAATTGCATGTCTTTTCATGATCTTCAATATGTTCCATAACTGATCTGGTATCACTGTCTTGAGTTCAAGAACTATCTTCTTGAACTTGATCATAGAGTGTATCTCAGTTTTATCAATTTCTTGATACTTTTCATAGGCTTTAGCAAGTGTATCTAATCTGCCTTCATTTACAATCATGTTCCTTAAAACATTTAGACTGGGTCTAAATCCTACCTCAGGAGGAGCTTGAGTATTCTTTGCTTTTCTCTGAGTGTTCCTTGAGGATGGGTGATTTATGGGCACCTATTTTCTTCCTCTATTCTTCTTGCTTGGTCTAGATAGTGGAGATGAATCTAAGTCAATGGTGGTAGAGGGTGCAGAGGTACTCTCTACTTTATTCTTCTTTTGGATTTGTTCATCTTTCTCAAGTTCTTTTGCTATCTTGGCATCTTTGGCTTTGTCAAGATCTTCTTGAGTGGCTTCATGAACTTTCAGTATGTTAGATGTAATTCTGGATGCTTTCCTTATATTATCAACACTGTGTAGGATAGTATCCACTTCATTGGTCTTCTCTCTGTAAGTGCCCCATCTAGGTTCATTAGGATCTTTGGGTGCAGACAATAGAACTTGCACATATCCTTCTAGCACATGTTCTTCCACTTCATAACCAAGAGGATGAATCCATTTGGTTCTAGGTTCAACTGCCTCCATGCAAGTGCAATCTGTTTCTACCATGAAACATATGGTATCCTTATATTTTCAACTATCTTCTCAGATAATCTGAACCTATTCTACATTTTGATCCTGAATGTCTTTATATCCATATCCAAGGCATCCCTTGCACTTCTCTCTAAGGTGACCTTGAGTGAAATCTGAGACATTGTGGGTTTTCTCCTGTCTAGGTAAAGGTTTGCAACCTTTTCAAATATATGGAAATACAAGTAGATGCTCAAGGATCCAAACCTGAATGTCTTTCTCCTATCATGCTTGATGGTTTGAATGTTGTCAATCAATTGACCATGCAAGATCTCACATAAGTTGTATTGAGTGTTATCTTTCACCATTCTGATAGTTGCTAGGCTTGTTGCTGCAGAGACACTGTTCAACCTACTTGCTTGCTGAAACTTATACCCAAGTATCACTGTTAAGAGTTTTATGTCATCTTCTTTGATAGGTTCAACTATCATTCTGCGCTTGTCACTTCTATATAGACAAACTTGTTCAATTTGCTTGTTGACATCCTTGCCAGTAGGAAAAAGTGGTCCAATCTTGGGAAGTCTAGTTAGTTCATGGATTAGGTTTGCGGTGATATGCATAGGGACCTCACCAATCCAATAAAGATCGTCATGTATTCTTCTTAACAAAATCTTCACCCATTCTGGCTCATCAAAATCATGCGCATTAGAGTACTCAAAAATAGGGTTATCAATCAAGTGCACGAACTCATCCTTGTATCTGTAGTCAGGTTTCATCATACATCCCATATGAGTAGCTATTTTGACATCTCCTACTATTTCCTTCTTACAGTAAATATACGTGCGGATATCTTCCACATGAACAACACCTAGCGGGGTTTTGGAGAAAGCCCCTTCCACATCATCCAGTATGGATTTGAATGGATGCTTCTTGAATACAAATCTCTTCCTCTCTGCTATATCAAACACAACTGGGGTCACCATACTTACTTTCACAAAATTCCAAAATGGCGCGACTACTAGGGTTCTGTTCCAAACTTCTTATCCGTTGCTTAACTACCAAATCTGTTATGCCTTTATGCCTTGATGTCTAGTGCTCCAATGCTCTCCAAATTTTGTGCTCTTCGAATGCAAGTGAAGAAGATTGAATACTTAATTTCTTTTATACAATCTACTGCATTTAATGTTTGCAAAAATATGCAAATTACTCAGAGATTTTGAAACTTTGATTCCGATGTATTTTAGACAATGCGTGAATACATAGAGAAATATTATGTGCTTATAACCATGAATTCATAGGCACATACTCAGAGGTAAGTATACCAACCACACAGGGGTCCTGAGCTAGAATAGCTCTCCCTAAGACCAAGAAGGTCTATTCAAGCAGAAGTAGACGGTGCGTCCACTGTGGATGCATCACTTACTTTTTCAACATCATTGTCCTTCTTTAATTCAACCCAAATTTTGCTTGAATCTTCATTTGCTTGAACAAACTTGACTTCTCCTTTTTCTTTGAATAGTGATTTCTTAGGTTCATCTTGCTTTTGAGTTCTGGATTTGCAAAACCTTGATATGTGTCCAGCCTTTCCACATGTATGACAAATGATAGGAGGTCAGATGCTCTTGTTCATCATGTTGCATTGCTTTGCTATGTGTCCATTATAGTTACATATCTGACATGTAGTGTTCTGCAGATTCCTTTGAGGTTGATTTCTCTAATTGTTTTCATTCATTCTTCTTTGATTCTGTTGTAATTGATTTCTTTGATTTGTTCTGCAATGTGTAGCCCTGTGACCAAAATTATTACAAGAGAAGAAATAACCATTGAAAGGTCTTACCTTTTTTCAATCTCTTCCCAAATGACCATGTTTGTTACATGCATAACAAGTTCTATTAGCTTGCTTGATTTCCCTTTTAGGTGGATCTATTTTAATCTCTTCAATATTTGCTTCTTTCTTTGCTTCTGAAGATGCTTCATGAGGTTTCTTTCTTTCTTGCAATGAATTGACTTCAATTTGTGCTACATTGAATCCAAGACCAGTAGTGTCACCTTTTTTCTTTTGTGCATTGAGCTGAGATTGAAGTGAATCAGAACTTGTCTGAAGTTTATCAGTCTTATCCTTTTCTTCTGTTAATTCAGATTCCAACTTCTTCTTTATGTTTTCCAATTCCAGAACTTTCATGTTTGCTTTCTAGATTTCATCATCTAGTTGTTTTCTTTCTTTGATCTTTTCTTCAATAGAAATTTGGCTATCTGTGAGTTGTTCATCTAGATTTTCAACTTTATCTTTCAGAGACATATTCTCCTCATTTATCTTTTTGATCATTTTCCCTAAATCACTTGTAGAACAATCTTTCAAATCTTTTCTTAATTTTTTGATAAGCATTTGTGAGCCATCAACTTTCAGTCTAAGTTCTTCATTTTATTTTTCAGATCTATCAA